>CM042562.1:4879683-5297183 GCA_023630585.1 Cranoglanis bouderius | reverse complement strand
ACACACACACACACACACACACACACTATGCATGTTCATCTTCACCATACTGGAATTTTTAATCAAAACACACAGAGATGATAAACACATTTTCTTTGGTGACCTGCTTGATTACCACTAAAAAATCCAACATCAATCAGACGAAATTTCACTGGATCTGCACTGGATCTCAAAATGGCCTGGACTCAAGACTCAGGGCATTTTCACCCTTGGCCTGAATACTCAGCTCCATATCCAAGGTTTCTTCTGGTTTGACAAGGTTAGTTTTCACACAAATATTTTATTTTAGTGTTATTTTAGTGTTGGTATTGCTTAATTCCACCATTCCATTGTTCTAGTGATTTCATATGCATGGTGATGGTGATGAAATAAATAAAAATATTGCACACACAAGCTCAAGCTTTAAAGCTGGATTTGTGCGTAAAAATATTAGCTAATAAAAAAAACGATTGCCATAAATCTCCTTAAACCCTCATTTCCGGGTGTTCACCTCTCCCAACTTTCAAAAAGGACAAACACATTGCAAAAAGATTTACAGTACAGAGTGAGAGTCAAAGTGGGTGTGCCACATGTGAGTAAGGAAGTGAAGAGGAGAGTAAGGGGAAGACAAACGGGCGAGACCCCAGGGTTGGTCTGCGGTGGCGACTCCTGTCCCAGTCACTCCTGATAAATGACAGAATTATCCCATGTGCTGACATGTGGAGAGAGCAGGGCCACTGTCCACTGCACCAAACAGGAGATGAATAGCCCACACCCTCGCCATTCATCACCGCTGCAGCCAAGCAGCAGCACCCTGTGCTCTGCCACACACACACAACACACAACACACACAATGCTGTTCTCCATAAAGCACTGAACACACACATTGTTAAACGGTACATACAACTTCACCTGATCTGCTGTACAGGCGAGTTTGCAGCAGATCTCCCCTCATACACATATTCCATCATGTTTACTAGATCACCCCAAAACTATCCAGCTTCAATCAGATGAAATTTCATTTCCGCCTTGGACCTCAAAATGCTCTGTTTACTTCTGGGCTTGAATGAGGAGGGTGTCATGACTGCAGGTTCATTTTTACACAAATTACATACCTCGTTTCTGCAAAATGGGAGATAACACATTTGTTTATTGTTCTTATTAATGTTTATTTCATTAATGTATTATTAATATTCGTAAAAATAAACAACGTATCATTCATGTTTCTTTACTTTTGCTTGACACTTGAGGTTCAGGGGAAGCCTTTCATATGAAGCTGCTTGCTTATAAAATCTCAGAGTGTGAGAAAAATCAGCAAGAGTAGGACGGAATAGGATAATACAAAGCTACATATCTGATAGTGGCAATGGCGAAACGTAAAAAAAAAAAAGCGATTTAAAAGAAGAGCGGTCTTTTGAATTGTGGTAGCAGAGAGAACTGATATTCACGCTGCCCTCTTTTACCCAGCCACAAATGATGCCAAACTTCTCTTCTTCACTTTTTAAAGCATCATGTCTACAGGCAAAACATTGCCACTATTTTACTGAGGACTCGTTTCTATTTGCGTGACCCTATTTCCTGCAGGAATCCGGATCATGCTGACTGATGACCTAAACAGAATGCAGTAATGTTCTTTAATCATTAGCGGATCTTCATCATATAATCGGACATGGAGCACATACTTTCTTACAGAATTCGGCAAAGACTTTACCGGGATCCTCTTGCACAGTGACTTACAATCTTAAAAGACCACTGAAACTGCATAGTCTAAAACCGGCTTTACAGTCACTTGCATTTGATTGCTTTCTTCCATCTCAGACCCCAGTATAACCTTCTCGGTCATGAAACTTTAAACTCAGAAAAAACATTACTTGACACCTGATTCTGTGAGCTCTAAGGTTTTACACGTTTTATACGTTACACACGTACTCGAGGTCACGTGAAGCAAACCACAGTTTGCACAGGTTTAAAGTGGACCTGCGGTGGGTTCCTGGGATTGCACCCAGATCCACAAACAAGTTTCATGTTTAATCATTTTTGGTGCATGTGGCATCAGGTCCAGATGCCCTTAAATAACTTTATGTGCTGGTGAGAGTGACCTGTTACTGTATGAGTGTATATGAGTCGGTTAAAATACATGGGTGGGTTAATGTAACAAGTGTGGAAGGCTAATACATATATACGGCATTTGCTCTAAATCAGAGTTATTCAAGCTTGGAGAGCTGCAGAGTAAAGGCCTGTCCTGATTGGCTGACAGGCCTGCATAACTCGGAGCGTATTCATAGTAGACGACATAAATCAGAGCTTGTTTAGCGAGGCCAGATCTCCCCCATGTCTCTTTAACTAGCCTGCATTATTTACACTGATTATTTACACATGCACACCACACACAACATCCAGAAGAGAGTGCAGATGTTTACAGGAAGAAGCTGATGTCCAGTACTGCAAAGAGCTGAGAGAAAGAGACGAAGGGGCCAGAGCGGGGTTATATTCTGCCACACAGGGAAGACTGAGAGGGGACGCGGCTATTGCTTATCAACCATGTCTATTTCTATGTACACTACACCCTTGTTTGGGTGGTATACTGGTACAAATGAGAAACTGGTTGAAAACAGGAGACATGTCTTTAAATATCTATTGTGCTCAAGCAAAACTACAAAGACAACTGATTTATTTGCCTTAAAATATTACTTGTTGCAAAACTGGTGCTCATGCAGTCACGAGGGTGTGGATATTAGCTCCTTTAAGGCTGGTTTAATGTTTTTGGCTTTCAGTCTTACATCAACACTTACATGAAAAATACATTTCATGGACCCCTCAGCACAGATTTATTTTATGAACATAATACTATTCAAATATAAGGGTCATTACTTAAATTTGTGCAATAAAATTTTGGCTATTTATTAAAGCCATAGATCTATTTTTTTATTATTCCAAATTGACATTATTTATAGGCTACTTGCTTTTGGGTTATTGAGGTTTGCATTAGACCCATTCATTAAACTGTTTCCCTTGGTCTAACATTCCTGCCTTTACAGCACCCACTCACTGAACAGCAAAATGACTGACAGCTTTGGTGAAGTGACTATCTATTTAAGGAGAGTAGGACTCACAAACATGGGTGCTCTAACCATGATGACCCCAGTGTCAGCAGCCTTTAAGCTGACCACTAAGAGCTGCCCACACGCTGCTCCATGCTAGGGCCATCAGAACAAGCTGAATAGTGGCAGTGGTGAGTGCAGTGATGTGATAAGTGTGAGAAGGAGAGAGAAACGGAAGGCCATGCTGTCTGGGGTTTGATGGAGGCTCTGTCCTATGCTGAGCCAGGCCCAAAAAGGACAGAGCAGAGCAGCAGCCATCAAACTGCATCCATCTTTTCACTCTGACACATGACAGAGGGTTGGGGGAGAGCTGCTCGTGCTGTCACAGCTCACAGCTCAGGGTGAGCCTTACACACACACACACACACACACACACACACACACACACACACACACACACACACACACACACACACACACACACACACACACACACACACGAACATGAACACACACATGTACACGTGCTCTGAGCATGAAGTACACTACATGTCCTACATGGAGCCAGGCACAGAAAACCGCAATGGCAGACAAGAGTCCCGGTCTTGCCAAAATAACTCTTTCCAAAAGCAGAAGCCAAAATTACACTCAGTCAATGGGTTAAGAATATTGCCCTAAACTCAAAAAGAGTTTGAGGGATAGAGAGAAGAAAGAAAGAAAGAGAGAAGCAGGAAAAGTCCGTTTATCAGGGGAGGAGGTGGAGGAGAGGTTGCTCGGAGACAGACAAAAATAATGAGGACTTTTCTGTCAGGAAAAATTTACAAAATCATACCCGTGTTATTAAAATTTAAAATCTTTCCCCCCCCCCCCTCTCTCCCGTGTTTTTTCTCTCTCTCCCTCTCTCAGTTCTCCTTATTAGTGGCTCTAATGAGGACAGTGATACACCTCTACACTGGGGGAAGGGGGAGCTGTTCCCTTAAGCCAACACCATTCAACAATAACACTCCTGAGCCTACTGGGCACACACACACACACCCACACACACACACACACCCACACACACCCACACCCACCCACACACACACCCCCACTCTGAAAAGACCTATGAAAACTGTTTTTTTTTTTGTTTTTTTTTTGACTAAGGCAATAAAACAAAATCCAATCGGCGTCTGACTGCTCTGAATTTTCCTCCAGCCAGGAATTCTGCAGAGAGAAGAAGCGAAGAAGCGAGGGAGAAACAGAGAAGTGGGAAAACAGTAACAGAGAGAGAGTGAGAGGAGTGTCGGCACGATCAATGTGTTCACTAATGGTTTGACTGATGGACATCGTGCTCTGCGTGCGCTGTAAAAGTTGGGGGGTCGGAACTGAGCCTGTGATCACAAACTAACAAGGATAAATGTTTTATCAGGCTCTCTTTACTGCGCTTTACACACTGCCACGTGAAAGAAGCCTTTATAGGGCCTTAGCCATCAATGCTTCATGAATACACACTCACTTAGCTTACGAGTTCTCTACACACCGCAAAAAGCAACAAGAAAGGTCTGCTTTGAATTCTATTCACGCTTCACACTGTGATGGATGTGCAGATGTTAAAGATAAACAAATACCTGTTAAAGATACACATATAGGCTAGAGTTCTAAGGGACTTGTAAGATTAATTATTCCTAATGTAATGCATTTTAAACCTACAAACAGTACAATGCTGTTATCTCTCGGCTCGATGCCTTATACAGCATTTAGTACCATATTTGAGATGCAGGAATTGTGTAGTATTGTCTGGGTTCGATACAAATTATATTATTACCCATAGAGCACTGTAAATCCAGTGTTTTAACTCATGTACATCACTTCCAGACTAAGTACAACAATGCGGACAGATTTCATTCAGTGTAGAATTTACTTTTCAGAAGGGATACCGACTTCTTATATACATGTAAAATAAAAAATAAAAAAAGCGGTTTAACAGCCATTACAGCTTACAGGTACTCGTTATTCATTAAGCCAATCACTTATCTTCAGTAACTGCTTTATCCTGGTCAGGGGTGTGTTGGATCCTGTGCCTATACCAGGAACACTGGGAGCAAAATGAGAATACACCCTGGATGGGATGCTAGTATAGTAGAAAGTGGGAGAAAACTGGAGAACCCAGAGGAAACCCATGTGGACATGGGGAATACATGGAAAAACTTCCCACAGACAGTAACCTGAGGTCAAGATCGAACTGGAGACCTGGTACGGATACCGTGGCACATGTTAGGAATTACAAAAGTTACTTTTAATACTTCTGTATGTTTGTGGTTTGAGTTTGTGGTGTGCTTCTCTCTCTCTCTGTTACTACTGTCCTTTGTAGTGCTCTATACTGGACAGTCTATATAGTGAAGAAGTGATAGAGCGATTTCAGACACAGCACTCATTTAAAGCCTAACTGCTTAAAAGCTTAACACACACAAACATGCTGGTTTAGTGTCCGTGTTTTAGTTTGTGCCAACTTTACAGCCTGCAACTGGCCTTAACGTTGACCGCTGTACCTGAACAGAAAGCGTGTGGGTCTCATTTTAGTTTTCCTAAACAAAATCTGCAAATAAACATTTAAAATGTTTTTATGGAACCAGTCTAATGTTCCCGCATAGTAAAAACTGTCATGTTATTATAATGAGGACATTTGGTTCTTACACACACACTTGCATTTCTATTGACATGTGCAAAGACCAATGTACCAAGTCAGTGGACTGCATCCCTAATGATACCTTGATGTGACAAAACCCAAACCTTTCCCTAACCCTAAACATAACCTCAGTACCCAAACAGAGTCTTTTGGCACTTTTAGGTTTGCAAACAAAAGCTGCAATTTCTGTAAAGAGCAGTTTTCTTTATGAGGACCAGTCAAAGGTTCTCACAAGGTCAAAACTGTCATGCATTCATAACATCGGGGGGGACATTCGGTACTTAGAAAGGTCTTAAAACACACACACACGCACACACACACACACACACACACACACACGCGCACACGCACAGCCTGCCAGGGGTAATGTTTAAAAAAAGTTCCCTTTAATTGCATGTTATTTACTTAAAAGCGCTTGACACCATATAATTCCCAAAAGAGAAACGGTGCTTATGTTCTTCAGAGAGTACTTTAACACACACACTCTCTTTCTCGAACTCTTGCCGTAGCTGTGTGTTTAAAGCGCTGCAGTGTATAACAGGCCAGTTAAACAGGGTTTATTAGTGTGATTATGGGGCAGCTGTGCTGGTCTTCCCACACCGCTACATCACTCATCCTTACTATACAGCTAAGCGGCTCAGAGACTAAGAGATCTGTAATGCTTACCAGAGAGCTCCTGCTCCCTCCCCATATACCCCCCTACACACTGTGTGCAACCTCTGAAACAATGTAAAAATAATTTCTGTGGATAAAGACCCTCCTCCTACACATAAACTCACACACAAGTTGTATTAATGGAAAAGCCGTAGAAGAAAGATAAGATCAGATAAAAGGAGTAAAACAAGAAAAAAAAGGTAGTAATTGATGTACTTGAACACATGCAGCAGCTTATATGTCAGTGTGTTGACGAGCCTCGTGCGTGCAGATGTGTACACACACTCACAGGACCGAGATCGCTGCTCTACACACTCATGCATTTTTTATTATGCAGCTAACAATCTGAGTAGCAGGCCAGCCTGGGAGTTAGATTCCTCCTGGAGAAAGGAGGTAAGGAGAAACAGGGGGTGGGGGTGAAGTATGAAAGGAGAGATGTTGATAAAGGAGGAGAGTGTGAAGATGGGGGAGAAACACCTTGTTTGCAACACTTTTTCGTGAACGCTCAGGAAGTTCTGCCTACGGCGCGTTCTGGCAGCTGTAGCGGGCTGTCCCGGAGCGTTGTCCGAGTGGCATTCTGATTTTCTCTTATTTTTCAGTATCTACAGATCACTCCCTTCACTGGCTGCTTGCCAACACACTAGCACTCTTTCTCGCTCTCTTTCTACTTTTGCCAGTCTGTTTCACTTGCTATTTCCTTTCTGTGTATGCCAGCCTCTTGATTTCCCTCTTACTCGTTCTCTATTCCCCCTCCCTTGCTCTTTTTTTTTGCCCTTCCATATCCTACTTTCCTCCCACTCCATCACTCTTTCTTTCTCTGAGAGGGAGGGTGCCGATGTTAAAAGCAGGGAGAGATCCGATATGCACCTGAAAAGCTCTTTCTCTCTCACACACACACACTCCAAAAGTGGGAAGGCCTGTGCTTCTGTGCAGCCAATAAGAGGCCAGTAAACATATTTCGGAGTGCATGTTATGGCTGATGGCAGCAGTCCAGGTTATGTGCCGTGGCAGCAGTCAACATAGGTGTGCTAATCCTGCACCCTGCACCCTGTACTGGAAACTTCAGAACAAACAAATCAGCCTCGCTAAACAGCAAGAACAGTTGAGGCAGAGATAAGTGCTTTATACAGCTAGTACTGTACATTTTCTTCACTGAACTTGTCAATGTTCCCTGCAAAGTACGTGCTGGGGGTGAAGCTTCATGCTGCCAATCCAGGCACAACTTCAATATATTACAGACTTTTTATACCACACAGCTGTTAAATTCATGATTCTGACTGGCCAGAAGGTGATTCAGCTCTGACTGCAAGGCAAATTACAGGCTTATATTAATGCATTCATTCAAATACTTGTTTGTTTTTTTTTTGTAGTAACAACTAATTCACAGGGACTCATATGGTAGAAGGTCCACATATTTTACGCCTAATAATGAATGTTTGTGTTTAATTAACAGAGAAAACAAAACTGTTCCTTTAAGATTTCTGACACTGCAAATTCTTCAAGACAGAGAACTTTGCATTTTGCAGTTTCTCAGTAACATGGCAAGCAGCAATATTTGTTTTACTAACTTCAAGACAGAAAAAGAGAGACTAGTGAGGGAACTACTCTTTATAGCTGCTATAAGGTAAGTGATAAGAGGAACTAGGTTGTTTTGAGAACTTTCCACCATTAACGGTAACTATAAATGGATAAAACATATGACGTGTTGTTCTTTAATAATTAGAAATATAATCATTAGCACACTGCTGTGGTATTGGAGGAATAAAACACTTCAGGAAGTCCTGTTAAAGGAAAAAATGTTAATGGCCCAAAGCAACCACGCTGTCGATTATTTCCCTATAACAACACGCCCTGTTGTGTTTCATTCTCACATATTTGCCTAAAAATGTTCCCCACTTACAAAGGTCTGACAGATTAAATTTTTCAGTACCACATAATGAAAGACTAACACAAAGTCATTGTTGATGTGACAAAACTTATTCCAGTGTTTAGAATACATAAACTCTCGGACGCACTGAAAACTAAGCAGGATCATTCCAATATCTTAGAATTACTTTACTTAAATGGGTATTCAACCATAAACAATGTCAGACATAAAGAGTTGACATTGCTATACATGCTATACAAGGAATTATGCCATAGGCCAGTATCAATTTCGTTCCAATGTCAAATTAATTACCTGTTAATCACCTCTGAATATACCTGAACATATGGACATGTTTATATTATTAAACAATGCAACATTAACTTACAAGACTCCACAAGAAAAGGGAACTATTTTATTAGCTTATTTTGCATTGTTAAGATGAAGATGCAAAAGTTAAACTGTAGTTACAACACACAATAAACAAAACGCTAGAACTTATGTCTTTTAATATTTTTTTGTGAGATATTTGAATACTGTTCTTTTTAAAATGTGGATATTTGAATAGCAAAAACAGTTTAAATGCTCATCACTAGTGAAGGGAGACAGACAGTGGCCCAGCCTGCATAAGAATACAACACTGTTCTTACAAGTGAGATGAATTACTCTTTTAAAAAAAAAACAAAAAAACAACCACATTCCATAAGAGGGACAGCTGGGGATTGTATAACCAGGCGGTGAAAGGGTGTAACACTAGCCATGGAATCACAGCTCTTGAAAACTTTGAGACGCATAAATTTTTATTGTTTGTTCGGCATTG
The DNA here is from genome assembly GCA_023630585.1 of Cranoglanis bouderius. Classification (NCBI taxonomy): domain Eukaryota; kingdom Metazoa; phylum Chordata; class Actinopteri; order Siluriformes; family Cranoglanididae; genus Cranoglanis; species Cranoglanis bouderius. The sequence continues at coordinate 5,288,160 of CM042562.1, read as the reverse complement.
AAATCTCATTAGAACTCATAAATCAGCTGTGTGCACGTTCAAAGTGAGGAGTGGACCAAGAGTGAAGTTCTGCTTAGATGCTTTGTGACTGGTGGACTCGACCTGGGGCTTTGGTTTATAATGATTCAGTGGTTCAATCACACAATCTGTTATATATAGTGGTAAGTCATGAGTGAGATAAATGGGAAAGGAGAAAACAGCCAGGAGTTTGTCCCTCTCAGCATATGATCAGTACAAGAGAGACCACTACAGGTCAGGACTTTAGAGTGGGGATCAGCTAGCTGTTCATGAGGGTTTCTTTTTGGCAGACTGATCATTTCCAAGTTTGACACACACATGCACCCACACACACTCTTGGATAACTATTTGGGCCAGGGGTATTTCCATTAACTTGTGCATTACTTGGATTGAACGGCTTACTCATTCACATACACTTTCACACTTAGGGGCAAGTTTGAGCCAATAGTGCACCGATTCAACATGTTATTGGACAATGGGAGGAAACCAGAGAACCCTGAGGAGACCCAAATGGGGGAGCACATGTGAAACTCTAAACAGGCAGTAACTGTAGCTCAAGATTCAATGCAGGACCTTGAGGTAGCAACTCTACATCCTGCTCCACTGTACCACTCTTTTTTGTTAAAAAGACTAAATAACTGTATTCTTAGAAATATAATGAAATAATCCCATATAAAGAGAGAAATACACACACACACGCACACACACACAAACATGCACGTACGCGCACACACACACACTTCATACATATAGTATTTCATCTGAATGCCTCATTGTTTTGACCAAAGGGCATTCACACATCTCTGAAGTGAGAACAGTAAGTGATCTATCATTTATGAAGAGAGTTGGAGTGGAGATGTTGAAAAATATTCTCCAGCAGCAATTTACCAAGGCCGTCACTAAAAGTGGAGATGATTTGATTCTGATTGTTGCTTTCAGTGAGAAGATATTATAAAGCATGGAGCAACAGTATGAGTATAGTGCATTATAAACCATGCGAGTAAAAAGAACACATAAACAGAAAAGGATGCCGGTATCAGGGTTGAAGTGTGTAATTATAGCTGTGTTCTGTGTGAAGCTGTGTATCCTTCAAAAAAAAAAAAAATATTAAAAAAACGTCTAATGGGCTCAATGCCCTGGCCGTCCTTGCTCTGGTAAAGCTTTCTGCACAACACTGATCGTGCTCCCCAACTCAGAACGCAGGAGCTGCTGCATGAGCAACAAAATTCTGTTTAATGAGTCATATATAGATTTAGGTTTAGTTTTATGTATCTGGGTTTTATGTGAGTGGACGTGTGATATGTATGTGTACATGTGACCGAAAGAACGAGCCAGAGTAAGACAGCTCTCCGTAGGCAATGTCAGTGGTTTGAATAGAGGACACTGTAAGAGAGAGAGAGAGAGAGAGAGAGAGAGAGAGAGAGAGAGAGAGAGAGAGAGAGAGAGAGAGAGAGAGAGAGAGAGAGAGAGAGAGAGAGAGAGAGAGAGAGAGAGAGAGAGAGAGAGAGAGAGGGGGGAAAAAAAGACATACTTCTAGGACGAAACGGAGACCTTGACTTATGCCATCATGCTGAGAGAATAAAATAAAATCTCATTCTCTTGCTTGTTTACCTCTTATAGAATCACAATTATCCAACAATATGTTTAGAGGGTAGTTAGGAGCTGTCACTCATCCAGGGAGCTTGAACTTGGTGGCTGAATAAGGAACAACAAACTGAAAACCACAGCCTGTTTATGACATATAAAATAATAAAAAAAAAAGTGATAAATAGAGAAGAAAAGCCCCCTGGTCACAGTTTCATATTTAGTCCTGTGTCTCCCTCCTTTTGTTTCAATGCGACTCTTCAAACACACAGCAAATTCTGGAGATTTGCCACACGGTTGCACAGGAGAACTGAAGAAAGGGTAATGTCATTCTACATCCCTCGACTTGACACTACAAGAGAGATTTTAGTCATTCTAAATAATCCATGCTATTTCATTAAAATTGCAGATCCTTCAGGTCTACAATTTCATGGCTGAAACCTGTACGGCAAATTCAACTCTTCAGCTCACGTGTGTTAAGGGAAAGTGAGAAAGTAAGACACCGAGTGAGCTGAAGAGCAGAAGAAAGTGAGAGAAAAGCTGCAGCCACAATGGAAATCTGTAGTTTGTGTTTAATTGCCAAAAGACCAAAAGTCATCTACGTATTTTGCTGCAGTTAAAAACTTACGCCACGGCATGTTTGAGTGTTAATTCCTGAAATTCAATAGAAGTTTCCAAATTTAATTTAGAGGTTTGAACTTGTTTGTTGTGAATCTGCTTGCAATTCACCTTACCTGATAACCTATTCGAGTTGCTTTCTATCAATGTTAGCTAACTCTCCAACCATAAACAATAATAACCATAAGCATTATTTATATAATTATCAATTATTTATATGGGTCAGGAAGTATTCTATAAAATTTCATGCTTGCACACTTTCAAAAAAAGGGCACTTCCTCCACTCTGGATCTTCTGTGCCGGAATACAAAGTACTGTTGCTTCAGAAATCAATGCATCTGTAGTCAGCGATGTGAATTACCAAGGTTGAACTCGATATATATATACAATGTTCCACTGGTGAAATTTATTTACACTGGAAGTCTGTGATGTGAAGCTGTTGACTGGGATGAATGTATAATTGCTTGCATTATTTTGTTACTAGAAGACTATGTAAGTGGAAGAGAAAGAGGGAAACAGAGATAGAAAAAGAAAAGGGTAGCAGGAGATGGGATAAACAGGTGTGAGAGGGTTGTGAGTGACATTAATTCACTCATGATTACATACAGTACTCAGTTGCGAGTAGTGATTGAAACGCAGGTCCATGATTTGTTGCAATAACTGTGTTATTGACTTGTTGCTCCAGCTCCATTTGGTTATTGCCCTTTAGGCTCGGATCAATAGACTACGTGCTGAATCTGACTAATCAGGCCCTGAAGCCTCTCAGGGTCAGGATGAAGAAAACAGCAGAAAATCTATTCCACATAAGAGCGGGAGAGAAAGAGCGGTAGAGAGAAAAGAGAAGATAAAACTGGCAAAGGGGTGGGGGTGGTAAAAGTTCTATAAGCACGGTGATAACTGCAGAATAATTGATGAATATTGTTGTTTTGCTCTTTTCAGTCTCTGAACTCCTGAACACAGAGTGAGAAAGAGAGAGAAAGGGAGTAAGTTTGGCGGCAGACGCACTGCGCTGTCAGCGTGCACTTTTCCTTCCGGTGCCTATGACCCCAGAGTTCAGAGGTCACAGGGTGCCCTCAGTGCTCGGGGACTTTACTAGAAACTGGTGTCAAAGAGGAAGTCAATAAATATTTCTGAAAAAATACATAATAAGTGGAAGATCGCTCTGGTGAATATCTCCAGAGACAACAGAGTAATTCATGCATGAGAGGCATATTCAAATGCATTCACTCTAAACCCCGCTAACAGCAGATGAGTCCACTAGCAATGTTTGTGGTCTCGTATTCTTTGGGTTTAAGCAAGTTTCTCTCTGATAGAAGCTCGCTCTGTAGCACTACACCTGCACAATATCATACTCAGACAGAGGGACCCGATGGAAAATTCATAAGGGAAAGAGAATCAATAATTTATACCAAAGTCAAGCAGTAGGTTTTCTTCCCCCTGCTTACTGCTGCTGCCTCTGAGTGTGTGTACGTGCATGTGTGAGTGTGTGTGTGTGTGTGTGTGTGTGTGTGTGTGTAATGTGAAGGAAGAGAAGGGTAAGGGTAGTACAATTTTAGTCTGTTTTATGTTTCACTAGGACAGAGAGGGAGAAAGTGCGGGGTTGGGGGTGGTGACACACACGGTCCCTCTTTCTTGCACCTCTCCTTTCTGAAACAAACACAAACTTCAGACTTGTTTGTGCTCTTCTTGTTGTTCCGCTTCACTCCCTTTTTTCTGTCGTTTTTCTCAGTGCCCTGCTGTCGAAAATGGTTTAGCTTACATGGACACTTTCCTCTCTCCCCACATCCATTTCCCTACAACACACAGCATATACTCAGCTGGAAAAGGAGCCAGGACTAGTACCTCAGTTGCTCTCTGGCATACACACACACACACACACACGCACACACACACACACTACACTGTTCTTTAACTAGGAACCAGGAAAATCATAACAACTACCTAAAAAGCAAAGTGGCTTCACTTCAAAACCTACCAGTAAATGCACACTCTTTATTCATTCCACGTGAATATGTGTACGTGTAGCTATAAATTTCTTAAAAAGTGCACAATCATTAGCTTCCAACGTATTACTGACTGTTTAATCACTCCCTCAGAGCGATAAAGCCTGCAGGCCCATTCTATCTGTTCTGTTGCCTAAACCAATGCTGTTTGGATGCATTACAGCTCCTGCTCAGTGATCAAACCTGCATGAAGTCCCTGAGTTACATTACTAGTGCAAGTTAACAATACACATTTAAACATCACTTATATGCAAAGTGCCTTTTACACTGGGGACAGGAGACTGAGCATAGACGAAGAGTGTGAGAAAATGAGAGCAAGACACACACACACACACACACACACACACACACACACACACACACACACACACACACACACACACACACACACACACACACACACACACACACACACACACACACACACACACACACACAGAGCGCGCGCGCGAGAGAGAGAGAGAGAGAGAGAGAGAGAGAGATGGTGGGACCAGGTTTGTACAGTGCTGTTGTAGTGTAGACACTAATAGGATACGAGTTGTGCTAAGTAGGGATGGGAGATATAGACTTAAAACTCTATCACAATATTTCATGGTACTTTTCACTGTAACAATATAAATGAAGATATGAATTACTAACATTCAACTCTATCATTTTGGCCATACCCTTCTGAATTAAAGGAGTTTGCTTTATGTTACTTGTTGATGCGTTCTCCTCGCGCAACTTCTGGCTTTCCTCATATTCTGGTCAGTGTTTCTGATTGAGGTGGTGGAACAAATTTGATGCGTTTCCACCCTTTGTCGATACGGGTTTTTGACACGCTTTACAAACCACAGACGTTTGATTCACATCTGATCTTCTGTATCCGAGCCACTTCCACATTATGGAAGAAGCGCCATTTTTGGGGGTGAACTCTTCTTCCTCGTCTACGTGTGCGATGCCCATGTTGTGGCACGTAAACACGTGGCCAACTATATTGTCAATATTGCGGGATGACAAATTCTTATCAAGGGGAGGGATTGTACCGGTGTATAGTAGACTAGACTATATGGCACAGCCCTAATGCTAAGCTACTGTGCTTTACACACACAGCTGTTTCGCCCTAAAAAATGCTGGCACAGGATTAGTTCAGAGTACTATATAAAGCTATCAACACCATAAAATAGAGACATCCACATAGAGAGACATCCACATATAAAGCACCATAGATTTTTCTAAACTCTTGGCATAATTCATGTACCCGAGACACAAAAGTGAACAAATGCAATCTGTCTTGCACACTGAAGCTAAATCATAATAGACATACAGCAAATTTTTTTTAATATATAATCACTTATCCACTAAGTAAGTAACTGATAAAGGTTTCATGAAGGCAATTTTTCTGTATAACTAGCCGTAGTAAGAAACCTTTTTACAATGTTAATTAGCTAATTTTGTTGTATTTTTTCTGTTTATGAATTTGTTTTAAAATCGATCTTGGCTACACTTTTGAATCTTGCCTACCTCATATGAAAGCCATATATTATATATATATATATATATATATATATATATATATATATATATATATATATATATATATATATATATATATATATATATATAGAGAGAGAGAGAGAGAGAGAGAGAGAGAGAGAGAAAGAGAGAGAGAGAGAGAGAGAGAGAGACGAAAGAAAGTTACAGCGGGTGTGGTTATATGAGGTGTTTTACATTTATATGTGATAGAAATTCTAAAACCTTTTCTGGTAAAAACTTACAGAACAAGTCCTTAAGAGAGCTTACTGCGTAAAACTGTTGTTGTACTAAGCGCAGTACAGTCCAATAAAAGATGTTTAATGGAGAGCGGGGAATTGCAGAACATACATGAAGTCGGGTTTTCGCCTTTTAGTAGGAATGCATGGGTTAGTCTTGAGTGGCCTATGCGACATCTAGTGTATACCACTTGGTCAAATCTTGTTTTAAAAGGGTTTAAGGGTCTGTTGGGGATTTTTGGGTGAATTGCGTGTAAATTATTGTTTATACACGTGTATATCTGGCTCTAAGAATTGCTCAGACCAACATAACACAGGGATTCCAAACCTGGAAGAAAAAAAAAAACAGACTGATGACCTATTTGGTGGTGAGGGTATAAGAAAGAGGAAGAAGGAGGAGGAGGAAGAGTAAGACGAGATGAAGAAGAAGCAGAAGAAGAAGAAGCAGGGCATGCTGAATGGTTGGGAGAATGTCTATCCCCCTCCACTGCTTGCTTAACCAACTGACCTGCTGTCAAAGGAGCCTTTGTAAGTGCATTGTGGCACCCAGCCAATCAGATCCTCAGGCTGGCCTGTCTCCGGGCGGGAAATGGTGCCCCTGGTATGTGGTGAGTGGCAAAATGCTCAGACAGACAGGCAGACTATATGTTAACCCTGCCTGTCTTTTTCTTTGTGCCTTTTTGCCATGTCCAGTTCCACAACATAGCACTGAGAATACAATAACGCAATACTACACTTCTGGCCGTGCCTCTTCATGCCCTGACACTCAGAGCCTGCCAGCTACGACACACAAACAAACACACACAAACACAATTGTTAATAATCCAAGACGCTATTAAGTCACAGTCTTTCTACACTGCATGGGATTCCTGATTGTATGTGGTTGTGTGTGCCAGTACACACTGTCAATGCGTTTGCCTGAGGAAATGTTTGTGGTGGCACGAATGTAAAATGAAGCCCAGCATACTGACAACCTTAAAAAACCTGACAAACCGGAAGAGAGGGGTGAAGTCGGGTGTAATTACAGCCTTGCTATTTTTCTCCATATCACCCATTTCATTCTGATGTCCTCATAATCACGGTGTCAGATTCTTCAGTTCAGTGCTGGCAGATGCCTATTATTTACCTGTCAGACATTAACACACCTTGCATTCGTGGTAGCTTTTCAGATTTCACAAAAGTAGGTTCTATTAAGTGTACAGCTGCATATCAGCCTCAACAGTTGACCTAATTGCTCATCTCGTGCGCTCATCACTGTTTGCTCTTTATCTTTACGAATCCTCAGGTATTCACAATCTTACACAGTATTCAAAACCGCTTTTACTTGCATTAGAACAAGTTTTGTTTAGTTGTAACGTGTTTAAACTTTGTCGCAGAGTCAGATTTAAGTTAGTGCTTCAGTGCAGTTCTATGCCTTACCAATGTTTCTTTTACTTCATGAATTAACTGACATGATTTTAAAGTGTCTGGGCTAGATATATGAAACATGGATATCATAGATTTCAAGTCATTTGCTTATATTTTTCATAGTGTGGTGGTGAAGGATGTTAGTTCCAGGTATGTTGCTGGTGCTCATTTGCATATCCAGTACTCTCGGTTTAACTGTTCCCTTGGCACAGGTTTCATGTATATACGTGTGTGTGTGTGTTATTTAATTTTCTGCTGATGTTTTTTGGGCAATTTTAGTGATGTTGCTAGAACTGTCTACTAGTTTTTCCCTTTTGAGTTCTCTCATTCGTTGTGTCCCTCAAGGTTCTGTAGCTACGCTGTATGCTGTTGTGTTGAGTCACTTGTGGCAAAACATTGCAGATGGGTTGACATCTAAAAGGGCCCAAAATATTGCTGTCATTGTTTACTATTTTTTCTCTTTCTCTGTCTACACAACAGAGGCTGTCTGTAACAAGTTGAATACAAGCCTAGACGACGTGAGGTCATCTCCACATCTTAGTCACTGATGGCCAGCACTCATCGACACAAACATTGGCTTTATTTGTACAATTAACCAGTAAAAGCAACTCTCAGCCAGTCCACATTTTTGCTCTTTTGGTGTCTTATGTGAGTTTGGGCTTCCTTAGGACTAGTTTGAGAAACACCGGTTTAGACGACATCCTTCCTGTGATAATAAAGCATAAACCCTGGGTTCAGACCTGGAGCCAAATTAAAGCTCTGAGAACTCTGGGATAGGATGTGTGTCTCTCTCTCAAACACACACAGTGTCTACAAGAATCACCTTCATCTTCCTCCACTGTTTTGTATGGGTTAAATGCAACAACTCATCACACACACACACACACACACACACACACACACACACACACACACACACACACACACACACACACACACACACACACACACACACACACACACACACACACTTGCGTATACACAGAGTAAGTACAAAAAATTGATGGGAAAGCAAGATGCCTTTACATCGAAAGCGAAACAAGAAGAATTTAATGGAAAAAAAAAAAAAGTTTGCGTGAGGAATGAAAAAATGATCATAGGAGGAGCTGGAGCTGCATATCTTGGCCTGAATGTCCAACTGCTCATTTAGTTAAAGACTGTAGTTAAGATGGCAGCTGAGGGGAGTATGGCACACTGAGCTCTGGCTCTGCTATTTCAGCTCCTGGCCACAGCAACCGGCTTAATGAGAGGGAATGTTGTGTTTTGGGAAATCTAATTTGAGGCCCTTGTTTGTTATTCTGGCTTTAGAAAAGGCAAAAAAAGATTTTTTTTTGCACCTCTTCCCTGTTCACAAGACAGGAGTATCTTTCGTGAGATTTCGGCAGCCGGCAATTCACAATATGCTTCAGAAAGGAGCACTACGAACTGTAGACTTTCATTAAAACTGCTCCTTCTGAGCTCAACGTTAAATTAGGAGCATAATTAATTGCGAGGTTATTTTCCATGTCAGTGAAGCATATGTACGCATATGCACATATATGCAATTTAAACACAAATATTAACAGGCGTCCTCTTCCTAATTGAGACACATTCCCTGTTGGGGGAATTGGAGGTCGCTAGGAATTAATTAATGCTGTTTTTTTAAAAAGTAAATGACATTCATTAGCAGGGAGCACAGACAAATACGATTATTTACATGGCAAAAAAAATCTGGAAGCTTCTGCTGGTGCTCTTTTAATGTTACGGAATTATGTGTAGAAAGGATGAGTACAATCACTCGACTCTTTCTGTCTTCACTACCACAATAATTAAAACAGAGGAACAGATGGAGCTGGGGGTGCGTGAGGACGCTCAGAAATGCTCTTCATCTTCTCCTGATCATGCTCTACCACGTATACTTTCACGCATGCATAAACACACACACAAACACAAACTCACACAAACAATAAGCAAAGCAACATCTAAGAGAACAATTACATGAATAAACTGTGTCTGTGTGTCTGCACTACCACCAAGACTCAAGGTCAGTTAGGATGATAGTCAGGTAAGATAGTTTATTCATTAGTCTATGAGTTATCTTCATGTGCTCCTCTCTTTATCTTTTCATACAATAGGATATTACTGATCTGTGTGGAAAACGCCTACACTCTTTCTTCTTACTCTTACACCTACACTCCAGTGTTCACTCTGAATCTCTCACCTACCAAAGTATCCAACTGATTTCCTGAATAGCAGTAAAAATCAGTGAACTACTTAAAAGAAATAGTACTGATACTAAAACGCACTCAATATCCATTACACTAAGAACTTGACACTCAAATACACATTCATGAAATAAAGCATAAATCAATGTTTTAGCTCATAAAAGCAGATAGCCTGGCTACAGGTTTGACAGGTGTGGTCTGCCCTGTTCTTTCACCCTGACTGCTAGCACCATCCTTCATCTAGACACCCACGTCCCAACATCGTGGTTCCTGTAGATCAGGCATCAGGACAGAGGTGAAGGTTCCAGAGCACTACTGAGAAAGAAATGTTAAAATATCATATTGATAAATAATGCTCTTTAAGTGGAGGAAGGATGATGTATCTCTCCTGAATGGCACATGTGGATATATGTTTAGTGAGCTGGGTTAATCTCAGCTGCTATTGACAGCTTGTTTCCCGGCTACGATCAAACGTTCCTCTGACATGCTCTTCAGCCTCTCTTTCTTCCTGTGTGTCAGTTGGGAGTCAGCTCTGACAGTCTCAGAGGCCGTTTCAAAGACAGGGCCGACTCGTGTCAGGTTGGCATAAAGGGAGATAAAACAGGAGCCGGCGTGGAATCCATTTAGTTCCTTTCATTATGCTTTTATGTACAACCCCAGCACTAGAGACAGAGGGTGCAATCTGCATGAGAAATACCACGGTTTGCTGCTTTATTTCTTGTCTATAGGAAATGGACTATATATGTATTGAAGATGTAGGCATGTGTGAATACATTTTAGGGCTGACACTATTGATTATTTTGATAATCAATTTACTTGACCATTTCCTTCGATTAATAATTGAGTAGTTGAGATCATATAGCATATAGTCGAGTCCTTAAGTATTTGGACAGTGACAATTTTTGTAATTTTGCCTCTGTACACTACCACAATGGATTTGAAATAAAGCAATCAAGATTTGATTGAAGTGTAGACTTTCAGCTTTAATTCAAGCAATTTAACAAAAATATTGCATTAACCATTAAGGAATTATAGACATTTTTTTCCCACATAGTCCCGCTGTTATTCCCAGGCTCAAATGTAATTGGACAATTGACTGATAAGCAGTTTCATGGCCAGGTGTGGCCTGCTTCCTCATTACGTCCTGAAAAATTAAAGAGAGAAAAGGTCTGGAGTTGCTTCCAAGCGTTGAATTTGCATTCAATTCTCAATATGCAGTCCAAAGAGGTGTCGATGCAAGTGAAGTGATCATGGGTAAACGTAGCATGCAGAGACGTGCTAGCGCGCAGTCCTCCCACAAGCGAACTACACGTAGCGCGCATCTTCGGGGCTATGCATCGGGTGAAAGCTGATTGGTTGGTGGGGAGGTGTGTCTGTTTCTGTATACAGAAAAGGTTTGATGAGACGTCGAGACATTTTCTGCGGGATTAATCAAATTCAGATTAAAGACATTTTGAGAGATTTTCTACGGGATGAATCAAATTCAGATTAATATTGTTTAAATCAGAGTAATATGTTTCAAAGTACATCTGAAGTGTGAACAATAAAATGCTAAACAATAAAATTCTCCCTCCAGTACTTTTCAACGACTATAAACAAACTTGTGCTCCGAAAGTGCTTTCTGAAAGTGTAGTCCGTTAAAAAACAGCTCACAACAGCAACAGATGAAAAACACTCTGTAAAAATCTCAGTTTAAACATATTCACTCAGTCATTTGCCGAATGTTTGATTACATGAAATTTTCATCAAGGATTTTTTTTATTTTTTATGATTGAGTTGTTAATTATAATTGAGTGTTCACGACAGCCCTAATCCATTTACCTGACAATGGTATGTGCTGCTAGCACAGAATGCACACAAGTCTGACAACGTATGACCTGAATCTGAGGGGTGACACTACAACACTACACATCTGATGATGGACCGCATTCCCCAATATCAGTTGCAATAGCATTCAACAAATATTATCTAACTGCTGCTGATGAGGACAGCGACTCCTAGTCATGTTAGAATCTGAGGGAGAAAAAATAGAAGCAGAATGGCTCTTACTGCTCAACCCAAAACTTCCCTTGAAATCCAATAAAAATCAGGGGTGTCCATTCTCCCATCTCTCTGACTTGTTCTCGTTAAGATCGATCTACTTATCTGCCAGATCAAAGGAGCTTGCTGCCGATGTACATTTAACCTTAGCCAGGTCCTCCCACATCATGTCTAAATATTAATGATAATAAAGTCTCACACCCATCCTATGTCAGCCAATTACACCATGTATTGATCTGCGCCTCCCCTGACCAATTAAAATGCGGCCGTTATAATGCATTTAGGCACATCAAAGGGAAAGGCCATTGATTTGACCCTGGATGTTAGCATTTACCGTTAAGAAAGGTGGGAAAAACATTTTATTCAACGGCATGGAAAGGAAATACTCCAGACTAGCTTGCTGGGTTACAGCTCAATACTCAATCATTCACTTGGCCAGCTAAAAAGGCACCCACTGCCTTCCAAGCACTTCCAAGTCCACATCAGCTGGGAAGCACTTTGGCAGTACAATCTATGCTTTAAGGATACTCAGATTCTGGATATTGCACCATATTCAAGAGTATTTTAAATAAAAAAAAAAAAATAATTTAATTAAAATATTTAACAATGATCATACAACTAAGCCTTCTAAATAAGTGTCTGAAAACTGCTTTGAATCTCAGCTGTCTCTGGCTTAAACCATTGACAGCTGGGTTATTTTTAGCCTTTAGCGCAGGCAAAAAGCAAAAGATCAGACATTTCTTACAGTTTTAAACACTAGTATAAAATACTTCCGAGTCCTGAACTACTTCTCCGGCCAATCACCAACAGCAGTCAACTGGAACAGCAGAATGTTCACTCGTTAGCTTGCCCTGCGGCCTCGTGTAAACACTAATGACTCTGCAGGTCAGCAAAAACTTCTCCACAGGTTCCTGTCATCAGCATGGGCTAATGATGCCGTTATGCTCTACTGTTAAGAATTTGGTGTTGCTTAAGCCAATATGGAGGAAAATGGTGACAATTTGATGGGTTTGAGCACTGGACAGAAGTGAATATCAGATAACTGAGAATGTCAGACAATCAACCAACCACACTTACCAAGAAATAAGGCTGAGAACTCACAGCTTTGTGATATTATTTTGACTTAAACATCACATGCATTAGGTGATACATTAGAATGCTAACAATAAACTATATATACACAATTAAAACCCAGTCTGAATAAAGGTACACAGGAGGTTTTGGGGGATAAATGACTCATTCTTCTAAATAATAAAACAAGACAGGCTCATAAATCAGAACCGTGGGGAAACAAACAAAAACAATGGCACGCGTCTTCTGGCATTAGATGGTGGTCGGGGGGGTGGGGGGTCTCTCTCCATGGCTCGGTTTGCACTGGCCTGGCCTTCACTATCCCCTTTGTGTCAGTCTGAGAGGAAGGGTCAGAACAAAGAACTCGTTGAGACGATGAGAACACAACCAACCTCAGAGCTCCAACCCAGATCTGCCTCGCATCCTAGCACTGCCAGATGAAGCCTATTCAGGCCTGGAGAGACACTGGCCCTGGCGGCAGAAGCTCCACAAGGAGCCATAACTAAACAAAACAAACAAAGCCCAAAGCAGGAAAACGAGTCAATAAAAAAAAAAGTATAAGAGACGCTACAACTGAATAGAAACCTCGAAGCACAGACAGTGTGACACTTCTGCTATAGCACCAAAGCTGGGGAATAGAGGGGCCACATTCCACTGTTTGCACAAATTGAGTTCTTAAGTGGCTGAGAGATGGAGAGATTTATGCTTGTAAGTGGGGTCAGTCCCTCTGAATGAGAGCCGTGGTCATTGCCACAGGGCAGCATCTTAGCAGGTAAATGTGGCATCCGAATACCGCACCAAGTGACTTATTAAATTTAGGATACAATGCAACCCCTGTTGTCTAAACACAACATCCAGACACAGAGTCTAACATATAAACAGTTTAGCCCGGCTGGAGAAGAGATACTTTATTAATGTATATATGTATATTTTCCATTGGGTTTTTAATTATGATGTTGAGGGGTCTCAGAGGCCCTATGGTTTGTGAACAAGTGCGTGTTCATATTACAATTTATTACACAAATATTCTTCCAAGAATTGATCTGTCTCTAGACAGAACTTTAAACGCATCCCATTTTAGTAAAAAATTTCTCAGCTTTTGGATATTGACATTATGCTGTTTGTTCTTGGGGTGCCTTGCATTTACTCTGCGCCTTGTGCTCTCCCAAAACCTATAATTAAAGATTTGTGAAAGGAAAGCAGTGTTTAAAATGGTTTATGCGAAGGCTGTCCTGAAATGCTTGACCACAGGGCAGTTTTTAGACAGGGCGCTAGGCATCCATGCCTTATTAAATAAAGACCATGCTAGTCCGAGAGTTTTAACAGGGAGTCACAGAGTCTCACAGTGTCTGCTTATCCAGTGGGGAAACAGCTTGGCAATGGCTAGGCAATGCCAGAGGATGGCTGCGTCTGGCTCCAGCGAGATCACACTCACATGTGTGAGATAGACAGATTATGTACTCAGGTCAGCTGAGGTGTAGGGATTTGAACTCGGTCAGCAAACAGGCTGGAGAGTGACACAGGTCTGCCAGGCCAACATGCCAACGCTCTCACAACCTCCTACTAACATCTTGACAATGTTAGCTTCGGCGCCATCACTGCTGACTCTTTCTGAGGCCTGGCGAACAGACAGGAAGCACCGCTCAAACCAAACAAACAAAGAAGTACACAAATGCACTGACCCGGTCAGCAGAAACTGCTGGATCTGAACGTGGGGAATTGGGTTGATGTTCATTTTCAACTTTGGCGTATATGTGAACAAACTGAGCGTTCTGCACTCCCGCTGCTTTATGAGAATTCACCCACACATGCCAAGAGAGCTAGTCACCTGGCATTAAGCGTTCAACTCAGCTGTTAAAGACACACACAACAGCACCTTGAGCTTTTTAAATTGATCTGTGCATTATGTAGCTAAATATAGCCAGAATTTTGGTTCAATTAGTTGTTCCAGTGAAACATAAATATGTAGAGGTTTAATTTCATTCATACATCACTCACATATGTGAGAGTTGTGGCGGCACCTTTATTTAATTATAGAGTTAATAAGGGATGTGTGAGTGAAGGGTGTGTGTGTGTGTTTGTGCTGGAAGCCGCATCCAGGTAATTACCCTAAGTTTAGACGGTAAGAGAAAGAATAGAGTAGCCTCCATGACCTTAGCTCCTGGAGTGACTGAGAACATGGCACATGAACTCCAAAACAGCAATTTCACAGCCCATTGTAAGTGATAACTCAGTTAAACCGAATCGGTTCAGCCAGAGAACAAAAGCTCTTTTTTTTGTTTATATGCTCTCAAATTGCCAATGTTTGTAAGAAAGATGAATCATCAGAATACCACTCCAGGAAAGGAAAGACTGCTGTGACCAGCACAGCATCTGCATTTTGTTTTTCATATCCTCATATGAGGAAAAAGTTTCTTTAAGAGTTAAAAAAAAAAAAAAAAAAAAAAAAAACCTTTCACGACTATAACAACTACTCATGAGTCAATCAAATATCATGGCACTCTATAAAAACACAAAAGTCTTTAATGCAGAAAATCCATCTCTGCTCGAGGGATGGATCACTTAATAAAGCAGGAGGAAGGTGCAGTGAAAAGGGAATGTGCTTCATTTTGGGAGCTGGCACTGCTCTAGAAGTTAGACAGGTAGTGACAGGGTGCTGTTGACCCTGGAGGTGCTAACAAATGCAATCGTCGCCAGCAGCCAGAATGTGTTCCAGGGTGCAGGCGGTTCAGGGAGGAGAGGAGGGGAGTGGAAAAGACTGAAGACTGGGCTCCAGCTGGCATCGAGCCTGCTGTAGCGCCTGGACCAGCCGCCTCGCCAACCCAGACAGGCGGCCAAGGGCCAGCAGGCAGTGCCAGCTGGGCAGAAACCCTGCAGTGGAGTGCTGCACTCCAAACAAACAAAAGCCAAAACAGGCCACAGACCTGTCATTAGGCTGCGCCAATGCCCAGGGCCTCTAATTACCACTGACTCAGGATCAGCACATACCACACCACATTCCACACAGAGACATGCTCTGGGTCGCATAGTGCTCAGGTTCAAACTGCTGAGCAAAGTGTCATGTCTGCAAACTTTACCTCAATCTGTGCAAGCATCATCCAGAATGCTCCATTATTCAAATTAAAACCTTCTGCAAGAAGTTGAGGAAAGTGTGAAAAAGTTTAATTTCTCAAGTCGCTGAAGAGAAACAAAACCGTGTGTGTGTGTAGCTTCATGAATTAATGTTTAAGTAGACAACGTCTCCATAATTCAATAATCCTTTCTTAAATGGGGGACATTTTTCTGTTTGGTCAGGCTCAGGCAATTTACAGCTCAACAAAACATCCAATGAGAGACACAGACATGGCACTGAAAGAGACATCCCCAAGAACCCCGCCCCATCTTGGACTCTGTCCCCATCAATCTGTGTCTCTCATACCTAAAAACATGCAGCACTTTCCTTTTATTTTTAATACAGAAACGTCCACTTTATTTCTACCAATAAACCATAATCACAATTAAGCATAATACACTCTTTACCCTTCCACTTCCACATTTAAAAATATATAGTTCTTGTATTTGTCATGGACCTTGTCTTCTCAGTGCAACTGGAAAGATGCTATACGTTACAAAAAACCCAAACCGTATAAAAGACTAAAGGCTTCCTGTAGTTGATATCAGCTATAGCTTGGGCTCAATCAGATAAAGCACATCGTTATAGTCTGTCCACTGGGGAGTTTGAGGACATGCTCTAGAATTAGTTTCGGCCAGTACTCACATTTAGACAGACAGCACAACCTTGCTTTGGTTTCTGGCAAAGACAAAAGATAACTTGCGAATGTTATCCACTGTCAGTGAAATACTGAGAACAAAAGGACAACAGCAGCCTTAACGAGCATATGAGGTGGGCTATGAAGGCTTCATTTGCCTCAGGGCCTTCAGCATGTGGTTGCACACAAAGAAAGCCTGTCACCTGACATTGAGCATTCTATCGAGTCAGTTGTTAATTTAAAGACAAACAATAAAGGGGGATAAGTAGCAGTTGTATGGTTGTGAGTGGAGGAAAGTGATGGGGGAAAAAAGTCAACATTTCTGTTTTCTCACTTACTTTGACTCATCTGCTCCATTTGGAGACTCAGTTAGCGAGCTGTGAGCCCATTACAAAGTCCTACCTCATATCCTTTCGTACTCATTCACCCAAGGAAAGTCTAATAATGCTGAAACTGAGTGGGCAAGCTCAGAGGAAACTTAAAGCAGACTTGACATGATCCAATACACACTCTGAAGGCTGAGGCTCCAGTCTCTATGAAGGAGAGAGGAAAAATGTGGATGTCCAACATCCAACCAATCAGGACAAGGGAGTGCTTGTACTTGCTTGTTAATTCGGAAAGCTCCCCCTCCTATATTAACATTTTGTCAGGTAGTGAGTTTGCATGGTTTCTCGGAGGTATGCCTATGGATAAAACTGAGGGTTGGGGCTGTTTTGGTCTTCAAAACATACAGCTCCAATTAATCTCCAGCAAAATCATCAGGTACAGTAGGATTCACACCACAAAAGGCCAGCCGTATTGTACCTGTAAAGGATGGTGAGGGTGAACGTGTTACACTGACTGCACATTTATCACCTGCAGAAGCAGTGTTGAGCAGGCTGTGTCAGGTCAGAGAGCGCTACACTTTTCAGAGTGATTTATGATCAAAACACATACCTGACTCCTCATAAACTGGCTATGACACTCTAAGCCCAGGTGTCAAACTCAATCTCCATCTGGGTGACACTGGCAGTTTTGTGTACCCTCAAAGGGCCATGAACTGTAAGGCTAACAGCACAGCTAACAATACAGAATATTTACCATTAGGTGAGAAAAAGTAACATAATTCAGTTTTTGAATGAACAAATACTGTAAATCTAAGATGTTTTTAAAAATTTGGCATTGGCTAATGGCAAGTCCATTTCTTCAGAAACATTAAAACTTCACAATGTTGACTATGTTGCATGTGTCTGGGCTGTTGTTACCATAAGTCAGTGGTATGTGGAGGCCATTTTTACACTTTCCTTCATGCTGTTTTTGGTCGCTTTCCCGTTTCAGGTTTACTTAGATTTGCATTATAAATGGTATTGTACCTCTCTTCAAACTGTATTTACTGTCCAGTAGGTGTTCTTATTTTTAAATTTTTGTAGGTAGCTATACTGGTAACTGGTGAGAAAAAGTCAAATGCTCAACCCCTGCAGGCCTTTGTACTGACATTGGTACAGTAGAATACAGTAGTGTATTCTACCACTAAACAGATTTTTAGAAGAAGTCTAGCAAGATGTTTGGCTTCAGTCCTTAAAACCAATAACAGATGCTGCATATAAAAAAAATAATAAATTTTTTTTTATAATAATAATAATAATGTGCACTGTCCATCCCTGTCTCCGTAGGTTAATTGCGGAGATCTTCATACCTTGAGTGAGGGAGAATGCCTGGAGTGAAAGGGCATTTATGAACGCCTCTCTGTGCACTCCAAATCACTGGCTCTGTTAAAAACTCCCAGGATTATCGACTTCGCTTGAGAAGTCATGTAATAGGGTCACTCTGTAGCAAACATCTACAGCAGCCTCCACCCAAAATAAGTGCCAAGCTGCTGCTCTCTCCAGTTATCCAGCTTCTTCTCCAGCTTATATTGTCCCTTCTGCTGTGATTTAGGGAATCTTTCATTCTACCCACTGTTCAAGAGATAAGAGCAGGTGAAAAGCAAACACACATGCATGTATGAACACACACGCCTGAACAGAAATGCATTCTTGTTTTCTACATTTGTGGAGGTACTTGTAACTGGAAACAAAGACATGCATGGTGAAGAGATTAAAGTTTTACTTCATGTAAAGCCTGCAGCTTTGTATGAAAATCATTTAATAAATTCAAAAAAAGTAAACAGAGACAGCTTAATGATCTGCTTAAACCAGGCAGATATAACCGACCTCTGCAAATGCAAAGCATTTAATGATATGCATCTTCTTGATGCTCTTTGTTATGTACTATACAGGACACACTGATTAGGACACTGTGATGAGTGTGTTTTCAGGTGTTCTAGCATGCCTCTATAGTGCAACGTGACACACTGCATCTCTTAAGTGTATTTCAGACCACAGATGGACCACAGGTCAGAGTAAGAGACTCACCACAGTGGGAAGGTAGAGGAGAGATGGCAGGCCTTGGTGGCAATAATAGGAAAAATGGCTTCTCTCTCACTCCTGATGCAGGACTGTGACAAAGACATTGTGTACAGGGCCACACAGACCAGGCCAATCAGCATACAATGGCACGCTGAAATTACGGACAGTCAGGGAAGAACAGTACGATGGGTTCTAATTGCTTCAGAATTCCTACAAGTCACCATTATCTATTTAAATAGTCTGTTAATGGGATCGATGGTGAAGAGAAGAAACAAGAAAAAAAAAAAAAAAAGAAAACGAGAGAAAACCCAAGCAAGAGAATGGACGCTCCATGCCGTCACCTCATTATTTCCCTTCTTGACAGATGCCCAAGCTCACTCTTTCTCTGAATGGGTTATCACATGCCACACAAAGACACAGAGCTTTAAACATACTATTACATTTTGTGGGGATTAAAAAAAAAGAGAAGACAAATTCACCTGTAAACTGAACAAACAAATTCAGGCAAAAAAAAAAAAGAAGAGAGATGTCATTTCTGCACCCTTGGCTTGTATCACATTGTATACAGATTCTTCTTCGGGCTTGTAGGAATTATTTGTGTCCAGTCATTCTAATAAAAGCATCATTACTGCCTTTGCCAGGTTTTTAGTTTTAGTAGACCAGACAGAATGTGATCACTGCTTGTGTATATTTCTGTCAGTAGTTTTTTTCCCCCTGTCACACTACTCTCATATCCAAGAATTGATTTACCTCATGCTATTCCACAGTCATTGCTTTGCTCAGTGGCTTAACAGCAGCAGACACTACAGAAGCCCGCATTCGTGCTAGTTGTGAAGAGATCCTACCATGTTGTCAATCAAAAGTTGAGCTCCGTTCCTCCTTCTCACTGCTCCTGCTGGGGAATCATACAGGAGTCCTGTATGGCGACAGCTGCCCGACTCCAGATCAAACACCACGCTGCCCTTGGTGTGACACAGCAGCCACTTCAAGAGCTACACAGTCAGTGATGTGAAAGCACTGAGAAACACCTTCACCAGGACAGAGGAGACAAGGACGACTACACCACCACCACCTCAGTGTCAGACGCACACTGACCCTGCTGAATTAAAAACTCAGAAAAAATGATAGTGACAGGATGAGACCTTTTCTACCCTCGACAAACACCACTGACTGCACAAGTAAGGGATGGGTGATCCCCTACTGCTTTAATTATATCCTTTAATCAGATGTTTTAACTGAAATGGAGGCAGTGGTATAAATATTACTAAGTGTAATAGAGTTGAGGAGAGTTATGTCAGCACAGAGTTAGCCCGTTCCTTCAAACTAATGCATTCCTAATCTAAAAGCATAGCACTTCTCCCCTGTCAGAACCGGCTTCCTCTGAAGCGTAGGCTTGTTTGTGCTGCTGCTGTGTGTGTGAGCTTTCTCCAAAGCTAGCGCTCAGCACACACTAATAGGAGAAGGAAAGACACACAGAGTTTAGGTGTCACCATTATCTGTGTGGCTCTCAGCAGCAGGTAATGAGGCTGAGGCGTGCATGCTACAGGGGCTCATCCAGAGTTCTGTCAACAACCCATCAGCCTATCACACACACACACACACACACACACACACACACACACCCTAAGAAATGCACAAAGGTGTACAGTTCTCATATTCATAGTATAGACAAATGCTCGTTTGGAGCGTTTGTTTTGAAACCAGGTGCGTTTTCTCCCTTGGTTCAGTTCATTTAGACATATATGAATACGGCAATCGCGCTCGGATCCGCACCAAAACAATCGGGCTGAGACCACCTCGTTCAGGTCTCGGAATGCAAAGGAACTCTGGAGCGGTTTGCTTGTGGTGAGCAATCCGACCCACTGGACCAATGAACCAACCTGTATAGCAATGCATGATGGGAACTGTGTTACATAAAATGTGTGTTTGTTTTGCTAATGGCTCGCAACATGAATCGCGGTTTAACTTGACCAGAGATGAGGTAAAATGCCTCATTGAAATTTGGTCTGACAAACATATTTCTGAACAACTTTTAAAAACACACAAAACCGAGGTTTACAAGGTGTTTAGCGAGTGTCTCAAGGAGATGGGCTTTAATCGTGCCATGGAACATATCAATTAGATAAATTATAACAACTACAGCTAAAAAATACAGCCACAATAAGCTATCGGACCTGCTGTCTATCCATCTTGATGGATGACCACTATGAGCGGGAACCCCGGAACATAAACAGGCGCACTCTGACCAATGAGAGGTCAGTTTTCTCACATGTGGCTTGCATAAACACAATTTGGTATGCTTTGAAATGTTGCCTTGTGAAAGCGAACTGAGCCAAGGAGAAAATGAACCACTGTAACAATTTAAATCCCTGCACAGATCTACAGGTCTGAAAACGCCCTTATTATCCAACATGGACAAGATACACTACTGTATCTCTGGTTCTTTAAACTGGCTAAATGTTAGATATACATTTTGTAAATCCTACTATACTGTATTCTGTCTACGATGTGGTCCACATGGGCCGTTGTTGTGATGGTAAACATAGACAAACTTCTGCTTGAGCAAAAGACTAAGAGCAATTAAAAATTGTAAAAGTTGAAGTATAAGAAGTAAATGTATCCAAAGTACAATAAAGAATCATAAATGAAAGAAAAGCCTGCACCTCAAGCAACAAACTGATTCTGGTTAATGACCATAAATTAGTGCAACTTTAGCCAAGGGACCAAGAACTGTGCAAACAAACAACTACTATTTCCCTAACCTCTGAAATGTTAACTAGCTTGATAATAGCTTTGATGTAAACTTGTCGGACATAACTGTTTTATCGTCTCTACAGGTGCATCTCAAAAAATTTGAATATCGTGGAAAAGTAAATTTTTTCCCATAATGTAATTCAAAAAGTGGAACTTTCATATTTCTAGATTCATTACACATAAAGAGAAATATTTCAAGCCTTTTTTGTTTTAATCTTGATTACAGCTCATGGAAATCAAAAATCCAGGATCTCAAAATATTAGAATAAGCAATTTATAATACAGAAATGTCGACCTTCTGAACAGTATGTTAATTTATGCACTCAATACTTGGTCGGGGTTCCTTTTGCACGAATTACTGCATCAATGTGGCGTGGCATGGAGGCAATCAGCCTGTGGCACTGCTGAGGTGTTATGGAAGCCCAGCTTGCTTTGATAGCGGCCTTCAGCTCGTCTGTATTGTTGGATCTGGTGTCTCTCATCTTCCTCTTGACAAAATTCAGGTCAGGCGAGTTGGCTGGCCAATCAAGCACAGTAATACCATGGTCAACAAACCAGTTACTAGTAGTTTTGTCACTGTGGGCAGGTGCCACGTCCTGCTGGAAAAGGAAATCAGCATCTCCATAAAGCTTGTCAGCAGATGGAAGCCTGAAGTGCTCTAAAATCTCCTGGTAGACAGATGCATTGACTCTCGACTTGAGAAAACACGGTGGACCAACACCAGCAGATGACATGGCACCCCAACTCATCACTGACTGTGGAAACTTCACACTGGACTTCAAGCAACTTGGATTCTGTGCCTCTCCACTCTTCCTCCAGACTCTGGGACCTTGATTTCCGAATGAAATGCAAAATTTACTTTCATCTGTAAAGAGGACTTTGGACCACTGAGCAACGGTGTTTTGAGTAAAAAGGTGTTTTGAGTTTATTAGCTGATTAGAGCTCTTCTCAGGTCGACATTGCTGTATTATAAATTCTTTATTCTGATAGTTTTGAGATACTGGATTTTTCCAGTATCTCATTTCCATCAGCTGTAAGCAGTAATCAACAAGTTTAAAACAAAAAAAAGAGGCTTGAAATATTTCACCGTACATGTAATGAATCTAGAATATATGAAAGTTACACTTTTTGAATTAAATTACGGGGATAAAAATGAACTTTTCCATGATATTCTAATTTTTTGAGATGCACCTGTATATGATATTACACCGCCACGACAGCCAGTGACGTTTACTTGGATTATATTGCATTACCATACCTGTCAAACACCTGTCAAACCTGCCACATATTTGGCATAGGAGCTCCACACTTTAACATATAGCATATAGAAAACTAGTCTGCTAATCTAGCTAAAGTGATACAAATACATCAAGTAAACACACAGTGTAGCTACATTTATAGCATTTAGACGCCCTTATCCAGAGCGACGTACAAGAGTGCTTTAATGATATATATATATATATTTTGGTGTCTGACCAAGAATTTTCTTTTTAATTGTAGTGAGTAAAAGTCTTAAATGACAGAAGTCAAGTACATGTACTTGAACTCTGTATTTAAGTACTTTAAGAAAGCTTTTGCAATATGTTTCTTACAGCCTCTGTGTTTCTATGAACAGAAACAACAGAGTCTGACAAAAGTCAAAGGCGAAGTGGGCACAGCTTGTTTGGAGGCAGCCGACTGGTGGCGTATGTCAGCTCCAGACACTATGAGTGAAATGATGTGAGACTCGAGATGCTCTACATTTCTGCTGTCTAAAATAAACCTGACAGGCAGCATTCCAAAAGAGTACTAAACACCCCACAGTCTAAAACGCCTGGCCAGTCTCAGAGCACACGAGAAACTGGAGATGCACCTGCTCACACATTTAGACAGACACACACACACACACACACACACACACACACACACACACACACACACACACACACACACACACACACACACACACACACACACACGACCACAAATGACTACTTTACATTTGTCCACAGAATAGACATTTGATTATAGATTGTTGTTCTGCTGCTTTTGGTAGCCTTCATTACAAGAAAAAAAACAGCAACAGACTGAACGGAGCTGCTGTAAGCCCTTACAAGCTATACAGATTCACCATGATGGAGGTGCATAAAACACCTTAACGCTATGACTCGTGTCACTCTGAATCCTCCATCATGACTGTTTATTAAGCTCATAAAAGGCTGCAAGGATCATATCAGCCATGCTGAGTAAATGTAGACCAAGGATGTAGCCGAATCCAAATACATTATTTGGAAAACAGATAAAGATACAAATAAGAGGTTCACCATTATTTTTTTTTCTTCTGTCATCAATGTTTTGCTCCAGTAGCCTGATTTTCCTCAAAAACCATACAGGCATTATAATGAAAAAGACCGATTTTGACTCGCAGCAGCACTGCATCCCAGCTTCGTAGTACATTCTGATAGCATATCCAGTGTTTTGGATCTTCCTGCAATGTAAGAAACCCCAAAAACTAAAATAAATCTGATAACATATTTTTAGATGGCTATTACTGTGAACTATAACCAATAGTTCCCCGATTTAAAAACATAAAATAAAATAAATAATCGTTTTGAAAGATAGTTCTTTAGCTTACACAGTCACATTAGACAGAAAGCTTATCGGAAAGCTGCACATGGCATCTGGTTGAGACCAATTATGAACTCGAGTGAAGCAACTGAGGAACTGTAATAGTTCAGGAGTTGAATAAATTTCTGCAAATTTTTTATTTGCATGATTGCAAAAACAAACTGTTCTTTGGCTTGTTTGACTCTTCATATGAGTAACACAACAACTCCCTGGCATCATGCCTCTACTCTTATAGTGCAAACCTCAAAAAAGCTTAATTAGCTGGTGGATCCTTAGTTCTGTAGCACTTGTAGAGCTACATGTATTGACTGTATACTAGCTTCCTTTCAGATAAAAGTTATGCTGAATAGATGCATGTAAATTCAAATTTAAATGTCAATTAGAATTATCCAGTAAAGCGATTATATGGAGTACTTAAGTGACCTGTGTAAAGAATCGTTACACAAAAGCATTCTTCTTTTACCATAAACATCAGTGCAATTATGCATATCGCATATTGCAAATTTCAGGTTTTGCATAACCTATTTTGCAGTCTACAGACCTTATTTTTCTAACCTCAACATTTACATTTACATGCAACATTTACAAAGAGCTGAAGTTCTGATGGCTGGCCCACACCCAAGACCAGATCAAATACTACACACGTTTACAATTCTGAAAAGAGTTAGAAAGCAAGCCCTGTGTCTGTGTGTGTGTATGTGGAAGAAAAGAAGCTTTGCCCCTGCCAGTCAGACTCATCCTTTCCTTGGCTCTAGACTGGTAACAAGAATTTTCCCATCACTTCTCAGAAAGAGGGGGAAAAAACTAAATAAATAAAAGAATAAAAAGAATAAGTGTGAAGGAGAAGAACATGCTGAACTATAATTTGTTAAAGCTTTCAGCTCCAATTAGAAATAATATCAAATCTTTTTGTTCGACTTCACAACAAGACTTCAAGAGGGCCCCCATGACTCCCTCCATTTGCATCCCCACACAGCCCACTGCTGCTCCTGAATCCCATTAATTATATGACCTACATAGCTGATAGTTAATATTCCAGGCTGGGAGAGAGACTGCAAGCCAACAGTGTGGAAGTCTAAATTTGGAGATCTTCAGGACATCAGAGCTCCCCCACAGAGGACGCCTTTTCTGGGGTGCTCTCTTTGATCTTCTTTCTCTTGACATTGTTTGCAAATGTCTGTTTAATAGGACTGGCAAACACAAGAACAGAGTCGCACACAAGTTTTCAAACAGGCCTTTCTCCACCCACCTTACCGTTCTGTCATCAAGCCTTAACTACAATTATTCTCACTGCACTGAGACATAAGGTGAGGGAGAGGAATCAGAGTGGAGCAAGGTGACGGAGAGAACCCTGACAGAGAGAACCCTGAACACCACATTCAGTCCCACAGCCAGGGACTGCAAGCAAAGAAAACTATTTGTGCAATCATTTCTAAGATTCAAATGTGAGAGGCAGCTGGTAAAACTATGTGCTTATGATCTTTAGATTCAAGTGTGACTGTCTCAGAGGTGACTCAAGCAGGACTTCAATCCTGAATATGTTTGTGCCAACATGCTCAACACAACACAAATAATGAGTAGATTTGTGTAAAAAAAAAAAAAAAAAAAATAGATATAAACCTATATTATGTAACTGTAACACAACAGGATGTGTTACAGAATGCCCTACTCAAGTTAGAGTACCGTTCCTGTATGACTCAAGCAAAAGTACGACTTAGTAAGAATCAGGAAATATCTAGTGGAAAAATAGCTGTTACACAAATTCGGCTTTATATTTCAGAACAAACAGTGATGCTGATAATATTAATGACAAGCTCAAAATCATTCAGTGTACATTTATGAATATCAAACTGACTCGAATGAACATTCTGGATTTGAATATCCAGACAAACTTTGAAAAATGAATTTGGATTTGAATGCATTCTATATTGTAGCACTGTATACTGCCACATACAGAGCAGACAGCAGTGGCACTATGCTGTTTTTAAAGCAAATAAAATTCTGCAGGAGCAACATTATTCACCCCGACAGTACAGTTAGGCTGAATCCCAATATTGGGCATTGCTACATATACAGGGTGTCCCAAAAGTCTCCATAAATAGGGGAAAATTAACACTTTTTTTTTAGCAAAATGTCTTCCAAAATTTTTCATACTTAGTTTAGATTTTTTTTTTTTCCAGATAGACTTTAAGAATGCCTTCGACAGAAGAAGAACGTATTGAAATATGGCTATTATTCTCATGGCTGGATCAGGAAGCTGTCGCAAGGTTGCGATAGACTTTAACAGGAAACATGGTGAGCAGATCACACCCATGACACTGTTGACAAACTGGAAAGAGTTTCCAGTGTCCAAAGTTGGAAGAGACGACTCCGTGTGTGTTTACAAAGAAATGGCAATCATGTAGAGGAAGATGCTAAAAAGTGTTCATTTCCCCGATGTATGGAGACTTTTGGGACATGCTGTAGTATGAGCTCTACAAGTGGTTCACAGTGGTCCTCTAGAACCTGTGCAGTGCACTTCATGTCCAATTGAACACCACTGGAATTAAGCCACAGGACAAAAAATGTGGCACAAGGAACACATCTGAATACAACAAAGTAAAAGTAAATTTAGTCAAAAGTAACAGAGTAATTGTGATGTTAGTG
This sequence comes from Cranoglanis bouderius, assembly GCA_023630585.1. Classification (NCBI taxonomy): domain Eukaryota; kingdom Metazoa; phylum Chordata; class Actinopteri; order Siluriformes; family Cranoglanididae; genus Cranoglanis; species Cranoglanis bouderius. The sequence continues at coordinate 5,261,321 of CM042562.1, read as the reverse complement.
TCCACCTATGAAGGTGGTGGTTAGACCTACACACACACACACACACACACACACACACACACACACACACACACACACACACACACACACACACACACACACGTGACGACCTCTTAATCAGCGTCCAGTCAGGCTGTGGGCTTCTCTGAAGACTGTGGCCTGGCTGCTGTAAGCCAGAGCATGAATATGGAGCTCTTTTGCGGTGCGGGGCTTGCTTATGTTTTCTGTCTGATATCTCTGGCCCATTCCCATTTCAAAGGGAGGCCCACCCAGGGGTTTGACTTTTTGATCTGGGCTGGCGACAGACTCGACCACCTGCATGCTCTATCAGGCTCTGGCTTGGCACGATCCCCTGCTGACCGCCCAGAGTGGAGGAGCTGGGCACTGAGCATACTGTGGCCACGCTCTCTCTCTCTCTCTACCTCTCTCCATATCTATTTCTCTCACCCTCTCTGAGAGGCCCTTGCTCTCATTTTGTGCATTTTTGAAAATTTTGGGATGAGTCTCTCTGCGGACGTTCAACACTGCTGCCATTTTGCTATCTCACAGTAATATTCTCTGAATGAATCCATGTGAGGAAAAACATACAGGTAAAATGATGACTCGAGAATGTTATGAAGACAGAGATCTGCTAGACTGAAATGTGTCTAAATAGGCAAGACAATCAACTTTTGGCGACAAACTTCTTCAAATTCACTACACATTTTAGTGTAGAATGCTCACTTGCAATGTAAATCATTCCAAGACATTGCAAGATATGTAGTCCAAGACTACATTTAATCAGGTTCCACAGAGTATTTCTGTTCCTCGCAGTCCTCTCCGATTTCTTTGAAGCACTGATTGAATTGAGCAACTGGGCATTAAACCATCAACCATCAAGGCAAATGTTTTAATTGATATGATTACTCTTTAATGATATTATGATTTCTATAAGCAGGCATTAGCATTAAAAGTTAATGGGATGACTGTGACCATGACAATATAATTAAAACCCTCAGGAGTTGCGATGCTCAAATGAATAATTTACAGTGAGCTGGGGGGAAGGGGGGGGGGGGTTACACAGCCCGACACAGCCTTGACAGAGAAGAGGAGTAGGAAGAAGAGCAAGACAGAAGCTCTACTTTCCCCCTGCTGGCATTAATGCCTTTGATTACAGGCCACACTATTAGTGCAAAGTATTTGGGTTGTGTCCCTATTAAACCCTGAGCCTTTTGGGATACATGCTTCCTGTTTGATGCAGTGTAAGTGTTCTAAACAGAGAAGTCTGCCAGCCTCTGAGGAGGAGGAGGACAGCACACATCACATCTCCATGACTATCTTTAACCTTGTGGAGGAATAGGAATGCGTGCAGGCCCACGCTGCACTAATGGCTCTTTTGCTTTGGGTTCGGATGCTATTAAAAGAGGAGCCTGAGTGTATGGAGACATGTACACATGCCTCTTCAAAGTGGTAAACATGTGGACTTGCGTGGCCCACTCTGGCTCCATCTTATAACAATATTTACAACTTGTTATCACGGAACGGTAATGTTGTCCTCGTCGCACAGCAGTGCCTCTTGAAACCAACTCATGACAAACAAATTCTGGAGTGTGTGAGTGAGTTTATGTGTGTGGAGTCTCCAGAACGTCAGAGTTTGTAGAAACAGTGGAGTGGAGTTCCTTGTTTTCACATAAAATACCACCTTCGAATGGTAATACATGGTATGAGTTACACCAGGTTTGAAAATGGATGCTCTGCTATGCAGGTAAATTATAGCAATGAGGAAAAACAACAACATTGTATTAATCAAATACACAGACATTTAGGAAGTCTGCAGTGAGACAGTGAAGTGTGTGTGTGTGTGTGTGTGTGTGTTTTTCGTCATTCCTCCCGACTATAAATGACATTGAATAGCAGTGCAAGTTTAAAGAATGAGTGCTTAATTTGCTTGCTTTCAGAGAGCCAGGAGAGGGAAAAAGGCGCACAGGGCCGTCGTGCAGAAAGGCAGCAGGCAGGAGCATGGCAGCACGCGGAAAAAAGCTCATAAATCCTGATTTGAGCTGGCCTGAGCTGGCAGCCACGCTGCGCCACTACATTTCTTAAATGCTATGTCTGATTAAGTCTTCCCATTAGGTGACAGCTGAACTTTAACATTAATATGATAATATTGAAATAAGTGGTGTTATTTACTTAGCGCCGGGGCGGGATGGAGGGGAGGGGGCGAGGGAGGGGCGGCAGAGGGAGGCAGGGGGGGGATGATGAATGATTTCTGGACAGCTCTTGTGACACCAGGCAGCCGCAGCCTCTCTAATGAGACTTGACAAAATGGAGACATATGCAGAAATATTGGTTACAGTCTACGTCCCCGACAACCTCTCTCTCTCCCTCTCTTTCTCTCACACACACACACTCTCTCTCTCTCTGTGTGCCGGCCCTGATTGTCTACAACCACTGAAGCATCTATTTCAATTGGCACTTCCTTCCTGGCCCCAGGATTTTAAATTTAGCTGGTGTCATTTACATATTACTCTTAATCAAAAAAGAAAAAAAGGAAACAAAACCTTGCCGTCACGGTTCAGGGACAAGCGCAAAGGCACTTTATAAAATGGAGATGTGACAGATGAGTAAATTCTGTGTGAGCGTGCTTGCCTCTGTGTGTGTGTGCGCTCGTGTGTGTGTATGTATGTATGTATGTGTGTGTGTGTGTGTGTGGGTAAAAAAAGCGAGCCAGTGAGAGAGGGATACGAGGGAGGTAGCATATAACTGTGTTTATGAAAGAACAGGTAAAAAAAAAAAAAAAAAGAAAAAGAAAAAATAGAAAAAGAGTATTTGCATATTGTCTTGATTATTCAAGAAGTATCATACAGGGACAACAGCTTCATATTGTGGAAATGTGAAGCAGACACTAGGGAACCAGACTGCCAGGCTACTAAAGCAAATAGGTAAATATTTCAACATCATTTTCATACAGGCAAAAGTGCCATAGCTTTCAGTGAGGTACTCCGATCCTAAACTGTTTCCTTTTATTCACACAGGCTCACCTGGAGTGTGTTTGTGCACATATGCGCATGAGTGTGTTCTCATGCATTAGACAGCACAAGACCAGTAGCAGCAGAAACGGGGTCCCTACCTTCCTCTTACCTTCTCAGCATGCCTGACAGGACACGGGAGCTCTTGCCCAAGTTCGCATCAGTCTCTCTCAACTGTAAAGAAAAAGAAGAGAGTCCATATATGTGCCACTAAAAAAAAAAATCACACACTTGGGCTGAGAGGACAAGAAGGAACAAAATCCATTTTCAGAAAGTATACAAATTATGATTCTTAAGACAAACCATTTCCACTTCAGATACTATAACAGGATTTGTTGATTAGATAACTGCATGAATATGCACAGGTGTTCCTAATAAAGTGGAAGATAGATAGATAGATAGATGCTCATAGATTCATAATACATTCAATTGCTCCCAAAACACAAGTGAATAAAGGTGTGGATTAAGCTTTGATTATCTTTCTAATATCCAGAGGCCAATTCCTCTTTATCTCGCCATTTCATTTGCTCCCACTCTCCCTAATTGCTCTCTTTTCTCAGTACTTTATGTGAGTCTCAGAGAACGATAGAAGTGCGACTGCCATTTCTCTGGAGGGATGTGTACGAGTGTAAATATATGTGCATGTGTATTTAGGAATGCTGATGCTGCTGTAGAAGAGAAATCAGATATATGATGCAGGAGGCCTCTCCAGCACAACGCCTGCTCTCTCCTAACACACAGCAGGGAGCCTCTCCGCTTTACTCTCCTGCTCTCTAGTAACCCAAGTGTGTGTGTGTGTGTGTGTGTGTGTGTGTGTGTGTGTGTGTGTGTGTGTGTGTGTGTGTGTGTCTTGTTGCCAGGCACAAGAACTGTAACAAAATTGGTATTGGGTAGGTTTGGAACATGGCACAGGCAACAGACTGAGATAATTCTCTCAATGAGGGATCAGTGCAAGTATTACAATCAAAAACCTAGAAAAGACACTATATTCTGAAATCATGCGAGACAAGTATATCTCATGAGGCTGTGTGTATATGTAGGTGCAACTGTATGAGTGTCTGCAGGTATCCACTAAATTTGTTACAATCTTTCTGATGTGCAGTCTTATGCAAAGAGGAGCCCTTTACATCTGATGTTTTCACATCATGTTTTTCTTTCCCCCCTGATTTTTCTGTTTTGTTTTTTTTTGCCCAACAAAATGCCTTTAAAGTGTAAGAGGCCAGTGGAGGCCCCAGGGAAGGAGGGCTATTCTCAACAGACAGCAGACCTTTGAAAGGAAATGTTTTATTTCCTTTGAAATGGGCTGGCAGCCCAACTGCCATATTGTGGTCTTTAAGCATCCTTCATAAGGGGCCATCAGAAAGGCCCCTGACTGAGCACACTCCACCTGGGGATTGGGACACAACACCACCATATGGAAAGAACAAGAGAACGAAAACTTTTGAAAGAGGGAAAATAGAAAAACAGTAAATACAGAAACTGGGAAGAGAGAATGAGGAAAATACAAAGGTTTATGGAAAAAATTTAAGACATTGGCCAGTATGATGGACAGCAGAATACTCTTCTGATGTGCTTGGAAATTATTAGTGTGTTAGCCAAGCTCCATACCAAACTTCACAGGCACAGTTTACACCCCAGTTTACAATTTACACCCCATAGCTTGAATGTTAGTCTGTTAGCATGACATAAAGCACTATTTTCAGCCAAAGTGTTAGACTTTGTGTCAGTATCAGTATACAGTTCAACCAGAAGAAGATGGGAGGCTTTGGAAATACCAAGAACACATCCTTGTTATGCTCACTATGACCATTTAGACAGTCTTGCATCATGCATGTCATTACTGCATGGGACATGTTAACTACAAAGACGTCTTCTTAGTGCTGTGCTCCTTATCAAATGACCTATTATCCATGCTGTACATACAATCGATCCCTGCAGTGCCAAGACTATGTTAATGCGAAGTGGGGGGGGGGGGAGGCATGAACCACCCCCCTGACCATCACCGAGAGCACTCATGTCTTCTAAGATAGTGTGTGATCTGCAGTGCTTTACACTTTTCTTTTCTTTTTTTAAACAAGTTAGTACTAACCCGTGCAGTTCCGTGGAATCACTTGCAGTTACTGGACTTGTTTTAGCTTGTGCATGAGCTCACTCACCCGGTCTCTGGATCTCTGGATCTTCTCGCGGTCACTGTGCAGATTGGATAGAATCTCCTGGCCTATTTGTTCTGCAAAAGACAAAAACAGGAAGAGCGTGAGAAGCCTCCAAAATGTTCCTCATGACCACCATACATATTCTCCATCAGGTTAAATTACAATTCACTGAAGGCACTTGTCTCTTGTAACATTGTACCTAGTATAATGAATGCTTGGAAGAACAATCTCCACATAGGATTTTTCCCCAAGAACCTTTTTCAAGGAACTAAAGAGATAAAGAACTATCTTGAATGAGTACACCGATCCTGCTTTGTATTCTGCATCTGCAGGGACCGTAATCATTATGTAAAATAATAAATGATGCAAACTGCATAAAGGATAAATACACAATATGGCCAAAGGTTTGTAGACACCTGACCATCACACTCATATGTGCTGGTTGAACATTCCATTCCAGATTTAGTCCCCATTTGCGGTTATAATAACCTTCACACTTCAGGAAAAGGCTTTCCATTAGATTTTGGAACATGTCAGGTGATGAGGCCTGGGGCACAGTTGGTGTTCAAGTTCATTGTAAACGTGTTCAGTGGGGTTGAAGTCAGGGCTCTGTGCAGGCCATTTGAGTTCTTCCACTCTAACCTTGGCAAATCATATCTTCTTGGAGCTTGCGGTAACAGATCTGGGCCCCTTCATTCCAGTGAAGGGAAATTATAATGTTACAGCATACAAAGACATTGTATACAACTGTGTGCTTCCAACTTTGTGGCAACAGTTTGGGAAAGACCCACATATGATGGTCAGGTGTCCACAAATGTTTGGCCATATAGTGTACATTTCAGAACATGGTAAAAGTACAGAAACACCGTGAACATGGAGCAGAAGTTTGCTGTGTTGTGTGTATATAATGTAGCTTTTTAAACCAGCTGGGTACTCATATACTTGCTGTGCCAAATGAATAAAAACAAAAGTAATGTGTGCCAATCTAGCCACACCACTACTTTCATGTAAAACAAGTTTTAATAATCAAGTTTTTAATATACTGGGTATGAACGTTGGCCATTCTGTAAATGCTGGTCATACAGCCATGTTCGGTATGCCAAGCTCCACCCAAGTAGCTCTCATTTCGAAAAGAGGACCTACAGTGAAGCAGGAACCAAGGCCCAGGATGTAATGGATCTAAACTTGATTTCCTTAAAAAGGTCCTGGCTTCTTGTGGTGGAAAGATTTGTAGAATCAGGAATGCTGAGTTGACTTTATCCTTGATACTAAGTGAAGAACCACACATAAATACTAAAATGATTGAATGCCTTACAGATTGTGGACAATGGAGAAATCAAATGGCTATTATGCAGACTAAAACCTGTACCATAAATCTAGTCTTCTCTGCATGGCCACGCAATCAGTCTGCTAATACTCTCATTTCATTCACAACCTAAGCAAAGGCTTTTTTCCCCTGTTAAACTCAACTTAGATGGAGGCAGATGTTGCATTTCTACTTATTAACATCTGCTTCATGAACTGGAGCTGTGAGGCAAAAGTGTTAGCTGTGATATGCTTCAAGGCCAGTGGAGGGAGCCTAATTAAAACTCAGAACCAAGATGCTTGGGAATCCCACACGAAAATTACAGTAAACACTTTGAATATTGTTCAGTAACCCTGGGCATATCAAGTTCTACAATAATCCCAACGTGCATCATGAGGCTGAACCCAATCAGCGCATGCAATATTGAGAAAACATTTTCCTTCAAAATGCTGCTCATCTGTCACCACTCTAAACCCATTTACTCACATTTAGTAAACATGTAGAACAAGGCATCTGACAAGCTCATCAATGGTCACTGTCATGTGCACATCCCATGGGTCACGGAAAACAATAAACAAAAACCGCACTCCCATTCTTCTCATCCAAAAAAACAAAAAAAAAACAAACCTGTGAGTAGACATTAGCGGTTTGGAAAGGAGGAGGGGGAAAAGAGAAGTGAGGAATCTTTGGTGCATTTGAAAGGCTCACTTTGATCCTTGCAAACAATTGTAAGTAAACAACACACTCATGGCTGGATTACATTACACAGGTGCAGCATTCAAAGAGCAAGTGTGCATGCTCAGGACACACAACGAAAAGGGCTGCATCTACCTGCTTAGAACCAACTCGTATAGACAAATATATAAGAGACAGAGAGGTCGAAGACGTAGTTGAATTGAGAGCCTGTGGTCATGCATATACGTCTTCACCTTCATTAATTTCTATTCTGAGTGCAGACAGATTGAAGGATATCCAAATTAGATAGAGTAGCCAGACAGATATGTGACCGATAGGCAGATTAAAAGAGTGAAGAGCGATATTAATAACCATCATAACAGCAGCCAGTCAACAAGCCGCAGACAAACGGCTGTGGTCGAGGGCGGAAAGCTTCTGTAAAGAAAATTAAGCGCTGCTATCAGTCTCTGTCCGAGAGAGTGCCTTAAAACAAATGAGAGTGACCCCCAGGGCTCAAAAGAATGCTGCAATCTTTCTGATAGTCCGACTCATGAAAAAGGACACTCGTTCTGACGCTGCTACCAATGATGGATGAGACCCACGGGCTGAAGGAGAGAAAGTACAAACAAAATAATTCCATCAGGGTGGCCCCGAAAATAGAAAAATACACAGCAATGGAACCAGATTACACACACACACACACACACACACACACACACACACACACACACACACACACACACACACACGTACACCTTAAGCACAAAAGAATAGGAACTGCTTTACTATGATCACCACTTTTGCTCCACTAGACTCATCATGATATAGTAAGCAGAGTCAAGGTCTCCTCCTTAGGGGTCAAACACGCTTTTATAACCTTTAACTGCAATTGGACACAGTCATATGAGCTACAGTTCTCAATTATGAAAACTGTCGAAATGGAAATTATTGATTAAAAAGGGCAATGTTACTAAAGCAAACTGAACTAGGTAACTGATTTAATTGCAAATGAAACTAAAACTATGATGACTGTACAGTGTTTCATCCAAGTACAAATGAAAATAAAAGCAGCAATAGCAGCAGGACAGAGCACAGAATGTACGAGTGATGAGTGATCATATGAAATCTATGGTGTGAAAGTGATACCTCCTCCCGGTAGCCCTGCTGTGGTGTAAACAGTCCAAAATACATTAATGACTCTTGTTACACTCAGCCTAGAACAGAACCTAAAGCATAAATATTCCTTTTAGTTAAGAGAGCACAAATTGATATCCTCATTAAACCCTCCCTCCAGTTTAACCGCCAGCTTCCCTACCGGACAATTAGCTGTGTACACACCACCTCCCATGAGAGAAGGGAGGTGGAGAAGGTTCCCATCTCTGCAACTAGTCCACTCTTTTCTCTTTTCCTCTGCTTCTCTGATTATCTGTTTGTCGGAGTCTATACGTCTCCCTATATGCTTCTCTCTCACTATAATGAGAGCTCCGCAGGTTGGGTCGAGGCCATGAGGCGCAGTAGATGCTGAGTTTAGCTGGAGAAAAACTAACAGACACTGATGAGGAGGATGACAGATAACTTCCATTCTCTACCTGCAGCTTGGCACAGCAAGCCCGATCTCCCCCAGTCTTGTTAACCCTCTCCGTCCACACTGCCCAGTGGGATTTAAATGCAATATACCAGCCAACATAAACTTAACATCAATAGCACAAAGTGAAAAATGTCCAATCCTTGTCTAACATCTACAAAAACATCTCTAGAATTATCCTTTAAATATTATACGTTTTATTTTTTTGTTTAGTTTAGAAAAGCTAACTAATCATCACACGTAAAGCATGTCTGTGCAGAAAAGAAGAAAAATAATAAAAATAAAGAAAAGCAGTACCCACCAGTATGATTTTTATTTTTTTTATTTTTTTTTTGCTCATAAGGCTATAAAATATTCCTCTCCCGTCTAAGGCCCTATTAGCAATTTACGTGACCCTGATGCTAAGCTTTCCCACAGCCTTGGTACTGCTAAAGATCCTCCTCCCTAAGGTCCATTTAACAAGCCTATTACTGAAATCTACAATAGCAACATCATTACCGAAGGGCTGATTTTAATTTAAGCTCTTAATCTGCTTATTGCCCAGCACGTACAGAGCAGAAAATGTGCACACTAAAAGATCTATATTTTTTACAAATGGATATTGAGTCAGATGCTGAAATGTCTGAATCAGCTCTCATTCAATGATGATAGATGACAGGAAAAGTATACCGCATGTGATGCATGTTTGTATTACTTCTTCCTAGTCAGTTTGTTCAGTTATCATGTCTAATATCTCTAATGGCTCTGTCATGTTGCTGTCTCATCATCTGTTTTTTTTTTTTTTTTTCCCGTCTGGCTTGCTGGGTAGCAGTCTGTACATCTTTCTGTAGACTGACCAGGTCTGTCCACAGAGGATCATTCACTCTGGACATCCCGGGGGTCTGGATGTCACTCGTTTTCATTCCTCTTTTCCTGCTAGTGAGAAGAGCAGGAGAACGCAACAGGGACGAACGAGCCACTACCTCTCTGCTGCCTCATCCCTCCATCCATCCAGCCATGCATCCATCCCTCCATCCCCCTGGTGGACATGTATAATTGGACACATAATCAATTTTACAGTAGCTGTTTGAGTGCAAGTCCTCTCTGAGTTGTCTGAAGCCCTGTGTCAGTTCCCAAAGCTGAAAGGCTACAAGCCCTGACACACGCTCACTCCCAGGCTCTGCTCTGCTCTTTGTTATAGGGCCGCAGACACTTTTTGATGGTTACTACACAAACCTCTAGATGGACACAATCCACGGACAGCCAAATGAGAGGAAGAGTGCCCAGGGGAAGAGTAAAGATAAGCCTGACAGTAGGCAGCTCCTCTCACACACCCTCTGGCACATGTACACACACCCCTTTGTCTTTTTTTTTTTTTTTTGTGGATGAGTTATTCCCTCTCTGGTGACAGAATATCACTTTAATCAAAGTTGTGCACTGTTTAATAACCTACATTTTGGTCTCAATTATTTGTGACCTTAGTGAGCATTTCAGACATAAGGTATAAATAAATAGCAACACAAATATGAAACATTAAGACTTGAACAAAGAATTTGCCCTGAGGATCAGGGAAAGGACAGCAACAGAATGTGAAGAAAAAGAGAGAAGAGAGAGAGGACAAAGGCGTGTGTATGTGTGTATGTGTATGTGGGAGAGAGAGTGCTGGGCAATCAGGCCTCATTTCTCTAGGCTTTCTTCAGTCAGCTGGCCACTGTTTTATTCATTGCCTGAGTTCTGACCCCACCACGCTCCTGTTCTGACAAATCATTTCTGATTAAGACAAATCTTTATTAGCCAGTCACTCAAGTTAGACCATTTATCATGCGCTCTCTGACTCTCCTCCCCTCTCAACACACAGCACCGCTCACCCGCTTCTTTAAGAGCCTGATTACTGACAATTGGTGGAGATGGAGATGTGAAGCTCTCTTATGGGTGATAAAACACAGGTTTAATGGGTATGAATGACCATAGCAGCAGGAGAGTACACAGTAATTGAACTATTTGTTTAAAGCAGAGAAGGAGGGGAAAAATGAACACTTCTGCCCTATCCCTTTTCCTCATCCCTGGCTGCCCTGGTAAAAAGTGGATTGCCATTGATGAAACAGAGCTGCTGCTCAGCCGAGTCCTAAATGAGGACGAATTAGAGGCAACGGCATGCTAAAGAGTTGTTCTAACAGTGATAAATCACTAAACATAAATACATAAGTACATGATAAAACAAACATAAACATCACTGAATATAAATGCAGGTGAGCAGTACCCCATGGAATCTGTAGTAGAGAAATCTAATCGAATATAATAGAAATCTTATCAATATATATATTAAGGGTGAAAACTTTCCTTTTCTCCATAACTTCCAACTTGCTTTTTGGGTGCCTTAAGACAGACACTGGAGTGTCTTAGGGCTGTATTATCAGCCCCTTCCTGTATTCTTTCTTTACCCTCGACTGTTTAACACGAACTTAGCAACTTATATAATTAAACTGCTTTTGTGGACATCAGAACAAATTAGAAAGACACTTACATGCAGAAGGCATCCTCTCTCTCAAACCTATGTGAACCTGAAGCTGCAGAAAGTGAGAGTGTATTAACTTCCTCCTAACATTCCCACCAGCACCATATGATAAATGCAGCATAACAGCATTCAAAACCTACCAGGGAATAGAGATCAGCACAGATCATCATTGGGTTACCATTCAGTTCAGGATCAGGCAGAACCAGGAACCCCACTCACCCCAGCTGGAGCCTTTTTTACACTGCTGCCATCTAGAAAGCGGTCCAGTACGAAACATCTAAAGTACAGTGCCAAACCAGCAGGCATCCCGACCTAAACTTTCTATATTACATAGTTACATGTTACTACTTATTTAGTCTCGCAAGCCAGACTTCTTGCATTCACTAGAAACTCTGGTAAATTTGGTCAATAAACATGGGCAAGAAGATGACACACTACAGAGTTTTTCCTGTATCTTGTCACCAAACATGTGAGATTATCTCATTTACTCACCATTACTGATATAAATACTCATTAACAACTTTTACAAACAGGATTCCGTGATGACAGAATGAGAAACATTGCACAGAAATACATACACAGAAAATAATTCAAGATTCTGAAACTTGTGACCAGAAAAGTGTACAAAAGATTTCATCTCCATGGGCTGCAGAAACATAGTCCGAGGCTGAGTTTACTATTTATTTAACGTAGCCTTCAATAAACCATTTTCACAGTTCATTGTTCATTTGACTTCGTATTGTCTGATTGTATAATACCTGTATTTCTCCAGCATTTGCAGTGTTTATAGTTCATCTCAGATCTGTTGAACTATTGCTTGTTGTTCAACTTTATAGTCTGGTATTGTGCATGTCTCATATATAACGGTAAAATTAGGAAATAATTTATTTGTCCACAATACATTATGTGCACAATAAGTATGACAAACTGGACTATGACTTAATTAGGTAACACAAATAATATAACCAATACAGCCTAAATGGCACTGCATAAGGTCCTTTTTACAATTTGCCAAGACTTAATCAACCAGCTTTAGTGAACCATCCAAATTAATACTAATAGATTACAAATGTTTATGCAGACCAGGGGTTCAGGTTTCTTATTAAGTGACCAGAGTTCCCATGGGCCACTGGACACTATACATCTACTGTACCCATGCTGGTCATTCTGTCGCCCATCAACTGAACCGTATTCATTAATTTAATACCTTCAATATAGAAAGTGATTAGCAATTGCAGATCAGGGCTGTGGTGATAGAAAATGAATGTGCACCAAACGTGACCAAGTGCAATTAAAACTCATACAGCATCAACTATATTAACTCTATAGACTATATTAATATTGATGCATGTGTCACTACATTTTCCTTATTCCTTTTACCACCCCATTGTGAACGTAAATAGATTATTAAAGAAATCTAGCATTTTTGTCAGTCCTGAGTTGTGTATAAGCATGGCCATTAAAAAGGGCCCAGAAATGCAACTGCATCTTCTTTCTCAAGTAAACACAACAGCTTCACGCTTCTTTGTCCCCAAACCGGACGAAATCAGAATACTTCGGTCGCACTGCCACTATTATTTAACGGACAATGCCACTGATGAAAAGAAGCCATATGGAATACAACATGAATACAGAATACACTCGCTTGTTCTGCATTTACACACACACAGACACACACACACAACTAGCCTGAAGAATGCCAACCAGTGAAATTAAACCGGTGCTATCTCAGAGCTGATAATACGGTAGCGTTTCTCTGTAAAGACAAAGAGAAAAAGGAAGAGTAAGCAAGAGAAAAAGAACAACAGCATACAGGCCAGGCAGCAACAGGGGGAGGGCTGCTCTTAAAATCAACTCAGTTCTTCCTAATCACACGCTGCACATTATTTCCCAGGCTTCCAGTAACTTCACACGCTGCAGAGCTAGTGAGCTACAGTGCACTGGACTGGGGGAAAAACTTGATGCTCCTCTACAATCTTTCAAACAGTTTAGCAACGTTAATAATCCTATTACTGCTGATTAAAGGGTTTAGCTTTTCTAATCAGAAACTTGACAGACAGATCAAAGCACCAAACACAAATTTTGCCTTTTAATTATCTGTACAACACCACACCTCAGGCTGTTCTTCCCTGCCCATCTCATAAAATAAATCCTCAGCCACAGATGATGCTGAGATCTAACACTTCCTAACAGTTCATTATCCAATAAGACATTAAAAAAAAACAAAAAAAAAAAACATTCAGAGCATAAAAGCTACCTTCACAATTAGCCAAGACCTGAGGGAACCCTGCAGTCCCATGTTCCTGGATATTGCAGGACTCCAAATTGAATCACCTTAATTATGTTTGTCAAAAACGGACACGCTGTCACCTTCATTTACACGTTTTGACAAGAAGCCTCTATAAAGGCTCAATGGGAGTTTAGCACATTTCAACACCTACTGATTGCGGTGTTGTTTTTGTCTCTGTTTAATAACCAAACTAATTTGAACTTTGTTTAAGCACCCCCTCTTTTTTTTGTATAACAAAGAACAGGAGCAGACAGTATTTGAACAGTTATCAGATTACGTGTTATGTTAAACCATAATTTATAATAATTTAAACATTGTTAAGCATACCAATAAAAGATGTATTACTGTGTAGGGAGGACTTGACGTTATTTACATCTGCACAGGTTAGAAACCAGGAGCAGATTGGACTTTTACAAGACAGGAAAAATGTCACAAACATAAAATAATTGCCCGTGTGTGGCTATTTGGTGGAAAAAGAACAGAAATCTAATACCGGATAAGTGAAAGGCAAGCGCAGTCAAAGTTGGGACTTTGAAGTAAAACTTCAAATTATACCACCAATTGTGAGAATTGGAGGACAAATGGTGAAATAATAGTTTGAGTACTACTGGATGTTTCTTTCCATTTTATATTCTTTTAAATGTATCACAGTACAACATTGTGAAAGATTCTTAAAGGACTGCATATTAAAATGTACTCATTAATACACAACTCCTGGCACACCGGTGCAGAAATCAGTGGGACCCAGAATGTCTGGTTAGGGCAGTTCCTTACTGAAAAATGCTTTTTCCTTGTACGTTAACATTATTTTTCTTTCAAACTTTCCAACTCCAGATTTCTCTGATATGTTCTTGTGAAATATCTCCGTTGGTTCCCTTACTTGAAGCCCCTCCTTAAAGATTGGTGTGATAAGAGACTGTATCTGATGTCTGAGAAGTCTGACAAGCCTGCTGTTACTGCTGTGTGGGAAGACCTGCAGTCTCCTGTGGCATTTCCGTCTTGGGACAGAGTGAGCAATTTCTTTTTACTGTTCAGAAACTGCGTGCACCAACTTATTCATTTCAGACTTATAGGTCCCACACAGAGACAAGGATCTTTGCCTCACTGCTTCCATGTGCTCTTCATTTGGAAGGAGGTCTATTACAGGTCACACTTACAGTAGGATATAAACACTGTTCTGCACTTTAGGTACACTTTAGAACACAGTAATTCATATCTGATTAACTTAATTATTGCTTTTCAAGAAAAGCTAGGTTCCAAAACTGTCTATATTGACTAATGTCCGAGCTGAGTACTTTTTTACAAATATTTTTCTAATGTTAGCATTTAGTTGTAATCCAGCCAAAATAAGTAAAACACATGAACAAAAAATTTCCCCTCTCAATTTATATCTTGCTAAATACATCAATGGCATGCCAATGATATGCAAAACATATACACTCTCTAAACAAACATGCATTCTCTGTGGAAATAGAAATGCCTTTGTTGATTTAGTTAAAGCAGTAGCAGAGGGCGTGAAAGCAAGGCATCAAACATGAGCGTAAACGGGAATCAAGCAGCATCACGCAACACTCTGCTGTTAAAAAGTCAGAGGACTGACAGATTCTGACAGTTTTCAACACTTAAATATTCTCTCAACTCTAACTCTGAATTCATTAATTCACTGAAAATGATCTGGCTGATGTTTACCGATCAGCCTAAAGTAGAGCAAGGAGCAAAATGGTGTTAAAACTATAGGATACAGTTTTTAAATAAATAAATAGATAAACAAACAAACAAACAAACAGTGCTATGTTAAGCATAAAGCTTTACAGACATGGCATTGAATAAAACTCAAAGTGTAAAAATTTGTGTAAAACTTACTAATTAATAAGTCAAAAGGTCAATCAATCAATGGATATATTTCCCACCACACAATGCATAACAGACTAATCCTCCAGCCTCTAAATGGCCTTGGTTGCTCTGGGCCTGCAACATACATTTTTATTCTATTGTCCTTCTTCTTACACACTGCATATTTTATTCTAAGGTGTCTGGCACATTTGTTTCCTGGTAAAAAGGAAGAGGGATTATGACAGCCAGTACAGTACAGTGTGGCCTTGTGCCCATTCCAAACACAAGATTGTTCCCCTTCTTTCAGTCAATGCCAACGCACATCGCATGTTTAGTGAAAGTCAAATAATAATACTATTATCAAATAGTAATACTATTACTCACAAAAGAGAAATGCATCATGCGCTTCATTTAACACTGACCACAGCCAGCCTAATGAAGAGATTACTGTGAGTGAGAAAATGTACATACTACTCCTCAGTGTGTGTGTGTGTGTGTGTGTGTGTGTGTGTGTGTGTGTGTGTGTGTGTGTGTTTTCAACATTGCAGAACATCAGAAACTCTCTCCTCAACCTCACAGGCACAAAGACTTCCTTAAATGATCAAAGTGTAAACGTTCTTAAGTTTCTTTAAAATTGAAAAAAAAAAAAAAATTCAACATAGTACTGTATATTAACCTCATACTGGATATACTGTAAATATACTGAATATATTACACAGAGTATAAACACAGTAATAATTAACAAGGCTTTTAGTTTCTATGCTTTCTATGCTGCACACACCGAATACCTCTAGCTAATGATACTCTACATGAGACACAATGAAACACAATTATTTAACCCAAACACGAAACTTAATAGTAGTTCTCACGAGAAAGAGAACTTAAAAATCACCTAACATTGGCAGATGTGCCGCTTACCCTACACAGGGTCGCGGGGAGTCTGGAGCCTATCTCAGGAGACTCGAGGTACAAGGCGGGGGTCTCTCTGCAAGGGGTGCCAACCCATCACAGGGCACAATCGCACACACATTCACACACATTCAATTTGGAAATGCCACACAGCCTACAACGCATGTCGGAGGAAACTCCCGAAGCATGAGGAGAACATGCGAACTCCACGCACACAGGGCGGATGTGGGATTCGAACCCCAACCCTGGAGGTGCGAGGCAACAATGCTAACCACTAGCATTGGTTTAGCTTCAAATAACATACTATGCTGTACGCATACTACAACATTACCACCTGAAAACACTTCAAAAGGCAGAATGAAGATACAGAAAAGAGGAAAAATATAACCAACATGCAAGTGTTTCAATTCCCAGGAGTGCTACACGTTTTCATTTGACAACTGCAATAATCGGCGAAACAGGACTGAACTGGTGTAGTGAAATGGATGAATTAGCAGCAAATGATTACGAGGCACAGCGAATAAAACTTGACATGAAATCAGAAGGGCTAAGAGAAAAATCACCTCAGCACTGCTGAATTAACTACAGCAGCCTCCACACCTTACTTGACCTCCTTGCCATCTCAGCCACTAATGAAGCATATCTAACTTTTTAGACATAGCAGAACTAATTTAATCCAACTTCTGAGAGCGCTGCTCCATCAAATTAATTATTCATAAAGGACACGATATTATAACTCACTTGTCAACTCGGTGACTGTCCTTTTCAAATCTCCCTGTCTGTTTTCTCTTTCTTTTGTCTTCTGCCTTTTGTCCTCCTCCTACTCGTGCTTTTTAATCTATTACTGAATGTCACATATTGGCACGGTTGCAATTGAACAAAATTATTTACTTGTGGTTTTTTTGAAGTTGCTTGGTGGTGGCAGGAGAATCGAGTTGATTGTGGGTTATTGTTTGGAAAGCAACTCCCTATGGATGGCTGGGATCCAGCAGCAGGGCCACTACCAAAGCATCGTAATAACATAACCTGGATACCTTTCAATCTCTCATGAATAATACATGGTATCTCGCTGAGCCCACCTCTCCTTAATGTTGTTTAGATCAGTGGGTAAGAGGAGGGCGAGGAGGTGGGCTCAGCACACAGAGGCCTGTTCTCAAACGAACAAACACACACACACACACACACACACACACACACACACACACACACGGAGGCTCTCTCTAGTCAACATGATGGAATGTGACCCCAGCGTTAGTGACAGACAGAAGAGCCGCAGATTTACCTGGAACCCCCACGGCCTGCTGTTTTCACTACTATAATAAATGAGACTCCGTGAGGAGGCCAGCCAAGCAATAAACATGTAGAGAGAGTGCTGATCACTAACTATACCCTAACATAAATAAGACCAGCAAATGCTGTAAGCTGATCCTGTGTAAGAATTTATTAACAGATGTCTTAAAAAAACAGTTTCTGGTCTTATTGGCAGGACTGTAAATGGCATATATGCAGAAACCTGGAACATTTGGTATAACCTTGTGTGTGCTTAAGGGGTGTGTCACTGCTGGTTGCTCTTAATTGTTTGTAGTTTCACTAATTCAGCTTTTAATTAATGACAGAACAATTCATTGTGCAATTAAAAAGAAAACAATACCAAGTTTCATACACTATTTATAGTCTTACTATAAATAATTGTTTCAACAGGATTCTTTGTTCTAACACATTTCCCTGTACCTGACTCAAAGTTTAACAGATGTCTGAGAGCAGTTCTGCAAAACACTTTGCCTGTCTCATCTTTTACTGTTAAGAGTGTAATGGCTGTAGTCTGCAATTTACTTTATACCAGAACGCCTCTAAATTCTTGATTCTGATTGGTCAGGATGTATTGATTCATTTTCCACAACAGCATAGCTCAGATAATAATTCTGACTAAAGGGAAATCAGATAATTAATGCACCCCTAATATGTTATCGTGGAATGAGTGGGGAAGGAGTCTCCAGTGTCTTGTAACAGTCAGATGCAAAGCTGTAACTTGAAGCTTTCTGACAAGGAAAAGTCAGGACAGAGTGCTTTGCGATTTCTCTGTAACATGACAAGTCGCACATTTTGTCTTCGAGAGAGAGAGAAATAGAGGGTAGTGAGGGAATGAGTTTTATAATGTAAGTGATATCAGGATCTGACTTGTTTCGCAGACTTTCCACAGCACGACTAACTAAAAACGAATAAAAAATATGATGTAGTAGTGTTTAATTAGTGAAAACTTATTAACTTTGACAAATTGCTGTGGTACAAATGGGGATAAAACACTTCAGGACGTGCTGTTATAAGAAAATAAAGTGTTTTATTCCTTTTATACCACTAAGACTAACACTAAAAGGAAAAACAACATGTATATGATTAAACATATTTGCAATCACTGCACAATGATGAAAATCCAGGTCTTTTAATGGATGGCTATATTACTTTATCTACATCCCTGTTGATTAAAACAGCAATGAGCTTTGAGGAAACTACGACGCAAGCAGGCACACCAACACGCGCACGCAGATCTGTGGGGGTGAACAGCTGTGTGACCGCTGAGGACAAAGACACTGCTGTTAGCGATACTGTGCTGTTTATGGACTGAGAGATGCCTTACAAACAGAGAGTAGTACCAGGAGCACAAGCTGCCCTAGAACACACACTCACAAAGAGCTGCCTGTCAGCAGCCTGAGCCAGCAACCAGCAGCTCACCAACACCACACACTGTTCTTTCTGCCATCCATGGTTGGGAAAAGGTCCCGCACTCACATACAATATGAAAACAAACTATTACAGCCAGAAGAGGCACGACATAAATATTTTTATTTTTATTTTCCATGAATATAAATACGGTCTAAACCTGTACATTATGCACAACCCATTAAATGTTTGAATCTTGCACTTTTGATAAGAAAATATGTTCTCACAAGCAAGTAAACTTTTGAACAAGATGACCAGTGTAAATTGTTATATTTTTATTTAAAGATCTCATTTTAATCATTTAGTACTACCCTTTAGAAGCTACATAAGATATTTACATGTTTCCCAGAAGACAAATTAATTAAAAATTATTAAATAATGATAGCATTTCACAGTTTCTGCAAGGTATATGTAAAGTTATGACCTTAACTGTATATCTGGCTAAACAGAAATAGAAAAACAATAGACCTCTTGCACCGGAGAATGTGCACTGATAAAGGAGTGTGTGTAGATAGATAGTACTTTGGGTAGTGATGGCATGGTCTTAAGGTAAAGTCACAAAAAAATGTGAGCAGTGATACGACACGTGACATGAGCATATACACAAAACAAAACAATTTACAAAAGGAAATAAAACCCACTCACTTGCCTCTATAAATGTAAATGATGCACATAAAGAGAAAGAAAAAAGTAGTATGAAATGATTAGCAGCATTGATGTGTGTGTGCGTGCACATGTGTGTGTGTGGACGTAGATGTGATTATAATTGCAGCTGACGCATGACAGCCCCCTGCTCGCTGGAGAGGAGTGGCCGAGGCAGAAGGGCACTGACTGGGAGCACGGGCAGGCTGGCACCGTGTCTCGACCTGGCCTGGCATGCTAACCGAACCCTAGAAGCAGAGCTCGCCCCTCTCAATAGATGTCAGCCAGGCTAACGAGGGGACGGGTATGCTGCTTAAAAATTCCCCCACAGCCTCCTTGTGCATGACGTGAGGACAGTTTACAGCCACCTTATGCATGAGTAGTGGCACTCGTGCTTTAGTTAACTGGGGACTTACTAAGATACATGCAACAGGGGGAAAAAAAGAGACTGAAACAAAAGGTTGGGGGGAAAGAAGAAGGGGGGGTTTCCATTTGCGTTTAGAATTGGCTCCGTCTGGAGATCTGACAGAAACGAAATGGTGTTCTGCCTTTCATTCCTGGTAGGCCGGATGTCCATACAGGCATTACTAATTTGAAATAAATGATGTTCCATTCGGCAGGCTCCTTGCAATCCCACGGCATCAGCTACTATCCCTGCGTCTACGCTTAAGAGGAACCCCGGTAGCAAGCAAGCTGCAGGAGATTTCATGCATCGATATTTGTGCTACAAATTAAACTTTCCTAGACTGTATCTACTGAGCTGCATAATTAAAGGGGCTGGTGGTAGCCATGTCATTTTCCATGCTTGCATTAAGGAAAAAAGTCTGAAGTACAAGAGCAACTCCAAGAGAAGAAGCGAAATATTTTCAATCTTGGATGTCATACAAAACATCAAGGTTTTCCTTCAGTCTTCCTCCAAAGCATAAATTAGAAGATATTTAAGATTATGGCGTTTTTTTTTTTTTTTTTTTTTTTTTTTTTTTTTTTTTGCTTCTCCTAAGATATAAAAAATGGATTAAATGAAGCTGAAGTTGGGTTTAATGAGCCCAGTCGGGACATGTGGAGGGCTTTGAGGAGAAGTAGGCCCCAGTGCCACTCCCACAGCTGCAGCAGCTTCTGGCACTTTCACCTCAGCAGGGCCTGGGGCCAAAGTCCAGTGAACACACTCCACCTGGAAACACATTCTGCCCTGTTGGGCCAGATCTGAGCTAATGTTCCCTCTGCAGGAGATCACACACTTCACAGCAATACCTCTACAAACCGAGAGCGGTACAATGTCATATGCTGCAAGAGTGTATTATCGGCTCTGCCCTCTTGAAGGAATTAGTTACAGGACAGCCATGTGATGCTTCAAACATGGTACAGCGTACGTGTTTCCCAGCTGTACATGCTCGGAGAGCAAAATAATTATTGCTCTTATTAAGTGAACTTGGGATGCCCATTTTGGTATTCCGTTTTTAAACATACCTGCAACTTTTGTATTGCTTACAAAGAACAGAAAGTAGTACAGACAGAGGGCAGGTTCCAGAAGAATCCCTGTCCTGCTCTGGCCCTCAGCCCAGTAGAGCTCTGTGTTCTCTCCACAGAATCAGTGTAGTACAATACCATGCGACCTTCTCAGTCGCTAATGCCGACAAGTGTCCACAGGTTAGGTGGAGGGTATGGGGCAGAGCCAGATGAGTGGAAGGAAAAAAGGGAAAGGTGTGTGTATGTGTGTGTGTGTGTGTGTATGGTGGGGGGCGGTCTGGGCCTTAGCAGGTAGCCCTGGATCAGGGCCAGAGAGAAGTCTGGCACATTCCTCAGCTACATCTCCTGTCAGCGATTAGCACCTGTCAGAGCCCACTGTGCTGTCATTTACAAATAGCCCAGATTAAAATACCAAGGCACCACAGGCTGCACTGAACTCACCGGCCTCTCTAGCATGAGTGGAAAAAATGACTTGTAGAGGAAAAAACTGTTTGCAAATGGAGCCATGTCAGCATATCATTGCCGGTAATGTTCATGCTTTGCATCACTTAAACTTGCTGCCTTTAAATAGTATTTTCAGCCAATCACGTTCCGAGACAACTTTGCTAATGACCAAGTTACTCTGAACACTCTCACGAGAAATGATGCAACACCTGCAACAAAAGTATCCTCATAATCAGAAGGTTGTAAAATATTTATGATAAAGCACTAGTGAGTTTAGTATAAATCTACTAGTATTACTACAAATGATGAAATGTCATGGGATAAATGGTCATTGTCATTGAGAGGTCATCCTCTTTCCCATTAATGTATAGCTTTCTGTTTACAAAGAAGCCCTCCTGATAATTTCATGGGAATTATTGTCCCCATCAAGTAGTGTTAGTAAGTTAGAATCAAAATCTTGAACAAACCATCAGACATGTGCCCCCTTCCCAGTGAATTACTGTTAAATTTCTGTGTGAAAGTGTGTGAAATAGGAGAGGGAATAAATCCAGTGACATCACTTGAGATAGAGAGGTTAAAAAAAAAAAAAAATAGCCAAAATAAACAAACTGGGGTCACATAGCTGAGAGTGAGAGGAATGAAGGACAATGCAAGACAAAATTCTGAGATCAGGCCTCACTTTCACACAACGCAGTACAAGTCCATCAGTCATGACCAGCACGAGCGGGGATGTTCTTCATACAGGGAAAGCATATATTAAACTAGTCTAATGAATCAGGGGTGTGTGTATATATGTGTGACAAATCTGATGCCAGGTGTAATGTACAGTCCTGACACTGAAAAATGACCTGTTTGTCCAACACTTTCCTGCATATGCGTAGCAGCCTGTCACTCAAAGCTAGCACAGACCAATGACAGGTAGATGCTGCAGTTCCACTCCATTACAGTCAGCAGCACACTCATCTCTCAAACACACAGGAATGCATCAAGCTTACAGGGTATGTCATCTCAATGAAGCATTTAGCTTATAGAAAATCCAGAGGAATTATAATTTGTGGCTTTATGTTTAAGAAATAAGATATTACAGGTTTATTATAGTGTGTTTATAGATAGCTTCATAAATGGAGCATGTAACTCAAGCTATTGGGTTGTACATATATTAAGTCTTTTTTCCTTTTTTCATTTGTTCATTCATTTATCTCTGGTAACTGTAGATCACAGGAACATTGGGTATGACGTGGGAATACACCCTTGATGGGTTCACACACTTAGGCACACCTAGAGGTAGTTTGTTCTAGCCAATCTACCTACTAGCATGTTTTTGGGAGGTGGGAGGAAACCGGAGAACCCAGAGGAAACTTGACACACGAAGAACATGCAAAACTCCACACAAACAGTACCTTGAGCTCAGGATCTAACTGGACCTAACTGGGGACCCTGGAACTGTGAGGTGGCAATGCCACATGCTTCACAACTGTGCCACCCTTATTTTTTCCAATGTTTGAATTTACACTCCCCTCTGAAACTATTGGAACGGCAAGGCTAATTCCTTTGTTTGTGATATACACCAAAAGATTTAGGATTTCAGCTTTTATTTCCTAGTATTTACAACCCCATTTCCATACAAGTTTGGATTTTTTCTAAAATGCACTAAAAATAAAATCTGTTATTTGTCAAGTCTCTTGAAACTTTAACTGACAAAAGTACAAAGAAAAGATATTCGACGTTTTCACTGACCAACTTAATTATATTTTGTAAATACAAAGAAATTTAGAATTTGATGCTTTCAACACACTCAACAAAAGTTGGGACAGAGGCAAAATAACACTGAAAAGTTTATAGAATATTCAAGTAACACCATTTTGGAGGATCAGGTTAATTGGTAACAGGGGAGGGTATCAGGATTGGGCATAAAAGGAGCATCCACCAAAAGCTCAGTCTTTGCAAGCAAGGATGGGTCGTGGCTCACCACTTTGTGACAAGCTTTGTGAGAGAATTGTCAGAACTGTCAAAAAGAACATTGCTCAATGCAAGATTGCAAAGAATTTAGGTCTTTCACCATCTACAGTGCATAATATTGTGAAAAGATTCAGGGAATCTGGAGAAATCTCACTGCGTAAAGGGCAAGGACAGAAACCACTGTTGAATGTGCGTGACCTTCGAGCCCACAGACGGCATTGCCTGAGAAATCGTCATGCTACTGTGATAAATATAACCACATGGGCTCGGCAGTACTTTGGAAAACCGTTGTCACTTAACACAGTCCGCCACTGCATCCAGAAAACTCTATTACGCAAGGAGGAAGCCACACATCAACTATATGCAGAAACGCCATCGAGTCCTCTGGGCCCGAGCTCATCTCAGATGGACTGAAAACCAGTGGAAACGTGTGCTGTTGTCAGATGAGTCCATGTTTCTGCTTGTTTTTGGGAAAAACCGACGTCGAGTTCTCCGCGTCAAAGATGAAAAAGACCAACCAGACTGTTATAAGCGAAAGGTGCAAACGCCAGCATCTGTGATGGTATGGGGTGCATGAGTGCTCACGGCATGGGTGACTTGTATATGTGTGAAGGTACTATTGACGCGTAGGCGTATATTGGGATTTTAGAAAGACATATGTGCCATCAAGGCAATATCTTTTCCCAGGAAGTCCATGGTTATTTCAGCAGGATAACGCCAGGCCTCATTCTGCATGTGCTACAACAGCGTGGCTTCATAGACACAGAGTGCATGTGCTTGACTGGCCTGCCAGCAGTCCAGATCTGGCTCTTATAGCGCACCATGAAGAGGAGAATGGGCATAAATTCCACTGGCAAAATGCAACAATTAGTATCCTCAGTTCCCAAACAATTAAAAAGTGTAATTAAAAGGAAGGGTGATGTAACACAGTGGTAAACATGCCTCTGTCCCAATTTTTTTTTTTTTAGTGTGTTGAAGGCATCAAATTCTAAATTTGTTTATATTTACAAAATACAATTAAGTTGGTCAGTGAAAACATTCATAGTGTTACAGCCAATCATCATTCCATAAACCCAAAATGTATATAAACACACACACAACAAACAGAAAATGCATGCTACATTTAGCTACATTCATATGCTTAGAAATTGCATATCTGCCTAATTATTTTTATTATTATTATTATTATTATTATTATTATTATTATTATTATTATTTTTATTATTATTATGACAAAATAAACAGCATACAATTTTCTGCATTATATTTAGTGCACTTCAGGTCTTGACTCGCACTACTGAAGCTTCCAAGTTCACTGCCTGTATCCCACTATTACTCTCTAAAAGATAGGGAACAAGCACCAGGGCCATATTACCATAACAAAAACCAAAATAATGAAAACACACCTAACATTATTCAATACATCATTTCCATGTTCAACTATACGATGTATAATGTATAGTTTGTCCCCTCATCACACACACAATGTGCACAAACACGTGTGTATTTCCATGTGTGTATATCCATGTGTGTGTATATATATATGTGTGTGTGTATATATATATATATATATATATATATATATATATATACATACACACATATATATACACACACACACACACACACACACACACACACACACACACATATATACATATACATACACACGTGTGTGCAGGGCTGAAGCCCATGTGCAGAATAGGAGTGTGAGGTGTATGAGTCTGACCCTTGTGGCTGCTCTCCAGGGCATAAATAAACATGCGTGTGCTGGGCAACCCTCTAATCACAGGCCCTGAATCAAATTTATTCAGGCATTAATATTTTAGCGCACAGCCATGTGAGAGAGCATGAATGATTAATTTAGACATCACCTCTGTCACAACGTGTTACCCATCTGGCCTCTGATCCACTTTTGAGAATACTAAACAAAGACTTTTTTGAGTTTTTGGTTTTGACTGAATGACTCAATGACTGAATCTTCACTAGAGCACGCGTTAATATATGAAGTACTAATGCTTTATAAGCACTGCACTACGCTGAATATTTTGCTGTAACGCACTAGCAAAAACTCTCATTCATGCTGAAATAACAAGCACCCATGTGTCCTGTTCTAGAATCCATGTTTTCCTTTCCAACTGCTCTCTCGATGTCAACCTTTCCTCGTGCTTGTGCATTATGGCCCCAGCATGGGGCCTGTGCTCCTGCATGGCCTCTGATTGGGCTTAGTGTTAGGTTCTGCTTGTCTGATAAGCAGAGATCACAGATAACAGAGGAATACAATTATGCCACTCCTGCCATCTCAAGAGCCTCAGGGTTTGGGCAACAGTGTGTGTGGAATAAGCCCCGTTTATGTGTGTGTGCTCGTCTGTGATATACTACCTGTCGAGACAGAAGCCGTCATGAGAGGGGGAGGAAAGTGTCAAGGTAGTGATGTGTTGGCATCTGCCCTGAGGTGCTTTTGGTATGGTTGTCATTTTGTTATTTGTTTTTGTTTGCTTCTCATGCCCCGTTATTCAAATAAATAAAAAAAAATAATTAGTTGTGTCATTCAGAGGTACGCTTGCCTGTGACAAGTGTCAGTGAGTTTCCTTCTGTCTGTGCATTTGACCAGACTCCTCTCAGACAGGCCTCTCTGGAGACACCTGCCTTAGCTTAGCCATCATCATCATCAACATCAGCAGGAGCAGAGAACCCTGTGCCTCCCATGGGCACGTCCCTTCAAGGAGACATCAGCAGGTTCAGCACCATGGTTCCAAAATTTTGTGCTTAATATGCACCACTACATATGATGCAACGTGGTGACTGACATTAATTCAGGTTGAGGAAAAAAAAAAAAAAGAAAAAAAAAAAGAATGCCTTGGGAGACAATAACCACTGACTCTCATATTCTTAGACATACAGTACTACTACAGCAGGGAACCTATGAAATTGAACCGGGAAAGATTAAATGATGTCTGAAAGGGAATTTGCATAAACAGTGGAACCTAGTGGGTCAGAGCAGCAGCGAGGGCCATCGTAGTAAAAATGTGTGGGACTGGGAACAGAAGAAGGAGCGCAACTTGGCCTAAAAGGGAGCCGGATCAATATGTCATGCATCGTTCTGGAAACAGATGATCCTCTGCCAGAGGTTAGCAGCGCTTTCTGACAAAGTAGAGGAAGTTGATGGAGACGAAAGATCGGGAAGAATGAGAGGAGTGAGAAAAATTAAATAAGAAGAAGAAAAAAAAAAAAAAATTTACCCTGTATGCAGTTTTACAGTAGTGGTAATAGATTCTGACACGGAGCCGGCAGGCCAGAGTGAGAGGAGAGGCTCACAGCTGAGTCGATATCTGAGCAGTGCAGATGGGCTAAACCCCTGGCACTTGCACATGCTGACCAGTGATCATTAGAAAGTCAATGAGTCCTTCAGCGCTCACAGCTAGATTTCAGAGGGACAGACAGAAGCACTATTCATGCAACAAACAGCTTATGTAATAAGTACACAAATCACATAATGCTATTCATATAGAAATATCATTATATCTATTTCCACTTACGTTACATTGCATGGGTGATAACTACATATGGACATTTAAGAGCTGTTTCTGAGTAAGGTGGCAGAGATGACACATCTTAACTCATCATCTCCTGACCTGTTCTGTGCTGCACACACACACTGAGATCTCAGGAGAAGAGTGTTGATCTGATCGCAGGTCAGATTAAACATGACCTTCCACCTTCATCTAGGCATATTAAACAGTTACCTCCAACCCCGACAACTCCTTACTTAAGCTACAGCTCCGACAGTCATGCTGTCGGACACACCACACTGATCCGCAGCTCATACGCACACCTCAAATCTACAAAGACAGTAATCAGGCAAGATTGCATGAAAGCTGCTGGTGTGCCGAGGCTGATTTGGGAGACGCGCCGCTGCCATGGATGAGGAGTTGTGATTCTGCGACGGCTCGGTTTCTAAGCCTCAGGGCCACCTTAGGTCTCACCGTGCTCTCAGTGCTAATGGGCTGCATAGCACCGCTTAAATAATGGAGAGAGACATGGAGAGAGAGAGAGAGAGAGAGAGAGAGAGGAGAGAGAGAGAGGGAGGGAGGGAGGGAGAGAGAGAGGGAGGGAGGGGGGCTGCTCACAGAGATCAGTGAGTGACGTTTATTACACCAACTGCTGTGAAGAGCTATGACTAAAACATAGTCCATGTGGATCTCCTCTCCTCGCTCAATCCATCTAGTCCGTATCAGATTCCGAAGCAGTGCGTTATGGAGAGACAAGATCAGATTCATGTATTACCTCTTCAAAATCTGCCAGGATGCTTACAGAGCAAATACACAAACATGGCTTCTGTCTAGGCAATTGTAACAGATAAGCAAAAAATAAGTGCCTTGCAATTTCCCTAAAATCAAGGGTCAGCGGCAAAAAGGCGTGAAACACTGAGCCTCTAACCATAATCTGAGCATGCGACCAGTTCATCAGGAGAGATGAAGGGAGCACAGGGTTGTTGTTTTTTTAAATCATGATATACATAACTATATGTAGCATGTACATGAGGGCATAACCAACCCTTGCTACTGTAGCAGCACTGTAATTAGTCAGGCTGGAGGTGGTAGGGCGGCCGGTGCTGATACTAACAGGGGAATTGAGTCACTGAGGCACCAGTGATGCTTTGTCATACCTTTGAAGCGAGGGACCTAAAGTAGCTCTGATTATTAACACATTTAAATTATTGTGTCCTAGTTGTCACAAGAAATATAACCTCCATCAGAATATGAAACTCTTTTCTTCTCCTGCTTTAATGTCTGCCCCATTTCTTACCCACCTAACTCTACTCAAAGCACTTTACTATACTAGAGATACTATTTCGTCTGCACTGACTACTATAGTATTAGACTATTAGATAAATAAATTAATTAGCCAATGAACAGATCAATGATTTCCTCACACAAATCCAATGATAATAGGAACTAAATAGAGTAACAGGTAATTCCAGTGTTCAGGACGTGACGTTTCACCTCATTCACCAGTATCCATATAAATGTAGAGGTAGTACAAATTGCAGTGGAGTACACAAAGTTCCTCCAAAACAGGACATTTCATGAAATAGCCCATCTGTTGTGCAAGTGCTTCTGAAGCTGTAATAGGTGAACACAGTTATCATTTAAAATGATGTCAAAACATGTCACTCATTCCATGCAGTTCTAAACTTCCAAGAAATATACAGACAAGCAACAAATTACAGTAAAAAAAAAAAAAAAACAGCAGTAAGATGTTGGTGCACTACGAGCTGCCAGAACTGCTTCAATGCACCATGGCATCAAGTCTCTGGAGGTGTATTGGAGTGATTTTGCCAAACGATATTGCCTCAGTTCCACACACTTGAACAAAATCTTCCATAATGTTCAGCTGAGTTCAGATCTGGTGACCGTGAAGGTGACAGCATATGATTTACTTTTTTTTTTCTTTTATACTCATCAAAGCATTCAGTGAGGTCTTGTGCCCTGTGGATGGGGGCATCCTCATCCTGGAAGACAGCATTCCTATCAGTATAGAAATGTTTCAGCAAAGGATGAAGGGGATCTGTCAGAATAACAGTGCAGTGACCAGACCCTTTCCACTAAGGGAACAAGTGAACCCAAATCATGAAAGCAAAATAAATGCTTCCCCACAGCATCACAGAGACACCAGTTTTAAGTTAAATTTGTCCCTGTTTGTATGTATATACTAATATTTTCGATATGACATGTGTAGTAAGAATCCCCTTCAATTATAACCCTTTGGGTTATTAAGTTGAAAAAAAAAAAAAAAAAAAAAGCAATCACCCAAAACCACCAGAGTAGTTGAAGATAGACTTATTTTTTCATGGTAAGCTCAACATTTTGCATGAAATTCCTCTAATAAAGTTTGCAGATTCTTTGAAAAAGAGGTATTTAGCAGGATTCTTAACCAAACAAAGGGAAGATGAATTAGTGAATGGATGAATTAGCATTAAAACTATTAAGAGCTTTGCTGTAACTGTTCGATGTTTATATCAGCAGGAAATAAACGAACAACTGACCATTTACTAAATATGTCTGTGAAATGTATCTTTATAAACATGAAGTGCTGTGAGAGGAACAGTGTGTGAAGTGAGCAGATGATCTGTAGCTGGCTAAGTGGCATAAATCAAAGGGCAGCATGGGTCACGGTAAAGTAGGACATAGCAGGACCACAGAGAGCACACGTGTGTGTGTGTGTGTGTGTGTGTGTGTGTGTGTGTGTGTGTGTGTGTATGAGTGAGTGAGTGAGTGAGTGAGTGAGTGAGAGAGAGAGACAGAGAGACAGAGAGAGACAGAGAGAGAGAGAGAGAGAGAGAGAGAGAGAGAGAGAGAGAGAGAGAGAGAGAGAGAGAGAGAGAGAGAGAGAGAAAGAGGGGCCAGTGTACAGGTGCGAGTTATGAGGACACGTCTGCTCATGCTCAGTGTGCTCCTCCTGGATATACTGTGCACAGATACACACAACAATCCCTAATGGTTTCTTTACAGTATTTTCTCTTTCCTTCTCTGGTGTAAATTAACTCAGGGTTAATTCTGGAACAGAGGTAGCTCCGATGTTGTGTTTATATGTTTAGCTGATGAGAAAACCATGAGTAAGTCAAAGGATAAAGGGGTTTTGTTACATTAGACTTTATTAAAACTAACTAATAATTTATTGTGATTTTCTCTCCAGGTTTGTGAGAATACCTGCTTACAGAGAAATGAAATCAAATTTTTAAAAAAAAAAAAATTAATTTAAAAGCTGGTAATCTGGCAGATTTTTTGTGGAGTACCTTAAAATATAAATTTCAAAATATAAACCAAATGATTCAATATAGGATATCCAAGCTGGCAATGCAGAATTGTTAAAGAAATTTATACTGAGATCGTCATGATGCAGACTTTGTGGGAGATATCTTATCCTGTAAGGACCATTCACTAAATGGAAAAAAAAAAAAAAATATATATATATATATATATATATATATATATATATATATATATATATATATATATATATATATATATATATTTAAGTCAACAGATAATCTTACACCAGTAATGATGCATCAACATTTATTTTCCACACAATTACTGATGGAATTATTCATAAACCATTATGCAACGAGCCATATTAATGCCTTTCCTCTCCAATCAGTTTCACCAGGAGCTCATTAATAAAGAGATGGTATTGTTCAAATGCAACCATATGTGTCTCTAGGTATAAAAATGGTAGACATTTCATTTGGAAAAATGTGTATAATATGTAGAAACAGATTAAAATGCAAATCACCCTCTATAAAAGCAATCAAAAAAGATCCTGATGTAAAAAAGTATGACATACTATAAGGTTTGAACCTAAAAAAGGTATTTAGCATATGATGCATAGGCAAAAGACTTTGATTTTCAACAACAAAAAAAAAAATGTAAAAAAAAATTTAGTAGATACTTTAATCTCCATTTACAGAGTTTCTGCTGCTGATAAAACACGAAAAAAAAAAAAAACGAACTCTGTCTGTTATACTGTCAAGCTGAAATTCATTCAATAGGATTTATTGTAAAACATGAGGATACACTGATCATTCAACAATACCAAGTGTAAAAAAAATTAAAAAAAATTTTAAAGCCCCTCTAAGTAAAAGACTAACTTATATTCTTTAACAGAGAATATTTTCCTTGGTTCAGTTTTTATGATCCTGAAATAGAGTCAAGGCAGCCCAAATACTTCAGACCAATTCTATGACTGAAAAGCTTTTCTGTAACAGGACTGCATTCAATCAGGATCAACCTTGAACATTAGTTTTCAGTTAATATTGATTTTTATTTTCTAAAGTGGACAGTTTATTCTTTGTAAATGCTAAGGGAATTGTTAAGGGAACATTCACACACAATTATCAAAGTATCTAAAAAATAAACAGGAAACAGCAAAACCTGATTAATAGATAAAACATAAATGCATCCTGCAAATGCACCCATTTTACTATTTTATTTATTTTAAAAGGTAATTCAACTGAGGTTAAAAATAAATAGCACTTGCTACGACTTGAAATAGTCTCAGCAGGCACACACCATAAAGGCACATCCTTGCATACCCACAGAGAACACATACAAGCCGAACTGTGATAAATAAATAAAACTCTAAGTTTCTAAGGCTGTAAGCAAAGCTTATCTTTTCAGGAACTTTCAGCTCCAAGAGAATTGTCCAAAGACTTTAGCGCTGAGTATTGAGTGCATGAGACCTCCAGTGTGGATAGAGAGTAGACAGCCACATGAGCTTTGCTCTTTACGGTGGCTCAAGGGCGCAGCCTATGTGTCATACTGCAGACTGCACCTCTATCATCTCACGTCAAGAGGCACGGACGTTAATATGGCAGTCAAACTATCCAAGTGCCCAAGGTTACAACAAAGGACACCAAACTTCTGAGCAATTTCTGAACATGCAGATTGTCCGCAGGCAGGAGGATAAGGGGCTTCTAAAATTTATCTTTAAAATAGACCAGAGGGATTGTGTGTAGAAATTTCACCATCGTTTAAAACAGCTCAATTACTGAATCTGTAATTCTGGGGAAAAAGAAGAAACATGGAGACTGCAGAACAAAATATAATGACCATGTAACTATGAAATTCAGCCTGAATGTGCAATGCTACTCATGTTACAAAAGTAGTTAAACACTAGACAGCTTGCTGTCTGTGGCTCACTATGTTTTCGAAGCACAGCGAGGCATGCGGTAGACCAGGTCCCGCCGCCCTCTCCAGACAAAAGTGAAGCTGTCCCACTGACTGGCAGATGGAGCCCCCAGCTGACGGCCCGGGCGGAGCGTTTCATGTTCGGCGGGCGTCCTGAGCCCGCGGCCGCCCCGGATCAGGACGCGGCCCACCAAAGAGGAAGTGACTTTGAGGGGCAACGCGACACACGCGGCTGCTGAGGGGACAGACGGACAGCACTAATGATGCCCTTTATATCTCCCCAATGCAGCTCAAGGGTGGCCAGCACTCGAGGAACACCCACATACTGCCTTATATTTCATTTTTTAAAAATCCGCATCGGTGCTCGAATGCCTATATAATCATGTCTAATGACTCTAATGTCAAACACAATTAGATGTGAAGTTGTTGACTAAGCAGGTTACAGAGATCCATCAGAATTAAAAACCAAAGTGCTTAAAATAACTTGCTAAATCATGCAAGTTTTAAAAGAGTAAACATAAATAAAATTATGTTAAGTTAAATTTTTCATAGCATGTTCTAGACTTTCTGGATATACAGTGTGCATGTGTGTGTGTATATATATATATATATATATATATATATATATATATATATATATGGTATAGGTAGTGTTGCATTAAAAACCTTTATTTAATGGCTAAAAATATTTTAGAAACACAAAATTAAAAAAAAAAAAAAATTAAGTATTTTTTAAATTAATTTAACTTTACACTGAAAAAGAAAAAAAAAATGCAAAAATCTGCAAACCAAATTCTGCAAACATTGTAAAAATTTTGTACAAATTAAGTACAAAGTTTTGTACTTAAAGTTTTGTATCAGCTGCTTCCGGTCAGTTTGTAATTTTTTTTTTTTTAAATGAATAAAAGGATATCACAATATCAGAAAATCTCCTTATTACATTGTCATATTGCCCAGCGTCACTCAAGAATAAAAAAAATTTAACATAATTAGAGTAATAATTAAGATTACAACTACATCTTCCTATATTATGTTAGTGTGTACAGTGTACAGTATCTGCAGCAAGAGTTGAACTTTTTGATATTTCACATATCTAACATTCTATCTTTATAAATACACAAGAGCATGAAACAGGAGGTGTTGATGATACATTAAATAAACACTGGCCCTTTGAGTCTTTTATCTGATGAGACTCAGCCACGCAAGTCCTGCAGAATCCTTTGTCTATTAGCTCTCCTGTCGTCAGCATATCACCAACACACAATTAACGTTTATGATCTCTTTCCTCACAGTGACAAGGAAATGGCACTTTCCCCAAGCCCTCACCTCTATTTCTCGTCACTCTATTTAGGATATACAAGTGCCTCAGATGTGCCACGGATGATAAGAAAATCACCCGAGGGGGTCCACAGAACTCAGTTCTGTCTTCCGTTTCCTTCAGAAACTTAATTTAACGCAAAGCATCTCAGACAGCCTCTCTCACACTTCCTTTGTATCAACCAGAGGTCAAGAAAACACTACGGGGTGGGTGACTGGCAGCGGCTGTCTGCGTGTACGTGTGCAAATCTAAACAGATTTTATACTGCATAGAAAATGTGTAGAAATATGTAGCTACATTTATAATAATAAATAATAATAATGAACAATAGAAGCTTTAACAGTTAGCTACTGTACAGTTAGTTTAGTTATTTAAATAACATGTAATAGACTAATTTTTATAGGTCAAACATATAGTTACTGGTTTTTCAGTACTAAATAAAGTAAAGAGTCCAAAAACAGGAGAATGGTTGTAACATACAGGGCGTCCTACAAGTCTAGCACCAAATAATTTTTTTAAAAAAGGGCAAAACAAAATTGTTTATTTACAGGCTGAAAATATCCACCGTTTATCTCAGTATACAAATTCCTACGAGTAGAATTATTTGGTTTCATTTTTCTTTGTTCTGATATATCATCAAAAATATTTTCAAAAAATATAACTATGATGCTCGATTTATGTGACTATTGAAAATAGTTACTTCATTCCCTATAATGAAAAAAATGCTGCAAGAATATATTTTATATAATATAAACAATTATATAAAATTCGTATGCATTCTTCTTCTTCTATTCGTATAAATCCTATTTAATCGAGGAGAAACAGCGTTTTACATGAAGGCCTGCTCTTGTAGACATCCAGAAAGCTTTTTTTTCTACTCGACAAAATACTACTTATTTTCCTAAAGTCTCTTAGAATTTTGATGCTCAGTGATGTCACTTAACTTGGCCTAATATTGCAAGTGGAAGTCAAATGTGAAAAACTTGTCAACACCTGCACTCGCTATCACAAATCGCAGAGGTACACAGTCAGACATAATAACACACACCCAGGCTACTCGAGTGTGTTGGTTCAGCTCTTGCGTTAAGAGGATGTGTGCTGGCTTGCCATTGTGCAACTTTCTTGCCTTTTGTCTGGGCAGGCTGAAACCACAGAATGCACCTTAGCTACCACAGTTCAAGCGTAAACAGATTTGTATGTCTCAATATAACACTGTTGCCAGTGGACCCCAAATCCTTGGAACAACCGAGTCCCTTCTGCGTCAAAGATAATGGCGATTTATTGCAATGCAAGGCTCTTTCTTTCAGCCCCCCCCCCGTCCCCCAACTATCCTTCGTCCTCCTCCCCTTCCTCGCTCAAACAGATTAAAATTAAGCCGTAAACATGTGAGGGCAGAATTAGCACATTTAGCGAGTCTCCTCTCCCACATCCCATTTTCGCTCCGGAGCGGCTGATCCCCGCAGCCGAACGCGGGTGCAATTTTAATGACGAGGCCCGTTTTTGAAGTCCAGATGAAAAACGCATCGCCTGCCGTTTGTGGCGGCGCTAGATACGGCAAGACCGGGTCCACCGTGATTGAGGGGGGGACGCCATGGACTCGGACTCTGAGCTCTTCGATAGGATCGGTGTCATTTTCCTCTCCATGATAAGACGCCTCGCTGACAAGGCCCGATTAGGAGAGAAGAAAATCATTATTGCATTGCCTTTCATCCGCCAGGGGGTTTGGCGATAAACAGCTCACCCGTGGGTAGATTTACAGAGTAAAAAAAAAAAATAAAAATTTTATAACGTTATATCATTCTCTCTCTCACACACACACACACACACACACACACACACACACACACACACACACACACACACACACACACACACACACACATAAGCATGTGCACGCAAACATATACCTTGTTACAAATTTTTTTCGAATATCTTCTCTATCAACATATGTGGAGGGAAAAAAATTATGTGTGAGAGTATATAAACATTGCTAATGTAAACAGGTAACATCCATAACACGGAAAAATGCAACACTTCACTATGAAAATGTATTCTACTTGAATTTTCCTGTCTGCACAACTGAAACGCAGGCTTTAAAATATTCAAGTCTTGTGGCTCGGCTCCATTAAAGCAAACAATTATCAAATAACGTCAGATTCTTTTTGAAACACAATATTCAGATTTAAATCCAACTACAAAATCCGAGTTATTTTCCATGCTATACCTTAAGGAAATCTACTTCACCCAAATTATCCTCTTTAAAGATGGGTTTGTGTTGAATGATTTAATAAGTCTGTACTGTAAAATAAATTATTCTGAAAAGTGATCCTGTTAGGGATAGATGACACTTTTCAATTAAATATTAAAAGTGTTAAACAGTAAATAAATATGTAAAGACGTTCATCAAAATAAAAGTGTAAATAAACTTGAATTTAATGAATGAATGAATCTTGATCTACAGACTCTGCCCTAGATTTTTAACTTATCCTCACAGAAGAAACCAAAAAAATAAATAAATAAAAGAAAAACACAACTTGCCTTACACATTGTAGGGCACTTTTGTCTGCCCTACGACACTATTATAAATTTAAATGTACACGCTAGCTATACAAACAAACAAACACAAACAAACAAACAAACTCGAATTCAATAAAAGATAAGATGCCATTAAAACAGAATTAAATGATTAATTGCATAAAACTACAGAATCTAATTGTACCAAAGTCTAATCAACTACATAGATTGTTATTTCTGTCACATTTTAATAAATAAAGAGAACTAGAATCAGAGGAGAGTATGTGAGAGAGAGAGAGAGAGAGAGAGAGAGAGAGAGAGAGAGAGAGAGAGAGAATTGTGTGTATGATATTGGGGCTCTCTAGCACCTATGGACTGACACAGCAAGTCTCAAAGCAATGCTCGGCTTCAAAAGTGAGCAGCTTTTTTTTTTATGTTTACAAAATATAATTATTTATTTTTTTCACTCCATCAGTATTTTCTTTATTTATTCCTATCCTGACACACTTGGCTTTTGCGTGAAGCCCTCATTGATGACGCCGCTTCCCCCCCCACGCTCGTTCTTTTAATACCGGCAGAAAAAAAATCAAACCGCTCTAAAACAAATTGATGTACTCTTTAATATAGTCGTCACATCATCACAGGGTCCTCACGTCTGCCTTGGTGACAACTGCAGGGCTGCTTAGCTTAGCCGCCATGGCTGATGCTTTGTTGGTCGCTTCAATGATTTATCACAAAAGAGAGAGAGAGAGCGCGCGCACGCACGAGAGAGAGAGAGGGGCTCTCGATTGAGTCACTGGCACGTTTGATTGACAAGGCCTAATCAGCTTATCTGGGTGCTAATAAAGCTGATGACCTGTGGAGCTGCTCTCTACCTGGCTCTGCATGAACTTTGGGCCCCAGCAAGGGCCCCAGGGGCAGCGGCCCGATTCCTCTCTGCTTATCTAAACGCTGCTGAAATCAATCCCTAATGAGCTGGCTTCATTTTGCCCCATCGATCTGGAGCAGACTCTGCTGCGGCACGCTCAAAAGGCCAGTGCAGCTTTAACAGTCACTACATCCCTTCTGTTTACCTCAGCCATCAGTGTGTGTCCGTCAATACCACTAACTCTCAATCTCAGTGGCGCACCTTAACATTTATCAAATCAACTCAAGTACTTCCTTGTCAACACGTGAATATTTTTAAAGTCTGAGCACATTGTAAAGGACTGCATTTGTTTATGGCCCAGTGAGAATGTGATGCAACTATTACAAAAT
The DNA here is from genome assembly GCA_023630585.1 of Cranoglanis bouderius. Classification (NCBI taxonomy): domain Eukaryota; kingdom Metazoa; phylum Chordata; class Actinopteri; order Siluriformes; family Cranoglanididae; genus Cranoglanis; species Cranoglanis bouderius. The sequence goes on along the minus strand of CM042562.1, from coordinate 5,224,056 downwards.
ATTACAGTCGATTCAGTTGTTGATTTGGCAAACACTTGTCAACTGCAGAAATCCTTGGCCGTGTCCTTGCCTTTGATTGGAGATTGTTTGGTGCTCTCAGGCTCTGGGACACCCCTGATTTAAATACGCTTAAATTGGCTACTTCATTTCTTCCTCCGTGGCTTCAGGCTTACCCGCCTTGTGTTGAGACTGCTCTAAAGAAGCTCCCTCTCCTAATGACATCCCATACTTTATTTATGAAACAAACAGTGTGCTAAATAGCTCTGCATGTCCAGAGTGCACTTTTAATATTTCTCAAAGGGCCTGGAGTGCTCCTGACACACCACACTGGGACTCAAAACACCAAACTCCTTTCTATACCACTGTGCTTTTAACACTGGCACTCATAGAAATTCAAAGCTTTTTTTTTTCTCTCTCTCTTCTAATGATTATATACAGTTTCTTAATAGCTGTTTGTACTTTATTGTGTTCTTTCTATCATAAAACATATATTTCATTATTTTACCTTTAACCCTTCGTCTAATAAAAACTATTAAGACAAATAGTTGATGCAATAAGTACACTATTGATGTTAATATTCTATAATAAACATGCAGACGCACAAACATTTAATTAACTGATGTATTGAAGGTCAGTGTTACTCCCCACACAAAGAGCCAGCTGCTTCTGAACCGCAAACATCTTTATGCTATGCGTATGTGTTCACTGTGTGTTCTCCCACACACAGACTCTCCCCTTTTGGTCCAGTTTTGGTTTTTCTACTACATTCGGGAAGCGGCAGGTGTGTTTGCGAGTGTGTCAAAGGGCTTGAGCTTCAGGGTGAGGAGGTCGAGGATTAGCCACTCTGCGCCGCCGTGGCTCTGCCATGGTCCAGTTAGCACAGAGTAGAGCTGGGCAAACACACAACGTTCAGCTCTCACAAGCACACACCGAGAGGAAGGAGGAAAAGATGCACGTCTCTGTGGGTCTCAAGGACACAGGAGTGGTCCTTTAAGAACAAACACACCCCACACAGGAGGTGTGATGCTGCTGTTAAAGCCGACGGACACGGCTCTGGTATGGACCGGGGGCTGAAGAGAATCAAACGCTCGTAATAAAATAAAGCAATAAAATAACTCTGGATAGAAAAATAACAAAGGGCCATCACGTTGCGAAGTGAAACCGCTAGAATATTATGCAGGTCAGGAGAAAGAGAGTGCGAGGAAAAATAAATAAATAAGGAAGCATGAGCTTGGGATGATCTGAAACAAATGAAACTACATTTTTAAGCAGCGGATGCAGATTGTATTTATGAATTTGTAAGTTCTGCTCGCATGACATCAAAAGCCAGTGGTCTGTGCAACCCTTTCTCGACTTGAATTATTAACACCGTCGATGTCGCACATAAGCCACTCTGCCATTATAGTGTAAATTAACAAACTTTTCAAAACTACAGCGGAAGCCAAAGAAAGCCAGTTGCTTCTTGAAGAAGGAGCTTTGATACGTCTCTGAGGAATACACTCTGCCTCAATAACAGTGGCAGCATCAGGGGAAAAAAAATATATGCCTACAGATTTAATTTATTTCAGATCTAAATTAGCTCATTTTCTTATATTTAAAGATGAAACCCGAGTGTAAGACAGGAATCTGATTCAGATGGTGGTTTATTCAGAAACTGGTTTATTAAAAGACCCCCATCTTTGTTTTTGTTTTTGAAACCGCAAAATTGTTAAGGAAAGCTGACATTGTTTATTTCAGAACAACCCCACCCTCCCCCACCCATATTTTCGAGCCATAATAAAAATCCCCATCTCACATTCGAGGATGGCTGTGTGGAAGATAAGGCTGTGTGTTTTGTGTTCGTCTAATGCTGAGCTGAAGCTCCTGTGCTACCTCGTCTATACACCTCGCTCTCCCTGCCTGCCTTTGATGTGCTCCGCAAAATGTCACCAGTCGTCAAGGCCTTTTTTTCCCCCCTCGCTAACCCGCGTACAAGCGAGACAATTTGCTGTCGCTCATCCCCCTACCCACAATGCTTACCGGTTTCCACTGCTATCTGGTAGCCAGCCTCCAGTCTCCGAGATGACCTTTCCAGCTTCTCTGTGTTGTCCAACAGATGTGCTCTCTGAAACAAACCATGCAAAAAAAAAAAAAAAAGAAAAAAAAAAAAAGAAAACACAATGAAAAAAGAGGAATGTGTGAAAGTGCTAGGACACCATTGAGACAAACATTAACACTTGTTAATTCTTTATATTTAAATCAAACATTTGATAGAATTCCACTACAGTATTCTTTTATGCTACAAAATGCTGTGGACTGAAAGGTTTCCAAGCACATGTCTTCTCTCTTTTTTTAATTGAGGTTTGTCTCCATTTGCAGGTTTGTTCTGTAGATGTTCATCGTTACAGGAACTCATTACATCACATTCAGCAACAGGGCAAAGTTTAGCATGGGAGGAAAGACTAATTGAGCTGTAATAAATTAGCACTCGCCGTTTCAGATTAGCTAATATCAGTGTGTTGGACAGACACGGGGTGCCATAGTAAACCTCATTATGCACAAACGCATTTGAGCCATAAAATTGTGCAGCCTCTAAAGCCTCTTAGGTCTAATGGGAAAATCCTTGATACAGACTTCGAAATGAGCATTAAGGTCACAAAGCCAAAGGACATGTAATCCCACTTTGAAAAGCATACATCTTTGCCTGATTTCAGGTAATATGTGCTGTACCTCGGCAGTATTAAGAGATACTACATACTACATAATGCTGAAATGTTCTACAGACAGAAACAATGAAAACGGTATATCATACCAACAATCTATCGGTTTAGCTTTTAAAAGCGTACTGGCCTGCCTTTCCAAATGCCGTTAACAATTACTCCTGTTTACACCATCAGAAAGAAAAAAGGCTAAAAACAGACTGCAGTTCTAGTTAAGCTGTCAAAATATGTACCAGCTAATCACTCCTAGGGAAAGAAAAAAAAACAAACAAAAAAAAAAAACAGATGAAATCCCACTTTTTAAAGTTTGACAATCACAGAGAAGAGAGGGTGGGGGGGGGAGTCACTCTGAACTTTTTTTTTTCTTCTCCCTTCAGTTGACAGATGTCATTTAAAATTGCAGAAATACTTTTAATAGTTTCCGGGGCGTGAGAGCTGGAGAAAGAGATAGTGAGAAGATGGGAGGGAGGGTTTGAGAGTGAGAGAATGGGAGAGAGCAAGAGAAAGTGCGAGAAGGAGAAAAAAAAAAAAAAAGGAGAAAGATGGGGGTGGTGTACGCAAAGGGAAAAGGGAGTCGGCTGTGCCTAATGAGCCCCTCTGGATCAGCGAAGATGGAGGGGACGTATTGACATGCAATGCTTAAGCTAATACACCTAGACCACGGATGTGTGCCTGTGTGCCTGGGAGCACAAGGCAGCCAGGGATACTGACAGAGCAGCTCGCTTCAAAGAGCTCAAGTGATTAGTATGTTATCATTACCATTCGAAACGTGATTTCCCTATTCCCTCTCGGCAAAGGTGACACGTCTCGGGGAGACGGCCAGCAGACTTGTGCGGTGAAAAGCCACTTCAAAGCCTTTCCTTGAATTTTTCTCCCTTTTTTGCGCTCGTTTCCCCTCTCCCTCTCTGTGTCTGCTACAGGGAAGGTGGGGGTTTTTTTTGGGGATGGCGGTTTCCGTTGTGGGAGGGGATCTTTAGAATTATGCGCTCGCGCTCGAAGCATACAGGAGCAGCGCTGAGGGTGAAGGTGGCCACACAGATGCTGTGACGACACTACGCTGTTCTGCAGCTAGTTTCTTTCAGAAGCCAAAAAAAAGGAGGGCTGGAAAAAAAAAAAATCCCAAAGACTACCTGGAAGTCTAAAAAAAGAGGAGGGACTAGGGTCTCACTGTGGTCTTTGCTACATTAACTGTAGACATGGGCAATGTCATAAGTCATAACGTGGGAAGCTGCCAAATCCTGACTCTAAGCTATTTGGAGGTTGACGCAGGGATCCAGGTAGGCCTGCATACATATGGAAAAATCAGACATGGCAACAGAAACACAGTAATTACACAAATACAGTACAAATATGTGTCAGTCACACATATACCCAGAAAAGACTGACCTGAATAAAAGATTTTTTTTTTCTGGTTTACTCGCTTTGAGAGCAACAGGCTGTCATCAAAACCCTTCTACAGAAGCTGCCTTAAAAGAGTGCATGATAAATATCTGTGTGTCTATGAGCATGTTCCTGTGTGCCCATTCCACTTCCCATTTCTGCTTATACATTTATTCCTTTTTATCTAGTACCTACCCCACCCCCCGGGAAAAAAAAGAAAAAGAAAAAGAAAAAAAAAAAAAAAAAAAAAAATATATATATATATATATATATATATATATATATATATATATATATATATATATATATATATATATATATATATATATATATATATATATATATGTGTGTGTGTGTGTATATGTGTGTGTGTGTGTGTATATATATATATATATATATATATATATATATATATATATATATATCTTAGACGATATATATCTATATCTATCAATCTAATATATATATATATATATATATATATATATATATATATATATACACACACACACACACAGTATCTCTTTTTAAAGAAGAATTCACTTGTAAGTTAATAACAGGGAGCCAGGAACAATGTAACCGCCTGCTCAAAAGAACTCTCCTCCCTTTTCTCTCCTTTTCCCACCCCAATATCAAACACAAGCACTTACTACTGCAATTTTCAAAAGTTCAGATTCCTTATTATTCCATTAAGCGGCAAGAGTCAAAGTGAATAATGATGACAGCTGTGATTTGGGCTGACGATGTGATCTACATGGTTTGTTTGGGACTTGTAAGATGTGGAATTACAAGTGTCAAACAGCTGTGAGTATGGGTGCTAAATATTTAAACATGTTTTCCAGTGGAGGAAAAGGAGTTTTTTTTTTTTTTTTTTTAAATAAATGCATGCTAAGTGTAGATAAGATATGCGGTCTTTGAGGAAAATTCAGGAAAACAGGAGGGAAAGGTGAAGTGTGCAGCGGAGGAAAATCAAACCTAATTTAACCCATTCTAACAGACAAAGTGTGTGAGAACAATGAAGGTGTCTTCTGACCCAAGGCTAATCCATACTCCCTGTTTGTTTGCTGATGTGGAAGAAAGACAAAAAACACAAAAAAAATCTAGGAAATAAAAACACAAGTCAAGGATAGCGACGTCTTGAGAATTGTGAGGCGTTCTAAATTATGGATGCAGGAGAATTGGGTGGCGTTTGCATCAGTGGGATTATTCATCTCTGCAAAAGCAAAAAAAACAAAAAAAAAATTACACTAAACAATACTACAAAAGATACAGCCAAAAACAGACAGGCAAACAAATACAGCGGCTCGCTTGGTCACAAACACATAAACAAAGGCTGACTTGCTCACGCACTCGCTCATGATGCCCATGTACACGTACTCGTACTTGCGCGCACACACACACACACACACACACACACACACACACACACACACACACACATAAAATGCAACATACAAAATTTATCCAAACAAATTATTCAAATTCTAATTAATTCTCAAATTTAGTCAAATTAATCTCTGCACAGCACTTTTTTGTGGTTTTAATATTTCTTTTTATAATTCAGTAATAATTCAAAGCTTATTTTATAACAAAGCTGTTATAAAATCTGAAGATCTTTTAATTGAATCTTATACAGGGGTTTTCACATTTTGCCTTTCATGGCGTTCACGGAAGTCTCTGGACTGTTTAGATCTGACATCTGAAACACACTTTAGTACTGAACACATTTTAACATTTTCTCCAAAGATTTGGCGTATCAAAAAAATTGCATCATCAACACTATTATCTCCGAAGATAAGCAATCGCCAGCTAAAGGCTTTTTACGAGGCTGGGAGAGAGACGATACACGAAGCAGTCTGGAGTAATGTATGGATGGCGACGAGTTTTCTTTGTGAATGGAGATGTTCAGATATCGCAGTGCGTCTTATGCGGCTGCATGTGGCTATGATTAGGGGAATCCCGAGTACAAAAAAAAAAAAAAAAACATTTGCATGTGCGCACACAAGTTTGAATGGCGGTTTTCTGCCATAATGTGCATTATCTCCAAGTCTGATGTATACAATGAAAACAAAAGCTTTTCAAATCACTCTCTAATCTCTTCCAAAAAATCGTCTATTACATTAGCATCAGCTTTACAGAGGATCCAGAGACACTGTTCACTTCAGTGTCACTAATACTGCATTCACAAACTGAGGGAGGACAAAAAAAAATGTATGTCGATTTTGCCTGCTGTGGATTTGAAAATCAAAGTTGCATGCTAAATGTGGATATCACCTCATCCTGCATATTTTTCATAATGAATTAACAGTTGTGATTCGTGGCAAGTTATAAGCTGTATAAAATTAGTAAGTGTTTTGCAGCAAAAGAAGAAAACAAGAAGGCATATTATTAGATTATAATATTAGTAGTTCTGTATTATACTACTGTATAGTCAGTATTATAAGCATGTGAAAGCTGACTGACATTCAAGTGTTCACACCCCCACCTGTCCTCAATCCCTTTAAAAGCATATTGCGTTTCCTTTTTAAATGTTGGTACATGTTTTGTCAGTTTGACTAATCATCACTTTTCAGATGTGTGACAAGATGGTTCGGTTGAAATCCAGCTAGCGATACACAGAGCCACGTCTTGTTGACGTTCGTTCAAAAGCAAACGGTAAAAAATAAATAAATAAATAAATTAAAAAAAAAAAAACAGATTAGTGCTTTCTTCAAATGCAATGAAAGAGGAAAATAAGTTGAAGATTCGGGGGAAACAGACGAGTAAAATTGGAGGAGGGCTTACCTCTTCACGTAACTTTATCAACTGCCTCATGAAGGCACATAAACAGATGGAAAAGAAAAAGAGAAAGAGAGAGAGAGAAAGGAGGGGGGAAAAAAGAAAAAGAGATAACAAATGAGACATGGCATGAAGCAGATCAGTCGTGCAACTAGGTACAGAATTAACCTTGATTTATCCGTTTGTATGTTAGAAATCACAGACGAGCACATTAAACCAAGCTAAACGAAAGACTTGTGCTGACTTTTCTGGAAAAATAAATAAATAAAAGATCAAGTTCTTTCACTGTCACATTACGCACAAAGTGTGGGAATAGATTTCTCTACTCACGATGTCTAAACTATCATCATCAAGGACGAAAGGAGGGAAAAAAAGAGTCACATCAGAGAACTAGATATGGCAAAAAAAAAAAAAATCCATAAAGTGGAAACACAGTACAAAAAGAGTGAGTACAGTACATTTAGCCTTGAATTACAATGCTACACGTTTTATACCTCCAAGCTCAAAATTGAAAAAAAATAAATCAGGTAATACACATCTGTCATTTCAATTCGGATCAATCACATCTGGCACAGTGTTAATAAATCACACTGTCTAGTGCTGCTGTTTTTATGCAGCCTATATTACATTACATTACATTAACTGGAATCCTGTATAACGTATTAAAGTATACAATGTTAAGATAATTTAGCGTGTTCTATAATTATAGATTTATCGACATTTCTAATCTTCTAATCATCCACTATAAGATTTGATCACCACATCAAATCGATAACTTGATGACATTATTTCCGATCTTCAATTTGCAATGCTTACTTTACACAGCGCCATACACTCGGGTGAGAAACGTCTATTTTGAGTTTGACACCCGGACAATTCCCTGTCATCTTTAAACATTATTTTTCGGGGATAGCTTCTTTTTTTTTTTTTTTTAAACATGCCATGTCATCAGTTCTCTAATCAGACCAGAGAAAGTATATAGAATCAAGAATCTATAAGATTCTTCGCTGAGTTAATGTTTCTAGCCCTGTAGCTCATCTCTGGTCTGATGAGATGCCTTCAGCTAAATAATTTACATAAATGCAGGCGATTGGATGATCTGAAACAGAGACTCTGACTCACTGAACTACACTCAGGGTTTTTATTTATTTATTTATTTATTTATTTATTTATTTATTTATTTTTACGTTTATCAGCTCTTCTATAGTAGAAGCACTCGCTCAGTCCGCTTAAATATTTATGACGTACATAGGTGCAATACAGGTTTCTCAAAAGTTTGGAGTCACATTTTAACTTCCTTCTATTGTTCAAAACCTAAGTTGAACCATACTGGGAATCCTATTAGCAATCTATTTTCACTACAAAACTGTGTTTTATATTATTGAAAACATTGAACTGAAGCTTTTGAGTAGTTATGTATGTGGTTTTACTGTAATGTACTGTATAAACATATATAAATCCAGATTAGCTCTTTGATGTGAGCCTGCTTTATCATTGTGATGACATTAAAAATATATATTTGATAGATTTTTTTTATAAAAATATATCGATCATCATATTTTTAACATTTTATAACAAGCTCTCAACATCAGTAAAATGTTCTCGGCAGAGAAAGAGCAGTGCTTATCATGAACACACAACCCATTCAGCAAAGGAGGGGAAGGACAAGTTTCTTAATTTGTCAGCCGTCGCAGGTGAATTTTTTAATCTCCATTTCTTGTGTGAGATTAAAGGTGAACAGATCTAAAGGGAGGCTCTGGGCCATTATTAGACCTCTTTCATCTCTCTTTTGTGGGTGCTGGTCATTTTGAATTTCTTTTATTTTTAAATCATGTGCTATCGTATCAGAAGAGGCTGGAGCACTTGCATTATAAATTATAAACTTGATTCGTGACAAAAATAAATATAAAAACTGTGAGGTGTATGGGACTGATGTGAAAATGCTTTGGTGTGGCCGCGGTCGGTGACGATGGAGCCTGTGTGGAGCTGAAGCGCTTCCTCACGCATGCCGTCGACTGAAGACAAAGCAAAAGAACGGAGCTCCGAACATTACAGAGAGTAAACAGGACACTACATTTTGTGAGCTCAAAAAATTATTTTACCACAGAAAGGAACAATCTAACAGATGTATCTGTTTAAAACAGAAAAGGAAGAATGTGAATAATGTTTGTAAATATTATGGAATTTGTATGGAAGTATAGCAGGTAATTTAAAATGTACAAGACATAATTTATTACAATGTATATTCTGTTGTTTTCTATATTGTGCATATTGTGTATGACTTTACACTGAAGTAAATGACTTGTAAATGACTTTACACTGATCAATGTTAGTAGTCTAAATACACAAAAACATATTCGTGTCTTTTTCTGCTGGTAGGAAATAAACCGCACTAAGACCCTAAGCGTGTGTTATTTTTAAGGTCAGCATTCATCATTCTAAAACCACATTACAGACGTGCCTTTTTAAATCTGCGCAAGCCGAACCTAGCAGTTGCTACAACAACATCTCAATGAGGAGCAAACAAAACATGTTCAATCTTATTTGTGCTGCTTGGACGACTGTGAGGCTTCATTGAGGATTTGCATGGGGGATTTTAAGCTTGGGCTTGTTCTTTTATATTTTGATTCTTCTTCATTCATAAAGCAGAAGAACAAATCCATTTTTTTAGCGTTAATCTCACTATCCTGAGTTTTTCAGGGGAAAAAAAGATGGAAAGCCATAAAATGTTATAATTACGCTTCAATTTTCCATCCTAGTATTTTGTGAGCCAGTATTTAAAATTGCACTGTGGCAATTACTATGTTATGATAATTAATGGATTTTGAAACAACGATTTTTTTTTTGGTCAATACAGAATTCGATACGAGTGGTAATCTATTTCCTTTGTAGGCTGTAAAATCTGCTCTGTGCTAGCTTAAACCAGCACAATCTCTTGTGGCCAAGTCTTCTGCTGTGACTGAAATCAAAACTGTTCCATAGAGTGTTTGTGCTTCCCCACAGGTATATATGTGTGAGGTAAAGTCTGTTTTGGGTAGGAAGGGTGGAGGAGGGTGCAATGGTAGACCAACACATTATTTAAAAAAAAAAAAAAAAAAAAATTGCGATAGTGCCAATTCGGTCTCTGTCCGCATACAGATAACAAATAAATGCAGAACTCTATTAAACCATTTTTCAGCCATTATCGCAGGTCCAACATGGCATTTTCAGAACTTATAACAGCTCCCTATTTACTTAGCTATAAATCCTTTCCATGTACCAAACAGATTTGTGAGCAATAACGCTCTGCTCAGCCACAGCTATATGAAATGATCCTGACCTCTTTCAGATCATCAGGAATTAAATTGACCAACTTGCCCCAGCTCCCCCATCTCCTCCTTCCCACTCCATCACTCCCGTCTCGCTCAATTAAAAAACTTTGAAGTTCCGAGCACTCCACTCGCAGCACGGCCGAATCTTCTACTCCCAAAGTTTTTAAAATGGAAATGAAGTAGGTAAGGCACCTGGAAGAGGGGAGGGGGGTGGGGGGACTTGACCCCATATTTTCTGTTCACATTAGTTCTTTAATGTGCACTTAAACTGAGAATTCTTGATTACTAAACATAGGATCATCTGCTGTCAACCTCAGTTGAAAAAACAGTCTAGGACAGGAAAGAAAACAAAAGAGGTTTAGAAACAATATAATGTTTTAGATTATATATTATTTATAAAATCATTGTCCTGTTCAAGGATGGGACATACGACAAAAAAAATATCGTATCACAATTCTTGAAGGCATTTCAACGATACAAGATATGTATCACGATATTTAGGTTTGTCAGAAATACAGTAGTGTTGCATGTAAAAAATACTATTTAAAATTTATAAATTTTACAATATAATTTTTTTTTTATTTAAGTAACTTTTTTATACATTTATTTTATATATTTCTATACTTTTTATATTTAAAAATAAAATATCATTTATTTAAAAACATTAAAATGGAAAAAAAAGGTTTTTTTTTACAATTATTTTATAAATAATAATATTTGATGTACCCAATTTATTGGGGTTATTATTTCTGTAACAGGACTTAAAATATAAGCAGGATTATTATTATTATTATTTTACAATTTTAAAGATGAAGTTAAATAAATTATAACAACAAATTAGCTGCTTCTAGTCAATTTGTAATTATAAAAAAATAAAAATAAATGATATCTCAGAAAAGTATACATCATTTATCACAATATTGATATTTTATCATCATATTGCCAGCCCTAGTCCTGATAGTGGTAACCTGGATTGTTGTGCTGTACAGCATAAGTGCTCTTTTTCTTTTTTTGCAGCCAAGGAGCCCTTTAACTACAAAATAAATTCTGTACACACTTAGCACACATTTATGAACATAATTCCACTATTCAAATATTAAGCCATAGAGCTTTTTATACCTGAAGTTTTGATTAACCCATTCACTTTAAGTGACCAGTCAAACAGGCTAATATTAGATCAAATAATTTTAATACGACTTAATAAATCTTGAGTAATGATTGAAATAATTGTGACTTAAATGATAATAAGAACCTGTGCCAGACAAGCGAACAGAGATAGAGTATATTGCTCCTTCAGCAGTAATTTAATAAGAATCGTCACTGTCAGAATTGTCACTAAATAAGACAGCTTTGGGGTTACAGCTACTCCTTAACTCCTGCAGAAATGTCACATACACACTGTTTTTGGGCCACTAGTTTGGAGGAAGTATGCATATCAATTATGGATCTAGGCTAAGCTTATATATGTTAGTAAGACGTGCAGGGAACGGGTTGTTAGTGAAATGCTAATGAGCAGGAAATCAAAACAAACTTCATTTAGCTGAGTTTTGCTTATAATTTGTACTGATGCACTGCACTGTCACAACATGACCATAAAAAACATACATGTTTTCTGTATGCGTGTGTAGTACAATTAAAATGCAATAGAAATGTTTGCAGTATAGACAGATAACGCAGACTAAAAGCACGTGTTGATATGGCCAGTTTACTGGGGTTATTGTTTTTGTAACATGACTTAATAGATAAGCAGTTTTTTTGTTTTGTTTTCTTGTCTTTGGCATGAATAAATTTGAATAAATCATTCTTTGTGTGCACACAAAGATGTCGAGTCAGACAATTAATATGAAGCAAAACAGAACATAAATAGAAGTTTAAAAACACTACTCATCCTCACACATCATGATGATGTGTATTTATGATCCCTACATTTCAGTTTATATAGAGTGTTTATTCTATCCTGCAACCCGACATTACATCAACATGGCTGTTTTACTACAATATATATTGTGTTCTTGACTTTGTGAGGTTCTCACCCTCACCACGTGTGCTTAAAAGACTGTGAAAGCTGCAGATTTTCTCTCTTTTTTTTCTTTTTTTTTTAAAGGAGGATGGGGGGGTGCATTTTGAGAAAAGATAAGCACTCGGACGGATGGAGAACAGCTGGGCGAAAGGGCCAATACATCCCAATCTGGTGCTGCCCAGACCACGGTCAGAGCCCGGAGCCCATTCAGCACTGGCCAGCTTTGCATTAAACAGTGTTGCTTCCACATGACTGGGTGCCAATAGCAGAGAGGCTGAGTATGTGAGAGAAGGGGACCCTAATGGCCCCAGAGCAGCCACCCACACTGGGAGCCCAAAGCTCCTGATTAGTTCCTACCTGACTCTCTGAGGAGCTCCCATCATCCCCCAGGAGCTCGTTCCGCACCTCATCACTGTAGGCAATACGTGACCTTTTCTGCAATGAGGGGAGAGAAAGAGAACAAGAGAAAGAGAGAGAAGGGGAGAGAGGGAGAGAGGGAGAAAGACCAAGGGAAGGAAGAAGAGAGTAGGGGGGGGTTGGGGGGTGGGCGAAAGAAAAACAAGTTTTAGTTCAGATGCATTGAAAAATCACATATTTCTGAAGCACGAGAGCCCCCTAATGGATTAATACATGAAACAAATGTTTACATCAGACAATCTCTACACTGCGTATTGTACTTGAGTGAGTGTATATGTTTGTTTGTGTTCATATAGCCATTTGGGTTCACGTGAGTCGAAGCCATGGAAATAATGGAAAAAGCACCCCTTCCACTTAAATAAATAAAAAGTGAAGAATGGTGAACCATAGGCGAAGGCATAGGCAGGGAGCGCATTAGAAAAGTGTGAGTTGTCAGAGGGAAATGTGTTCTGGGGGCTGTCACCGCTGTCAGTGCTGTACTCTGGCAGGCCCTGTGATAATGCACAGCCAAGCAGCTAGACAGAGAATAATTCATCACCCAGGTTGACGCGATTGGCGTGCCATCAGATTCGGGCTCGCTCTCCCCTGGTCTCCTCCGCTACACACCGGAGAGAGAGGGATGCCATGTCCAAGAACGAAAAGAGAAAAGAAAACAGGCACACCCATACACCCACGCACACACACTTCAGAGTGTGCCACCTTGAATTCTGAAAGAGCACAAGCTGTGTATGGTGTGTTTACAAAACCAGCAAACCTCTTCAAATACCCTCCAAACTAAACACACAGTGGCAGAAATAAATAAATAGTGTTTACTGAGACTGCTTCCCCCTGCTCTGCTCACTGCTGCTGCGTGGCTGGACAAACTAAAAAAATGCACAAGCAATAATAATAATAATAATAATAATAATAATAATAATAATAACAAGTATTATTGTTACTATTATTGTTATTATTATTGTTATTATTATTATTGTTGTTGTTATTACTGTTACCATTATTATTATTATTATTATTATTATGTACGTACATTTCCATAACCCAAGATACAGACTCAAAAGGAGGCAAAAAAAAAGTCCAAGGTATTTAATTTTTAATGCAATATCATAACACTTCTTTTTCATATTATCAGATTATAATATACTGCTATGTTTTTCCCCCAATGTTTATTTACCAAGACAAAGTGAGTATTTATATTTATAATAATAATTATTATTATATTTGCATATAATTGACTATACGTATTAATTTAAAAAATAATAATAAAGTCTTTTCAAATTGCTAAGAAGTGCATTGGTTTACAAACAAAAATATTAGCAGCATAACAGAGCTAAAAAAATATACAGGGCAAAAACAAACAAACAAACAAACAAAAAAGCTAATTCAATTAAGAATACTAAAAAATAAAAATGTCATTATGGACCAGCAGAGCTGTGATATTTTTGTCTACACTGATCAAGAATTGTTAATGATGTGTCCTCACAAGAGACACCCTGACACACTACAGGGAAAGAAAAACACCCACGTGTTCCATTTGAGTTGAGTTTCATCTTAAAGAACAGTGGCATAACTTTGGGAAATGTCGGCTCGCTGGTAATTGAAACTGGAAGCCTTGGAGAACACTTTATTTGAACACATACGCTGACATTTTCTGCAACACAACCGCGCTATTTTGTTTCATTCTGTTGTTTCTAAATAGCAGTTTGTTGTAGCTCAGAGCACCGACTTCTTTGGCAACGTAACCTTTGAGTGGGGCGCTCACAAAAAGAATGGCAAATGTAGCTTTAAGTCATGGACGTAGAAAAGCTTGTGATTGAAACAAATAGGGATGTCTTTCCCAAACCATTTAGACCATTTCAAAACTCCCCCTGCAGTCAAACAAGCCATGTGATGACTATTTTTCCTTCATCTAAAGCACAGAAGATGGTTAATACTGACTGAAAATGCCTTAAACCTTGGAAATGCTTTGATTAGTGATACACTGGATTAGTAACTTTGACATTCGACGTTAAACAGCAGTATAATACTTTTCCCCTATTTGCACATCTTTCATTTCGGCAGCAAGCACCATTAGTTAGTGCTTCAGCTCCTTCAGATGCTGGCACATGCTGCATTTAATAATGGGTAGAAATACCCTATTTTACCCTAAAAGTTCAGCTAATGTGAAAGACATTATAAAACCAATAATAGGGTTAGCACTTTAAATCAGTTGATTTAAACTTCCTCATACCATTTACAGCATGGTGAAGCTGGAACCACTTAAAACCGCACAAAAGCATGAAACCAAAGGAAGACACTTTGTAATCTAAAAAGAATGAGCACTTTCACAGATCTCACAGATGTCTTATTGCTATGGAAAAGAAAGGAAAAATCTTTTAATCTGGTTGGTTTCTTTCTGTCACTTTTTTCCTAATCTTAGGTGAGAATTTGCTTCTATTCCCGGAACGACAGGTTGAGATACAAAATTCCAGCTTAAGCTTATGCAAAGTGGCCTGTCTGTCTTTTATAACAGATGCATCTCGTCAACTGGGGAACGTCCTGTCAAACAAAGCACATTTTAATAACTCTGTCGGCAGGAATAAAAACAAAAAAAATTATAAAATAAAAGCATGCATAACCTTCATATTGAAGATGCATATTATTATGTACTGAATTCACATCTCTAAAAATGTCTATGTTATGTCCCTTGGTTTACCTCATAAAATACTATCAATAATTAAAAATCTTATTTGTTGAAAAACAAGCCATTTTTTCCCCCTCTTTCCTCACCCTCTTTTTTATTTTGACAGTAAAAAGGATGCACTAGTAAGTAAGGTACCTTGTCGGCTACAAAAATAAACAGTTCATTAGATTGGCTGTTAAAGGCGTGAAAACACCCACGGGCAGAGTTTAATGAGAGGCCCTGATGCGACTCTGCAAATGCGTTTCTTCCACTTCTCAGCTCTTTATCTTCACCCCACGCACACAGTTGGTGGCAAACCATGAAGAGTAATTAACGATATTTAATTTACAATTTACAAAGTGTGTCTCATTCAGTATTTCTCACCAGTGGGGGAAAAAAAGTCTGCCATGTTCTGATTTTGACTTAAATTGGAATTTAACCTATTCTTTCTGCCCATAATAACCTCCAACAAATGTTTAAGAGGAAGCAACACTGCAGGTGTGAAAACCAAAATAAACCCTCTCCGTGATCCAAAGACCAATATATTTTTAAAAAATCAGATTGAGCAACACAGTAGACAGCTGAATATTGCATGTAACGCATGATGTATAGCTCATGGTCACAAGCGAATCAGTGGGAGGGGTGCGACAGAGGGACGAAGTGCTTTAGTGGTTAAAGAAAGCAAAGACTTTTTTCAAGCAGGCTGCAGTATCACAACAGAGTCTTAAATAATGCATCACATCCTAGCAGGGGGCTAACACTCTCCACAGGCCAAAAGAAACAGCACGCACACACAGCAGCATTATATATATATATATATATATATATATATATATATATATATATATATATATATATATATATATATATATACACACACACACACACAGAGAGAGAGAGAGAGAGAGAGAGAGAGAGAGAGAGAGAGAGAGAGAGAGAGAGAGAGAGATCTGTTTTTGTGTACATCATACTAAATAGTTTTAGATCTTCAAATGAAATACAACATAAAACAGAGGCAACCTGAGTAAACACACAATACATCTGGTTGTGCCACCTTTAGTGGCAATAACTGCAGCCAAACGCTTCTAATAACTGGAGATCAGTCTTTCACTTACTTCTAGGACAAGGATTTACTCCTATGCTTTTGGATCATTGTCTTGCTGCATAATCCAGTTGCGCTTGAGTTTCAACTTACAGACTGAAGACCACTTTAGGATTTTCTGGTAGAGAGCAGAATTCATGTTTCCCTCAATTACTGCAAGTTGTCCAGGCCCTGAAGCAGCAAAGCATCCCCACACCATCACACTGCCATCACCATGCTTGACTGTAGGTATGATGTTCTTCTGGTGGAATTCTGTGTTTGGTTGAAGCGAGATGTCCCTGTCTTCCAAACAGTTCCACTTTTGATTCATCAATCAACAGAACATTCTCCCAAAACGTTTGAGGATCATGAAGGTGTGTTTTGGGAAAATTCAGAGGAGTCTTAATGTTCTGGGTTAGCAGTGGTTTTCGCCTCCCCACACTTCCATGGATGCCATTTTTGCCCAGTGTCTTTCTGATAGTGGAGTCATGAACAGTGACCTTTATTGATGCAAGAGAGGCCTGTAGTTCCGTTGATGTTGTCCTTGGGTCTTTTGTGACTTGCAGGATGAGTAGTTGCTGTGCTGTTGGAGGAATTTTGGAAGGTTGGACACTTCTGGGAAGCTTTACTACTGTGCCGAGTTTTTCCATTTGGAGATAATGGCTCTCACTGCGGTCCCTTGGAGTCCCAGAGCCTTTGAAATAGCTTTGTAACCCTTCACAGACTGATGTATTTCAATCACCTTCTTCCACATAATTTCTGGAATTTCCTTCAATTTTGCCATAGTTTTTTTCATTTCACCAACTTCATGCTGTTGAAAAAGTTCTATTTAAGTGTTGATTTGAATGAACAGGCCTGGTTAATCAGGCCTGGTTGCATCTAGTCCAGCTGAACCCCATTAGGGATGCAGTTTCATAGATTTGGGGAATTAGTAACTACAGGGGCAAATACATTTTCACACAGGCCCAGCTGGTAATACATTACTTTTTTGCTTCAATAAATATCATCATTTAAAAAATATATGTATTTTGTGTTTACTCAGGTTTCCTTTGTTTTATCTTAGATTTTGTTTTAATTTCTGAAACAAAAACAGAAGAAATCAGGATGGAGAAAATAATTTTTTCACAGCACTATATAATTATATGTACAGTACTGTGCAAAGGTTTTAGGCACCCTATTTTTTTAGTGCAAAGTTTGTTATAGATTTTTTTTTTTTAAATTATTTTATGACTTCTACATTATCAAGTCAGTACAAAAAAACCTTTTAGATTCCCAAACATTAGTTTTCTAGCACAAAATTAAATGTTACAGAAAAATGTTTGTATGTCATTAAAGAAAGCAGCATATTACGTAAGAGACACTTTTCAGACAAAAAACTGCTGGAGTTTTGCTGCAAAAATAAGAAGCAAGTGTGAAAGTCAAAGTCTCCAGAAGAACTGTGGCTGGTTCTGCAAGATGCTCAATAAAACTTACCAGCTAATTTCCTTAGACTACTATTTTTTTTTTTTTTGTCACACCAAATATTGACTTTGTTTCATTTACTACTGTTTACTGCTCTTTATGGTATTTTTTAAATGTAGAAACATTGCTGAGGTGTTATGGAAGCCCAGCTTGCTTTGATAGCAGCCTTCAGCTCATCTGTATTGTTGGATCTGGTGTCTCTCATCTTCCTTGTGACAAAATTCAGGTCAGGCGAGTTGGCTGGCCAATCAAGCACAGTAATACCATGGTCAACAAACCAGTTACTAGTAGTTTTGGCACTGTGGGCAGGTGCCAAGTCCTGCTGGAAAAGGAAATCAGCATCTCCATAAAGCTTGTCAGCAGATGGAAGCATGAAGTGCTCTAAAATCTCCTGGTAGACGCTGCATTGACTCTCGACTTGAGAAAACACAGTGGACCAACACCAGCAGATGACATGGCACCCCAAATCATCACTGACTGTGGAATCTTCACACTGGACTTCAAGCAACTTGGATTCTGTGCCTCTCCACTCTTCCTCTAGACTCTGGGACCTTGATTTCCAAATGAAATGCAAAATTTACTTTCATCTGTAAAGAGGACTTTGGACCACTGAGCAACGGTGTTTTGAGTAAAAAGGTGTTTTAGTTTATTAGCTGATTAGAGCTCTTCTCAGGTCGACATTGTTGTATTATAAATTCTTTATTCTAATATTTTTGAGATACTGGATTATTTCACTTTATGTGTAATGAATCTACAATATATGAAAGTTCACTTTTTGAATTAAATTAAGAAAAAAAATTAACTTTTCCACGATATTCTAATTTTTGAATAAATTAAATAAATTTACGCTCTTGGCAGACAGGAGTGGAACCCAATGTTGTATATTGTATACAATGTTATATAATAATATAATACAATGTATAATACAATGTTGTACACACACACACACACACACACACACACACACAGTGGGTATAGAAAAGAATCACCCCCCTTTAAAATAATCACATTTTGTTGCTTTTCAGCCTGAAATGTAGATGGACATAGTTTTTGTTTTATCCAGCTGTATTTACTCAGTGCAACATATAACATCCAAGTGAAAGATATAACACCAACATGTCAGAAAAAAATTTAAAAATTAAAAACACAGAATCACTGAGTTGGAAAAAGGATCACCCCCTTGCTTTACTTTGCCTTATTTTTTTAATTACAGCCTTTAGTCTGTTGGGATATATCTCTACTAACTTTTCACATCTAGACTTTGCAATATTTGCCCACTCTTCTTTGCAGAACTGCTCAAGTTCAGTTAAATTTGATGGTGACCGTTTGTGGACTGCAGTCTTCAAGTCATTCCACAGATTTTCAATGGGGTCTGGGCTCTGACTAGGCCATGCAAGGACATTCAACTTTTTCTCCTTCAACCACTGTATGGTAAGTTTTTCTGTGTGCTTTGGGTCATTGTCATGTTGGAAGGTAAATCTTCTTCCCATTGACCACTTTCTGGCAGAGGGCAGCAGATTTTCCTCAAGAATCTGATGGTATTTTGCCCCATCCATTTTCCTTCTATCCTGACAAGTGCTCCAGTCCCTGCTGGAGAGAAACACCCCCATAACAGGATATTATCACCTCCATGCTTTACTGTAGGAATGGTGTTATTTGGATGATGAGCTGTATTGGATTTCCGCCAGACATATTGTTTGGTGTCGAGGCCAAATAATTCAATTTTAGTCTCCTCTGACCATAACATCTTTTTCCATGTGGCCTCAGAATCTTCAAGGTGTGTTTTGGCAAAGCTCAGTCGTGAGTGGCTTTTTTCTTGCAACCCTCCCATACAAGCCACCTTTGTGGAGAATTTGTGATATTGTTGTCGCATGCACACAATGACCACTCTTTGTCATAAATTCCTGCAACTGCTTCAGAGTTGCTGTAGGCCTCTTGGTAGCCTCTCTGACCAGTTTCCCCCTGGCTTTTTCATCCAGTTTGGATCATGTCCTGATCCAGGGAGGGTCTGTGTTGTACCAAATACCTTCCACTTCTTAGTAATAGACTTCACTGTGCTTCTAGGCATTGATAAAGCCTTTGAATGTTTTTTGTATCCATCTCCTGACTTGTGCCTGTCCATAACATTATCTCGGAGATCTTTTGACAGTGCCCTACCACCCATAGTTGTTTGCTTCAGTTGCACTACAAAATGCTCCTGGAAAGCTCTTTTCATGCTGAGCTAAACAAAATGACCACAGCTGAAAGTCAAATGGCTTTGTGTGCCATTGAGAAGGTGATTAGCTACACCTTATTGAGTTTACAAGTCATTTTTAGAGGGGGGGGGTGATCCTTTTTCCAACTCAGTGATTCTGGATTTTTCTTTTTTCTTTTTAAATTTTCTGACATGTTGGTGTTATATGTTTCACTTGGATGTTATAAGTTGCACTGAGTAAATACAGCTGGATAAAACAAAAACTGTGTCCGTCTTCATTTCAGGCTGAAAAGCAACAAAATGTGATTATTTTAAGGGTATGGGGGGGGGGGGGTATTGTGATTCTTTTCTATACCCACTGTGTGTGTGTGTGTGTGTGTGTGTGTGTGTGTGTGTGTATATATATATATATATATATATATATATATATATATATATATATATATATATATATACACACACACATACACACAATGACAATACATCCATTGCGTTCTGTTTTTTTTTTTGTTTGTTTGTTTTTTGGTTGATTGTTTTGTTTATTTCAAGGATTAAATTCATCTATAATCAGAGAGATGTGTGTATGCAAGATAAATGACCAAATGTCTGTGAGTGTGGACAAGATAATTGTGTTAGTTACTTAATTAAAAAAAAAAAAAAATGCAGGAACAGTGAATCAAGTGCCACAACGCAGCATGGAGCCTCTCATTAGCACACAGGCTGGTGGTTTACGGCTTTAATGCACAAAGTATTACGTTTCACAACCACAGAAGTCTGGGGAAAAATCCTTTACTATGATCCAAAAGAACGCATGTGGTAGATAGCAAATTAACAGACCATACTGACTGTAAATAAAAATGTAGCAAATAAAAAATAATAAGACCAGCAACTTAAATCATTATGTGCATTATATCTGCCCATTTTTTGCAGCCTATTATCAACATGAATGTATGTGGCACTTTTGTTAATTCGATTCAATAATAAAAGCCTAGGGTTAACAATATAAATGGTAAAGGCATAATGAGTTTTCATAATTATATATACACACACCCATAATATATATATATATATATATATATATATATATATATATATATATATATATATATATATATATACACACACACACATATATATACACACACACTATATATATATAGCATTTGTATAGTTATTTAACTCATATCTATGTAAACATGTTCAACAGTTGGAAAGGAAACAGTTTTATCGGTTTTATTTATTTAATCATCTTTATACTACTATTTAGTAGTAGCTGTAAATCGATTCGATTTTTCCACAAAGTGTTTTTTTTTTAATTAAATGTAAAAGAGCAGTCAATAAGCCAAACAACTCACATCGGCAGTGGGCGAGAGAAACAGACATTAAAACGACTGCAACTGAAATCCCAACAAAAGAATAACTCCAACGGTCTTTGATTGAGGAAGCAGAATATACTTTTTGAAGGCCGGGGAGTCGCTGTGAACGGTTATTTCTTTAAGGCACAAGAGCCGATTAAACTCAATATTAAAATAGGGAAGCATTTCTAATGAAAAATCAAAGGCTGTTTTTTTTTCCCCCGTCTTCGTGTTTCTCTCTGTGCCGTTCTCTTGTGCACATTAATGGCAGTCTGGGAAAGAGGCTGGCACGGGTGCTAGCAGAGTCGACCCTGGCTCGTCAGTGCTGCAGAAATCAATAATGAAGAGCCGATGGGAAGGGAGCCTGGCAGAGCAGGCAGGGCCGGACCCACTCTCATCCAAGCATTCTCCTCTGGCGTGCAGTGGGGATTAAAATGTGCCTCCCCAGGTCAGCACCAGAGAAAAGGTGAGATTAGAGGAAATGGAAGAGGGATTTCTGAGGCACAGGATACCTGGCGAGCAAGGAACCAATCGCCTATTAGCCTGTGGCTACCTACATATGGTTCACTGAACCTTCCAGAAAAAAAAAAAAAAGGGAAAAAAGGGAACTTTTTCCTCTATGCCTCCCCCATGCCTGCCTCAACATTTCTCTTTCTCTCCATCTCTCCTTTGGAAACGCACTTTTAACTCTTTCTTAGCTTTAGCAGTGGCTTATCTGCTGACCTTACAGTGTTGTCTATTCTAAGAGCTAGCTATGAGTGTAGTCTGCTAATCACAAATATATTTGGGTTTATTACTGTGTGAAAACGTTCATGTCCATATGTGTACTGATCCACTATATAACCTTCTTATGAAGACTTTGTATAGCATGACCTTTATCTGGGCTGAATGGTCAAGTTATTAGCATCAGAATGGTAAACAGGCATAGGAGCTTAGCTACATTGTTAATGCTATACATTTCTATGCATGCACAATTCAAATGAGATTTGCCTCACACAGGAGCATTATACACATAACCCCACTGGACTTAACTTCATCCACACTTTAAAATAAGACTTGTGAAGGTTAAGAAGAAATATATGCAAATATAAGAGGGATGCACCCTAAGGGTGTTTTGAGAAGGGACAGCATTCTCTCTCTTAAACTCTCTTACACACCGTTTCCAAAATTGAATTTAGTTGCTTCTTCAAAACAAATATAGGCACACAGCGTAAACTTCAAACGGCTCATAAATGCGATCCAATTAATAAAGGAACTACTAGCTTTTAGCTTTATTTAGAGAGGTCAGAAGCGATCAGGATGATGTGTATAACTGTGATGGGGGGGAAAAAAAGGAGTTGTACAGCCAGAAGTCAAGAGTTTCACAATAGATGAAAAACAAAGGCACCACAACAGCGAATCAGACACAACATAATGTCACCAAGACGTAAAACAAAAGACGTCTACATTGATAAAGGAACGATCATACTAGCTGGTCTTCACATAGCAAACCTTTTGCTTGAAACAAATATTTTGATGCGTGTATAAATTTCATCAAGACCGCCTCAGCTTTTAAACCAGCAGACTAAAATATTCTCAGAGACGTGCTCATGTTTTTACACAGTGCTCATAACAGGCACTTGAGTCAGAGGAAAGTAAATGAACTTCAAGTGGGAAACTGTAAAGCAAGTCAAAGACTTTGTCTATTCTGTAAATAAATAGTGAAGAAAAAAACAAAAAACAAAAAAAAAACACTGGATGTCAAAATAGCCTGGCACTTGTAAATTTCCTGGCTCTGACTCCAGAATGTGCTTTTTAAAATAGGAACCATTATAAATACTTCATGATTTTCCATTATTAAGACAGTTGGCAAAATAAATTGTCACTTCATGACTTTATGCTAGTGGTAAGAAGAGGGCAGGAGGGCAGACAGCTCTGCTTCATCTCATGCTCATGCTCTAAACAATGAAGTGTCCTGTGTGTCCTGCAGATCAATAAGGATACGCTGACATAATGAGGATAAGTGCTACACTGGCCAAACAATGCAGCTTAACCCATTACTCTATATATAGTCCATGTATATAAAGTTACATACATTTTATAAAGACGATATAGAGTTCTGAATGATGCAACGTGAATGCACAGAAAGCTGCAGTGTTTTGAGAGGTTGTTAGATTACTGGCTCAGTGATAGCATCCCATTTCTATTAAGTGCATCATCTTCTCATTTCCAGCCAAGGAGCTCTGATTTTCCCCTCTGAGTGACACAGGACTTCACCTCATCAACCTCCCATCACTGCGATTACCACATGCGCCACGGAGCAGATTTCGCAAAGCCACCAAATCACACCTCTACACGTTCCCCTCGATTCCCTCAGTCAGTGCATTAGATCCTCAGAGAAAAATGGCAAAGACACAATCTGTCATTTTAAATCTCATCGCTCAATAATTTTCTATACTAAACAGTTTTTGGAACTGATTACACTTGTGTCATGCATAACATGTTAAAGTACTAATAAATGCATCTAGTATTAAGGATCATAAAGCCTAGAAAACTATTTTATTTCCTCATACACATTGCGAAGTCCAATACAGAAAACGTGCTTTTTTATTTTATCAAGTTACTTAGCCTAGAAATTTTACATTTACATTTACGGCATTTGGCAGACGCCCTTATCCAGAGCGACTTGAGGGTTAAGGGCCTTGCTCAAGGGCCCAGCAGTGGCAGTGCTGGGATTTGAACTCACAACCTTCAGAGCAGAAGTCCAACGTCCTAACCACCGAGGTACCACTGAGATATTGATTTTACTTATCAATATCTCCAACATACAAATTATTACACACAAAAGCAATTTCTAATAATCAGCAAAATATTCAGCAAAATTGTTATTGTTTAATTTGAATGAATTAAATACATTCTAAATTGACAGTATTGAATCCATCATTATAGTTTATGCTTTTTCCATTCACCCTTCAACTACACAAAAACAAACAAATGAATCAAATAATTACTTAATTCTAAAAATGTGGATTTTTATTATGTTCAACGTTTCGTCACAAACTGTAAGGTGGTAATATACAGCCATGCAACGCAGCATCACCAATATCTGCATATTATAAAGTGAAATACTCACAGCTCACGAACACTTATATAATCTGCCATATCGATTGCACCTAGGAGATATCTACAGATATCTATTATAAAATACGGTTGTGTATTTCAGTACTTGTACACATCACTGTTGTGTGGTTTCATTCTAAATAAAGAATGTGTTATGTAATCTTATTGATGCAACCATGTACATCAGTATGAGGATCATGTAATACAGTGTTATAACTGGCACTGCTAAACCTCAGCTACAAAATCAGATTTCTGATTTGCACGGTATTTCTGCTTTAGAAATGTAAACATTTTAATATAATGTAGAATATAGCTTCATCATACAGAATTTGTGCACATGTTACATGATGACTATGTAAATAAATACTGTATAGAAACTGTATTCCAATTACCTTTAAATCACTTCCACGCAATACTAAAATCAATTAATGTAGAGACTGTACCAGTGTGTGATATCAGACAGGTTAAATATCTGCTCAGAGTAATGGTGGGTGCAGGGTTCAAGAGTTTAGAGAGCTGTTGATCATTCTGGTTTAACAGTCACCTTGTAAGCACTCTCCACATATCAGGATGTATGGGCCATTTCTTGATTCTAATTTCTGTGTTTCTCAAATATTAAAGATATGAACACTACGGAGAGCTATTCCTGGGTAGCAGTAGGTCTAGTTGTACCAAGAAGAGGCTCTTCTGATCCACAAATGCCTTTAAGCCTCAGCAACTCAGATGCAGTTTTTGTTGGTAAGATATTTAGTACAATGTCGCCATCTCATGGTCAGGGAAGAGAAAAATATTGAAGCAAAAGGGAGTCAGGAAAGTGGCGATTCATAAACCTGACTATAATTCAATGACTTCCATGTGACAGCTTAATGAAAATGCTATGCTGCCACCTTTCATGAAGGAAAACAAACTAAGTCTTACAAGTAACTTGGCTGAAGAAGTGGAAAGCTCTGATTTGTATCAAACCCCCAAAATATATTTATGGTTATTAATGATATTGGTCATAATTCTATTCTAAAGCAAAACATTGTGGGCATCCACAATACGTCAATTCTTAATGGATATTCAGAATCTATGGCTAAGCACAAACACAATATTATGGCCATATAAGAGAACTTAGAGGTGGTGAAACTCAGCTCCTTTGAAGATTTGAAGTCTATTTACCCAACTGGCTTCATTAGATTATGCCTCCATTACGATGCTCTTCTCTCAGATCAAAGGCATGACTAAGAGGCATGTCATTCTGGTCCCCGAACCCAGTGACTTTTAGCATGACCAATCACAGACAAATCACTTTTTCCTGTCTTTTTTTTCGCCCCCTCTCAACACTCTCTTTTCTCTGCCAATGTATGGCCTCTACAGGGCCTGGCTTTCAGACCCACTCTCCCTTTATCAAAATGAAGCCATCATCAAGCACCCCCGCCTTTGGCATGTCCTTCTGATATGTTACTCTCTTTTTTCCCCTAGAAGAGTGGCAGAGTTGCTGGGTCAACCAGTCTCCGTCTGCTACTGAACAGGAGGATGAATGTGGCAAGTGGCAATGGCAGGAAGACTTCAAACACGGGTGAATGACTGGATGTGAGAGAGGGGTAAAGCGAGAGAAGCTCCAGGAAGACCAGATGAGGGGAAGGCCAGGAAAGAGCCTTGATTTCCCATGGAAGCACAACAAAGACCTCCTTTTTAAAATAAAATAAGCGATGGCCTTTTTCATGACACCTCTTAGAAGTGTGCGTGTGTGCTCACATCGCATGGCAGAGAGGATAAGCCATCCACGCTAAAGCATTTGGCACTTCTGAGCACCCTGCTGAATCTCCCAGCTTTGGGACATTTGCTATGGCTTACTATTAACAGTAGCTTCGGGGGGTGGGGAGCTGTCTTTCAAATGCACACAGAATGAAGAAAACCCGATTCAAAATCAGGCCAATTACTATCTCGTTTTAAAATCAGCTGGTGGGAAATGTATATTAAACAAATTAGCATACATAAACTTCCTGTATACGCAGGAAATGACCTGTGATGTTTACAAATTTTCAAGAAAAGATATTCAGCTACACCAGCAAACTGAGAACCGCTATCCTACAATTTAAACATCTGAACATGTAAAAGGAAAACAATAATCCACAAGTTTGGCTTGAAGGGGGTTAAAAGGATCAGATGAATGCAGAATGTAATGTGAAAGCGCTGCACAGCAAGTGTTAATTGCATGATAATTAACCGCAGCATCAGTCAAGCAAGAGAAGTTAAAGATTAATCATCAGCCAATTAAATGCCCATGGTGAGAAGTGTGAGGCCTCTCTGAGGGGAAAAAAAAAAAAAAAATCTCACTCTGATCTAAGCCATCAGTCTCAGAGGCACTGCATCAGATCATTGGAAAGAGTTCATTTTCTTAAATGTTCTCATTTATTTCACGCCTTTTTGGAATCTTTGTTGATGCAGCTACCATCTGGCATTGATATTGAGCACACCTCTAATTAGATACACGTGTAGGGTTTGAACGCAGGATTTAGAGGAAGAAGGACAGGAAAAGAAAGGAAGGGGAAGTGGTTCGTGCTGAGACTTAATGTGAGTTCAGATTTCAGACAGATTAATTACCCACATTCCCACAGATGGCACAATGGTGTGATATTCAAAGGCATTAAAAATCCATTAAAAGTAAAAGCAAAGAATGTAAAGAAAATAATCGTATTTCCTTAAGAAATAAGTATATGTCTGAACACAACGGACAATAAAAAAAAAAGTGAAGCAAGATGAAAATAAATAAATAAATAAATAAAAGAGTTTCTGAGGGCAAAGCCTTCATTAAGGTTTGATGTGTGTAGGGTGGGTTTTGGATGGTGGGTACGATTTATGAATAACTAAACAAGGACATGGAAGGGAAGCACAGGTTCGCGCTCCGCAGGCCCAACACAACTTTATAAACACATTCAGAATTAGCCTCAGCAGACACCACTGACCTTCAAAGAATTGTGTTTTGAAGAGGGAATACGTTTTTGGCTGTGTTTGTGTACATGGTTGCGTAAACAATGGTGTAAACAAAGCTTTATGCGCTGTATGTAGTGTAGGAACGGGTGTTGTGGGGTGTGCTGTACTCACAAAGTCCTTCTCGAGCTTCACCACCTCCTGTTTGTAGCTCTTCAGGCGGCTGTTGTACATGGCTCTGCTCTGAATGGGGATCTCTCGCACCTCCAGGTCCATCTGCTCCAACTATGCACATCAGATTGGATTTTCTTAACTTGTGAATCAACTACATTGTGTCCCACATTTAGAAAAACAAGGGAAACTTTGGAAGCAGACGAACATAGAAAACCATGAAAGCGAAAAAGAAAAGAAAAAAAATGCTTTAAAGAAGTTACCTATGATTAGATGTGTAGCAGTTTCGCACCAAGTTCTGACAAATGGAATCTTTTCTACTGCTGTCGAAACAGGATTTTAAAATCTCCTTTAATCCTTTTGGTTTCTCATTCATACCGATAAACCTCCCACAGCTGCCTGACACCCTAAAACCATACTTTTACTGTTAAGTAAAAAGACAGTATCAAATTTTTTGGAGCACATTTACAGCCAATTCTTCCAAAAAGATCTAACATTTATCAGTTTATTAGCTCTGACTGCTAGGGAAAGTTATCAAATAAGCAGAGAAGCGAGTCTCGCTGCAGATCTACTAAGTGCTGTGGCTCTTCACTGACAGCTACTGCATGTGTCCATGTCACATCAATGAGCATGGGTACACCTCCCCTCAACACACACACGTACACAAAAACACGCGTGCAAACAAACAGCCCAGTGGATTTACAGCATCCAATCAACAATTACATGACGGAACAAGCACAAAAGCAATTTACATGCATCACATGTCCTTATTTTTAGCACCGCGCATGACACCTTTCTCCATTAATGGCATGATACGTGTCATGTGGTGTCAGTTAAATCTGTATTATGAGGATGTGATCACACTGTTAGCACAGAGAAGCCTTCAGCCACATGAAGAGTGTCTAATGTCACCGCTGACATTACAGATGTTGTTTATGCAGGGGATTTTTCTCCCCCCCCTCCCAAATTCATTATTTAGAAAATGTGGAAAGTGGAAATTACTGATCAAAGACCTACCAACTCTCTGACTTCCTCAAGCTGTTTGTCGACATTTAGAACCAGCTGCGTCTTGTCCTCTGAAAAGGAAGAAGCAGAAAACATATTGATCAGTTGATGGGAGAGCTGCGCTTTACGACAAGAGCCCTACTCTCGCACATCAACAGGAAAAAAACAAGCCTGCATTTGAAGATGTATTTACTCATTCGTGTCATAGAAAGATCCATATTTGATGTATGCTATTTCTCCACGTGTAAACATCTTTGTTGGTCTGTGGAGGAGCCTTGTGCTAACTCACAGAGGAAGATGTCAAGTCCACCAAACACTACTCGATGTGGCTTCTTTGTGAGTCGAGGATACAAATGACAACTACAAAATGGCAGTAAATGTGACGGACAAATACAAATGAAAGCATTATTTTTCCCTTATATGTTCTTGTAATAAGCATAATCAGATGTTAACACAGGAAGCATGTAAGATTAACAAAACTATAAAAATGTATGCAGTACTGTGCGAAAGTTTTAGGCACCCTATGTTTTTAATACAAACTTTGTTATAGATTTTTTTATTTTATGACTTCTACATTATCAAGTCAGTACAAAAACATTTTAGATTCCCAAACATTAGTTTTCTAGCACAAAATTAAATGTTACAGAAAAATGTTTGTATGTCATTAAAGAAAGCAGCATATTACGTAAGAGACACTTTTCAGACAAAAAACACAATGAAGGCTGCTGGGTTTTGCTGCAAAAATAAGAAGCGAGTGCGAAAGTCAAAGTTTCCAGAAGAACTGTGTCTGGTTCTGCAAGATGCTCAATAAAACTTACCAGCTCATTTCCTTATAAAACTGCACTAATTGTACCGGAGACTACTATATTTATTTTTTTGTCACACCAAATATTGACTTTACTTCATTTACTACTGTTTACTGCTCTTTACATATTTTTGTTTTAAATGTAGAAACATTTAATTTCATTATTTTGAAGACATCTTTGCTCTACAGCATTTCTTTGCATGCGCTTGAAATCTTTGCACATACTGTACAAAAATTTTAAGCGCATGCAAAGAAATGCTGTAGAGCAAAGATGTCTTCAAAATAATGAAGATGTATATATATATATATATATATATATATATATATATATATATATATATATATATATATATATATATATATATATATATACACACACACACACACACACACACACACACACACTTGCAATCAAAATTATTCAACCCCCACTGCAAATCAGGTTTATTGTCAAAATTTACATACATTCAGCTGATTGCAATGAACAAATCAAACAAAAGCAAGTGAAACAGTTCAACACAAAGAATGCTTCAAGTGGTTTCCCCAAATTCAACTGAAAATGCAACTTATAATGACTTCTCCAGTCTCAAAATTATTCAACCCCTTCATGGCAAGCATCTTTAGTACTTAGTTGAGCACCCTTGTTTTGCTGCAAATGAGATGCATAGCCAGACTCCAGCTTCTGGCAGCGTTCCTGAGGAATCTTAGCCCATTCCTCATGAGTAATGGCCTCCAGTTCAGTAATATTCTTGGGTTTGTGTGCTGCAACCACCTTCTTCAAATCCCACCAGAGATTTTCGATGGGGTTCAAGTCAGGTGACTGATGGCCCTGTAGAATCTTCCAGGATTTCTTCTGCAACCAAGCCTTGGTAGAATTTGAGGTATGCTTGGGATCATTGTCCTTTTGGAAGGTCCAATGACGCCCAAGCTTCAGCTTCCTCACAGACGGCATGAGGTTTTCTTCTAGGATTTCCTGATACTTCAATGAATCCATCTTGCCTTCCACATGCTGCAGGTTTCCAGTTCCAGAGCATCACCGAGCCACCACCATGCTTGACTGTGAGCAGAGTGTTCTTTTCAGCGTATGCTTCGTTCTTCTTCCTCCAGACATACCGCTGATCCATCGTGCCGAAAAGTTCCAGTTTTGTTTCATTGCTCAGGTCGACATTGCCGTATTATAAATTCTGTATTCTAATATTTTTGAGATACTGGATTTTTCCAGTATCTCATTTCCATGAGCTGTAAGCTGTAATCATCAAGATTAAAACAAAAAAGGCTTGAAATATTTCACTTTATGTGTAATGAATATAGAATATATGAAAGTTCCACTTTTTGAATGAAATTACGGGGAAAAAATGAACTTTTCCACAATATTCTAATTTTTTGAGATGCACCTGTATATAAATAATAGATGGGAAGAATAAAATAAAAAATAAAATAATAAAATGGGAAGAATAAAAACAAGACTAGCACTGCCTTAAAACAAAATGCTGGGGGAAAAAAATCCATTAACCAGTATAAAAGCAGATGTCTGTCAATAAAGTCAAAACAAAAGTACACCCATCTTTTGTTGGACATCTATCCATTTTTCAAACCTAGATATAACCTCAGAGCCCACACAGTAAACAGCCTGGGGCAATTCTTTGTACGGTGAGCAGACAAAGGCTGTTTTATAGAGAAGCAGTGCAGGGCAGGCTGAAATATGCATGTCCCTACTCGACATGTACTGGACACTAGCAACAGCCCAGGAGGATCCACAGTCTGACCATCAGACCATACGTAGTTAAACTTTTCTTACTAAGGTGTGTCTTTACATCTCCGTTCAATTTTTCATGGCATTTGATTGGCAGACATTGTTGTTCTGGGGTTACTTTTTAAATAAGAAATACTCATTTAAGTTTAATGGAAGGAGAGCGCACATTCTCCTTGAGTTCTTATTTAAAGCTTGGGTTTTGTGCTGTACAATAACAAAACATAGAAAGAAAAACATCTATTTGAATGAATGAAGCGAGCCAGCCAAGGACATTTAATCTGTCCAGCGTGCTTTATCGGGGTCTGCACATGTGACATTGTGCACTGCAATAACAACAAAAAGAGACTTTTTGTTGATGCTGGCTTTAGGAGATCATACAGAGGGTCGCCAACAAACATATGATTGGGGGGGGGTGGATGGGTAGCATCTTTATCTGCACACACAAAAGATAATTTAATTCAAGAACAAAACTTTTCTGCAAAAAAAAGAGACAAGCCTGGCTATGCGTGATGAGCAAACACAGCTAATGTCTTTGTTCATATTCACCGTGTTGATTTAAACATGTTTAGCAGCTGGTGGTGGGCTGCACTGACGACAAGTATCCTGTTTTTGCCAAGCTTTAACACAATGTAACAATAGAACACCACAACACAATGCACATTCTCTTTCTCTTCAATAAGCGAGAAAAATGATACAAGCAAACAAGAAGGGCAAAGACTAGCAATGAACTCTAGTAAATTATTTAAATGAGAAATCTCCCCATATTTTTTTTTCTACATAGCCTTACTCATTAACTATACCATCTTCCTTCTGTAATGTACAACCCCAATTCCGAAAAGTTGGGACAGTATGGAAAATGCAAAAAAATATATATATATATATAATAATAATAATAATAATAATAATAATAATAATAATAAAAATAAAGTCATATGAAAATTCAGTTTACCCTGTACTATACTGAAAAGACATTATTAACACATTATTTGATTTTTTACTTTGTGAATTTTATTTATTTTGAAAATATACACTCCTTTCAAATCTGATGACTGTAACACACTCCAAAAAAGTTGGGACAGTCGACTGTTTACCGCTGTGTAACATCACCTTTTCTTTGAATAACACTTATTAAGCGTTTGGGCACTGAAGACATCAGTTGGTTAAGTTTAGCAAGCGGAATTTTCCCCCATTCATCCATTATGCATTTCTTCAGCTGCGCGACTGTACGGGGCCTTTGTTGCCTTATTTTGCGCTTCATAATGCGCCACACATTCTCAATCGGCGACAGGTCAGGACTGCAGGCAGGCCACGCTGAGGCCATACTATGCTGAGCCACCACGCACAGACGTGTCCAGGAAATGGGCTACAAGTGTCACATTCCTAGTGTCAAGCCACTCCTGAACCAGAGACAACGTCAGAAGCATCTTACCTGGGCTAAGGAGAAAAAGAACTGGACCATTGCTCTGGAGGAAGAGTGGAGAGGCACAGAATCCAAGTTGCTTGAAGTCCAGTGTGAAGTTTCCACAGTCAGTGATGATTTGGGGTTCCATATCATCTGCTGGTGTTGGTCCACTGTGTTTTCTCAAGTCGAGAGTCAATGCAGCGTCTACCAGGAGATTTTAGAGCACTTCAGGCTTCCATCTGCTGACAAGCTTTATGGAGATGCTGATTTCCTTTTCCAGCAGGACGTGGCACCTGCCCACAGTGTCAAAACTACTAGTAACTGGTTTGCTGACCATGGTATTACTGTGCTTGATCGGCCAGCCAACTCGCCTGACCTAAATTTTGTCAAGAGGAAGATGAGAGACACCAGATCCAACAATACAGACGAGCTGAAGGCTGCTATCAAAGCAACCTGGGCTTCCATAACACCTCAGCAGTGCCACAGGCTGATTTCCTCCATGCCACGCCGCACTGATGCAGTAATTCATGCAAAATGAGCTCCGACCAAGTATTGAGTGCATAAATTAACATACTGTTCAGAAGGTCAACATTTCTGTATTATAAATTCTTTATTCTAATATTTTGAGATACTGGATTTTTGATTTCCATAAGCTGTAATCATCAAGATCAAAACAAAAAAAAAGGCCTGAAATATTTCACCCTATGTGTAATGAATCTAGAAAATATGAAAGTTCCACTTTTTGAATTTAATTACAGAAAAAAGGAACTTTTTCACTATATTCTAATTTTTAGAGATGCACCTGTATAACAGAGGGTCAGTTATCAATTTTAGTTATATCTTATATAAAATAAGTTTAATCACGCACAAAGGATGTTGTAATAATAATAGTTATGCAGAACCGATATTCACCGATATTGTTATACACATTTCATATGAACATATTTCTAAACCAAATTTTGCTGTAAAATAAACAAAAGATTCTTTCCGTTTATTCCTGTTTTACATAATCAGACTAATTTGATTAATAATTAATTCACATTTAAAGCTGCCAAAAATAAAAATTTTAGTAGAAAAACACTATTGCCATCTACATGTGGAGGAACATTTTTACAGCGCACGGTGCTGCATTCTTCTACACACATCTGACGGCTGCAATAATGCATCTGATGAAGTCAGGACCACATACTATGCACTAAAGACTCTGATTCTAATGACCCCATATGTGTACTAGCGTACTCTTTAGTAGGGTAGAATGTAGGCTGGGATGTGCACCACCTAGTCCTGATTCTTACGATATAAGATCTGCTGTTTTCACTGTTCCCACAAGTTTACAGAACTGTTACGACAATAAAACCTTCACAGTTTTTTTTTATTTTTTTATTGATGAATTCTGACCAAGTCTGAAATGCATAAAATACGGAGAAACACTAAACATACCAACACAAAAGGCAAGGAGGGAGGTCCTAAATTTGAAGTAGGCATGTCCCAATTATCACATAAACACAACAATGGGTGCCTATTTTCCTCCTGCTGTTCCAAATAATCCACCGTTATCTGTGGGAATGAGGTCCTGTGATTCTGAGGCCAAGTGTTCTATCATGCATGTCAAACAAGTCACATGCAGATTTGGCGCTATGCACTACTGGTACATTAGGGTGTCAGTGTTGTGTTCTGCTTGGACATGAAGTACAAAAGGCAACATCAGACTTTCACAATTCAGTTTTAGAATTACATTTGTTCAGGTGTGCAATCTATTAACATTGTACAATAAGGCTCTGCTGTCGGATGAGAATTTTTTTTTTTTGTCCATGGAAGTTATAAATATATAGTCGGTAAACACAATAGTCATTCTTAGTTAGTTACTTAATATAATGAAATCGCTGCACTGTCATATTTAATCATTACTTCCGGCCAAAAGACTGGAACCATGAAACATGTACGTTTCTCATCTAACACAAACAGATTTAATGGGGCTGTAATGAGAGCAGTTGCTTGTTGTCATGAGGGATGATATAATTGTCTAGAACGTTTTATGTTTTATGTAATACGTTACGTCATCTTTAAACAAGTTATTTTTTGTGCTCTGTATTCCCTTTGTCATTTTTTACAGTGTATATAGTAGAGAGAAATTCATTTTACTTAAATGTTTAGTGTTGATAAATGGCTGTGCTTGTGCATTGTACACTGCTGTTAATACTGTACCCACACTGTAGTTTGTATTAGGCACCATAGCCTAGTCACTCCGTAACTAAGTCACCATTAACTAGCTGAGGATTTAAAACAGCCAACATCATATGACTGATGTACAGATTTGTATCAGGCCGCTTTATAACAAAGTACACTGTCAATACTGGAGAGAAAGTTAGCAGCTAATCAGTTTGAATGGTGGGAGGAATGAATAATTTACTCTAGTGAATTATTACATTTAGTAAACTTCAGGGATTTGCTCAGAAATATATCTATCTACCTGCATACCTATATACCTTTCACACAATAAACATCACTAAAAGATTGTCATTTATGATAGTGTTTGTTTTTAACTGCTTTCTGTATCTCTACAGTTTAACCTTTAATGACATGAAATTGGAAGTTTTTGGAAAATAGTTATTAACTGAACAGGAAAATATTGATAAGTTAAAATATAGATTAGTATAATATAAATTATTAAGATTTTTTTCAGTTTTGAATTAATTGAGAATGCAGAAAATGCTTAAATGGACAAAATATACTTGCATAGCCATCAGTGTATACTTTGGAGGTCCCTTAAGTCCCTCCAGGAGTTCGCGATCTTGCAATCGTATAAATTAACGCAAAATCAAGCAAACTCCTCAATATTCGGAGGAGCTTGCGATTTTTCAAAATTACCGCAGAGGTTCCGTAGATTTGGGCCAAGACGTGTCACGTGACATCATCACAACATGTATTCACCCAAAGCCCTCTTTGATTCGCATGCATCGAACAAGAGTACAGCTAAAAGGTCTCATTTACCAACAAACATCACTGTGAAAGACTGCAAAAGAGAAACAGAAAAACAGAAGAAGAAAAAAACCCATGAAAAAACTCAAATGCATCACAAATTTTGAAAAACGCCGCAGCAAAACTAAGCATTTTGGCTACAACAATCACAAAAAAAACCTCTGAAATCCTGTACAGACTGGCTATATGCAGCGGCACAGCCAAGAATTAATTTCAAGGGGAAAGTGGAAATCACTCAGTGATCTTAACTATTATATTTATAAGTGCAATGCACTCATCACAGTAGTTTAGGTGGATTCTGATTGGTTAATCAGGTGATAGCCGATAAAATGTGATTAAAAGTAAGAAGAATTTGTTTGATGTTACTAACAACCAGACATCAAGCAGGTCAGCCAAGGAAAACAATGGCAGTTGATGATAGAAACATTGTGAGAGCTGTGAAGAAAAACCCAAAAACAACAGTCCGTGACATCGCCAACAACCTCCACAGGGCAGAGGTGAAGGTATCAAAATCCACCATGCGAAGAAGACTTTGAGAGCAGAAATATACTGTAGAGGCCATACCACAAGACACAAACCACTCAGCAGCAGTAAGAATCAGAAGACCAGATTGGAATTTGCAAAGAAATACAGAGATGAGTCACAAAAGTTCTGGAACCAAAATTAACCTCTACCAAAGTGATGGAAAGGCCAAAGTGTGGAAAAAGAAAGGACCTGCTCATGATCCAAAACATACGAGCTCATCGGTCAAGCATGGTGGAGGTAGTGTCATGGCTTGGGCTTGCATGGCTGCTTCTGGAACAGGCTCATTATTGATGATGTAACTCATGATGGTAGCAGCAGAATGAATTCAGAAGCATACTGTCTGCCAATTTACAGAGAAATGCATCCAATCTTATTGGAAGGAACTTTATCATGCAGCAAGACAATGACCCAAAACACACTGCCAACACAACACAGGACTTATTCAGAGGAAAAGTGGAAGGTTTTAGACTGGCCAAGTCTAAACCAGACCTTAACCCAATTGAGCAGCATTTCACCTCGTGAAGGGAGGAACAAACAACAACTGAAAGAGGTTGTTAAAAGCCTGGCAAAGCATCACAAAAGAAGAACGCAACAGTTTGGTGATGTCAGTGGGTCACCAGCCTGATGCAGTTATTGCAACCAAATATTAAGTGTTGTGTGTTTTAAGACTATCTATTCCTATACTTTTGCTCACCTAAAAAACTGGGGGCCGTTTAACACATCTACATGTAAATATCAGGAAATGTAAGCTGAAATTCTGATCTGTCGTCTCATATTCGTCTTTCGATCTCATATTCAAATGTATTCGGCGTACAGGAAAAAAAAAAAAAAGAATTGGCCTAGCTGTTCCAATACTTTCGGAGGGGCCTGTATGTCAGTACCATTCAATTAACCCTGTTCTTTCCAAAACCCTTACTAGTTTACTAAGTTTCTAAAAAGAAAGACTTCATATTACAGAATATGTTTTATTTATAGCTATACAAGTTTCAGCTTCTAAACGGATCTGCTATTAAGGAAACGTCAGCTGTGTAAACTTTACCACACTGAGAACATGAGAATGAGGTACCGTTAGCACCCGAACAGTAAAACCCCCTCAGAAAACTAAACACTGAGTGTATTTGTAGTGAGGCGTAAACCACACTGGTCATTTGATAATGTATGCTTGTGGTTAGCTTTCTAACAGAAACGACGAAAAGTCTGTTTTATGATTTTCCTTGTAACCTGCTAACGAGCACCAGCACTCAGTTCACACTGTAGCGACTCCTTGGCAACTGCATACCGGCTTTGCGGCTTGGGCTGTTTCCAGCTCGCTAGCATTACCACAAGCTGACTAGCTGCCTCGGTTCAGCTGACAGTCTTTTTTTTGGGGACAGCACTTACCTCCACTAAGTTTAGGTATTCTTCCTATTTTGTTGGTCATTTCTGCGGTGAGAGTACCAAACTCCTGTTCGTAGGCTTCAAAATCCGAAGACATTGTTGTGAATTGTGAAGTTAAACGCTCTAAGACGGATGTCGCGATACTATTACGCTGGTTGTATCAAATGTTGTTATTGACGTCGCCGTCACTTCCTGGATGTGTCACTGAAATTTTTTTCCGGCGAAAAACACATTACTGTTTCATTGGTTCGGGTTGGGGGGGGACAAACAAACAAAGATCGTTGTAGATAAATATTATTGCGCCGACTTTGCGCGGGGTGTTTCAAAAGTGAACAAAACAAAACAAGTATTAGTTGTACTGATAAGTTTTGTCTCGTGCGGCACATTTCCATCTTTGTATACACGGAAGACATGAGTGGCGCACCGCTCAGACTGCGGCCGAGAGAATGAGGAAGTGAGTAGTATTGACTTGCGGGAGAGTACATGTATGTTGTGAGTGATAGCTAGCTGTTACTGCAAAGGGAAATATTGTTCAGAGGTAATTGCTAATATATCTAATGCATATTACAACATTTACATTGTCATTAATGGCCAGATATGTATAATTTGTTGAATGATCCCCATATGTCATGGGAGCATTGCCCGCTAGCTTGCTTGCTATATTGGTGTTTACCTAGAAATACAAATGAATGAGTGTTTCTAGAGTATATTTACGGTAAGGATGTGTTCTGCGTGTACCGTAAATTATATACATTTAAGTTGAACGTAATGATCTGCATATCATAAATTTTGCGGTGCAATTGTGCAGTTTTTGTAACGCCCAAAGGACAAGTCCAGACCAGTCTATTGAAATGACAGAATCTTCAACAGTCTGTGTAGTAGTCAGACTCCTGGCTGAACATCACAAGCAGTGTTACAGCTCCCATGAATTAGCCAACCGCTGCAAATTGCATAACATTTGAACTTTAATCTTCATCCCATACCAGATTCGTCAATTGACTTTTCTCTATTATTTTTAATATAATATAGAGTTATAATATAAGTATATGATATAGACTTTTCTTTTCTATATTATTTCTTTTCACTATTATTTCCCCTCCACTCTTCTGCCTAGATGGGTGACATGCTTCCAGCTTGAGAATAAAGCATCAGAGAGGAAGGATGCCAGACAAGAGGAGAGCTAGTGACTCTACCACACAGACGGCTTCTGTAACCCATGACACGACTGATCGCTGGATGTTTCGGAGAAGACAGAAAACGTATATTTTATCCTCCTCATGGTCAAGTCATTTCATTAAAGAAGGACAACATAACTAACCATTTGCCATTTCGAGGAAGCTGAAGAAATACTCTCTGTACAAAATGAACATCATATCCGCCATTATTGTATTTGAAAACCTCCATGAGGTTAGGAGGCTCTGTCACTGGGGTCCGATCATTGCACTTACAGTCATCACTGTGTGCTCCTCCATGGCCATACTGGACTCTATTATCTGGTACTGGCCCTTGGACACTATGAGTGGCAGCATTAACTTCATTATGCTCATCAACTGGACTGTCCTCATTCTTTACAACTATTTCAATGCCATGTTTGTGGGTCCTGGATATATTCCTTTACAGTGGAAACCGGTAAATACAAAGCTCTGGAGTGATTTTTTTGAGTTTTCGTCTCTAATCTGATTAACTCTGTATAATATAACTGCATGTTGGTCATGTGGTGTCTCCTCTCTAACAGGAAAATCAGCGAGACACTATGTACTTGCAGTTCTGTAGAGTGTGTGAAGGCTATAAAGCCCCAAGGTCTCACCACTGCAGAAAGTGTAACAGGTAGCATTTACGTGTGTTTTTACTACTAACTATACTCGGAGCATTGGAGTATTGTAGCATTTAGTACTTGCCTTGAGAACTGAGTTACTTCATAGCATAATTAAATACTTTTTTTTTAAATTATATATATTTAGCTGTCTCTTCTCCTTCTTCAGGTGTGTGATGAAGATGGATCACCATTGTCCCTGGATCAACAACTGCTGTGGACATCTGAATCATGCCTACTTCACCACTTTCCTCCTCCTTGCCCCGCTGGGATGCATCCACGCTGCTCTCATTTTCATCATGACAATGTACTCTCAGTTAAATGACCGGGTCAGTAGGTCCATCCTTTCAGCTGTGTATTTATTAGGCTCTGGCAAATAAACTACTACGATTAATAATAACCCTTAAAGCGGCCATATAGATTCAGTCCAGCTCAGATATTGAACTGTAATGCAAATATATCTATATACAGTGTGTCTATATGCTAAAGAACTACTGTATTTGTGCATATCCTTTGTACTTCTACTGCAGATCTCTTTTGGTTGGAGCTCAGTGAAGATAGACATGAGTGCTCCCCGACGTGTCCACCATCCCATAATGCCATTTAGCATATCAGCTTTTGCAGCCAATCTCTTTGCTCTGGGACTGGCATTGGGCACTACAGTTGCAGTCGGCATGCTGTTTTTTATTCAGGTACAGCATGTTATTTAATCTGCTCTTTTAAACCTTCCGTTAGTCCCTTAGACTGTCCCCTGCGCAGGGTTTTCATGAGAGGAAAATTAGCTGTACTGTCTGACCGGATGTTATCCTGTATTTCCTGACTTGATCTACGTAATACTTTTGTTAATCTGGTCATCTGCTAAATAACAAAAAAAAAAAAAAAAAAATCAGCTTTCACAACATGGGAGACACAAGCAGAGTTGGCCAAAACACATATTTCAATTGCTTGGTAAATCTCTATACCCTGACTAAACCACTGTCATAGCGTGCAATTGCAAGAGCTTGATAAAGAATTGCTTTTTACTTTCAGATGAAAGTGATTCTGCGAAACAAAACCTCAATTGAAGTATGGATTGAGGAAAAGGTGAGCATCTTTACTCTTTCATTGCCATATGTAACATAACTTATCTTAATTCCATATATCAGTATGTTCTCGAGGTAACTACATACTTTTAAACACGCCGTACATATTTGAAGCTCTTGTACTTTATGAAGTAATGTACTTACTCCTGTTTCTGGCAGTGTCTTGTTGCTATCTTTAGACTCCGTAATCTGCACCAGCACTTCTGTAATGTGCTCTGGAATATCCGCGTATCATATATATATATATATATATATATATATATATATATATGTGTGTGTGTGTGTGTGTGTGTGTGTGTGTGTGTGTGTGTGTGTGTGTGTGTGTGTGTGTGTGTATATATATATATATATATATATATATATATATATATATACAGTACTGTGCAAAAGTTTTAGGCAGATGCAAAGAAATGCTGTAGAGCAAAGTCTTGCTTTAATGTTCTTTTTAGACAACATAAGCTTTTTCCTGGCACGCCTCCCATGCAGGTCAAATTTGCGCAATCTCTTTCTGATTGTAGAAGCACGCACTTTGACACCAACAGTTGCAAGACTTACTAGCAGATCCTGTGATGAAATTTCGGGGTCCTTGGAGACTTCTTTTTGCATCAGACGGTCTACTTTTGGGCTGAATTTGCTGGGACGGCCCGTCCTGGACAAATTGGAAGCCGTTTGAAATCTGTGCCACTTGTATATTATTTTCCTTACAGTGGAATGATGTATTTCAAATAATTTGGAGAATTAGCAAAGCAATAGCAAAGAGAACACCAGACACTAGATATGAGAGGGGTATAAATAATACAGGTTCCACCTGCACTCCCTAAGCAGGTTCTAATAACTGGCACCCAATCTTGAACACCTGATTCTAATTTTATGGATTTGAAGGTGTGATTAATGTAAGGGTGTACTTATTGAGCTACTGTTGTAGCTCAATGCCTGATAACTCAGTTACAAAATCTTAGAACCACTCGTATAAAAGTTATAAGTCAAAGCCCAGAGTCTCTGCTACAATTCCAGTTGCTATTGCTTTGTATTGTAAAATTTTAAACAACATTGTTTTATCCCATGTCTAATCATGCAGAGTCAGATTAGGAATATCCCTTGTATCTCAGTTTCAGATGTTCATGTTTGGTGAATTACATTTGTATGCATGTACAATACTCTTCATCTTACAAGCCTCAAATGTTCCCTTCAGGCCAAAGACAGAATCCAATACTACCAAACAGGAGAGGAGTTCATCTTCCCGTATGACCTGGGAAGTCGCTGGGAGAACTTTAAGCAGGTGTTCACCTGGTCTGGTACCCCAGACGGAGATGGTATTGAATGGCCCATAAATGATAAATGCCACCAGCACACATTAACTGTATGTCCTCATTATAAGTTTCAGTAACATCAAACAGTATATTCTTCACAGTTCACATAAGACCGTTGAATTTTTATTGCCTTTTTTTCTAGATAGAGCAGCTGAAGCAAAAAGCTGACAAGCGTGTGAGAAGTGTGAGTAGCTGAGTAGTCATGATGTCTGTTGGACACAAGATGGCAGCATTGACATAAACTAAACCAGGTTTAATTTAAGGCTAAACCCAGGTTCTGCATTCTGTAGGTGCAGTACAGAGTTGTAGAGGACTACAACGGAGCATGGTGTCCAGTAGTAAAGGGAATAAACACGTTCTTCAGGTCACCCTGCACTGAAGAACCTAGGATCAAACTCACTAAAGGGGAATCCATCTTAGCCACAAGAGGAACCAAGTGAGTCACTGAGAGCTTAATGCAAACACTGACTAATCGAATTATTCAACTTATGAATGAGTAAATGAGAATTGATTTGTTTGATATCCAGGTGGTGGATGTATGGGGACAAAGTTTTGGATGAGGAACAGACCAAAGGTACACCAATGTCACCGTGAAAATGTTTGTCATAATTTCGTGTAATGAGTATTTTAAAAAGTTTAACCATTCTAAAAAGTGTTTCTCTCTCTCTCTCTCTCTCTCTCTCTATCTCTCTCTCTCTCTCTCTCTCTCTGCTGATTTAGCTGGACTCCGTGTTAGAGGGTGGTTTCCACGCCGCTGTGTGGAAAAGTGCCACTATGACTCAGCGAATAAAACACCAGCATGCGAAGAAAAGAAAGACAAATAAGACAAGTGGGGTGTGTTTTACTGTTTGACTTGTCATTTCTCAAGCTTTCTAAATGGGTTCTGAATAGAATGGGAAATCGTCCCTTATAGAGTTCTACATAGATCCTTTTAGGGTTTCCTTAAAAAAAACCTGAAAATTCGTGTTTTTAGACTGAAGTCTGATTCCACGGACTTATACCGTGCTGTCCTTCTGTTCCTGGCTGACCCAGAGACGTCTGATTTCTAAATCATTTCGACGGCAGATCAACTGTCCAAACCAGCAAATTCTGCTTCTTCATATGAACTTGTGTACTTTTGTAACATTTCCAAAGAGAATATAAATGAAATGTGGCACAGAGAGAATTGTTCCTGAAGTGATGAACTTGGGGCTTGTAAGCATTCCTTGTTAGGCTCTTAGCAAATGTTTACTTGAATATATCGTTTTCTCTGTTTTTCTCTCTCTCTTTGATGTCCAAGCTGTTTATGCAATGCCTTTTGCCAGCTGTATCAAGGTCTTAGTCATGCAAATACTCTGTATTCTTTGTACAGAAAAAAAAAAATTTGATTTTTATTTTTTATTATTTTTGTAAGACTGATGTGAACCTCACAATAGAGAAGTAAACATTTCTGCTCTGTCTAATGTAATCTTGTTTTGTTTGTTTTTTTAATATATATAAAAAACAACAACAATGGAAATAATTTATTCAGTAATTCCACTTTTCAGTGCTTAATAATTTCAAATGTACATAGCATTAAATGAACGGATTCAGCATTTTCCAGCGTAATCTTTGTCTATTGCAACTGTAATGAAACATATACAACAATTTCAACACATTTCCTTGTACTGAGAAAAAAAAAATGTTTCAATAAAACGCACTTATAATAAAAGTCTAAGGGCATGTTGTTGGGGCAGCCAGTGAATTTCTGTATGAAAGCATTTTTAATAATTGTCATGAATTCTTCAGCGAACACATTTGTAAATTAAACTCTAAAACCGAAATAATCATCCTTTTGGAGAATACTTTTTCAAAGAGGAATTTGTGATCATGTGCTACCAACAATAAAACAAACTACTTTTTACTGTATTACTCCAATGTTGGAAAGTTGGAAAACCTATAGAACTACTTTATTCAAATATCCCTATATGGCTTTAGATATGTCTTAGACTCTTAGGCTGTGAAAAAATTTTGTAGCTACATTATATAAATGCATTTTTTTCAGATTTATTGACAGTTTATTGACAAAATTCAACAACTGCCCTTAGGCTCCCATTACAACAGAGCTTCAATCAACTGCTTTTCAGTTCTGTTCTAGGGAACGGGAAATGTATTGAAATTACTGTCCATGGAAATCTCACATATACTACAGTTGCAGTGTATAGAGATGATGTTGTTGAAAACAAAATGAAAATTAATATGTACATTCAAGCATAAAACAAAGCTCAATGGACACAGTCAAGCTCATTCAGTTCCTCTATAAAACCAATACAGTATCTCTATACCTTGTCCTCCATATCTAAGCTTTATGGTGTACATTGCTTTGGTTCTCTGAGATGATCCGTAGGTCACTGGAACTTAATCCATATGGTCTTTGTCGATGCATCACTGCAGCTTAGCGTAAAGACTTTCAATCTCGTGTTTGAAGAACTTGCTGAGATCACCCCTTTTAGCCTTAAGCGTTGGTGTAAGAAGGCCGTTCTCTATAGTGAACTGCTCAGGGTGAAGATGCAGGTCTTTCACCTTAGTGAAAGTCAGTAACATTAGCAATGTTTCTTTAGTGTAAATTTATGTAACATCATGTTGTGATCTCTTTAGGAAAATGTATAAAAAATAGTTTGTGTACTCTACCATCTTTTTCAGATTTAAAAATGTCACTTACTTGTTCAAAGGATTTCAGCCCTGCTTCACGTCCCAGCTTTACAAGGTCAGAGAGGATAGCCTTCTTAATTTGCTATAAAGGAATAA
Source organism: Cranoglanis bouderius (assembly GCA_023630585.1). NCBI lineage: Eukaryota > Metazoa > Chordata > Actinopteri > Siluriformes > Cranoglanididae > Cranoglanis > Cranoglanis bouderius. The sequence goes on along the minus strand of CM042562.1, from coordinate 5,179,698 downwards.
AACAATGGCGTTATACTCCACAACTGGGTGTATGCATCAGGGAGTATGTTATATTAACCAACCAGATTACAATATATGTAATAATGGTTTGTTCAACAAGAACCCACAAATTAAGTTTGTCTTCTGAATGGTAATAGTAAAACTGCACATTAGCCAATACATACACATGTACTGTATGCATATAGCTATAAAAAATGTATTCAGAAATAGAAATTGCACCTTACATATCTCTTTGGTATACCTTTGGTATGTATACCATTAAAAATGAGACACTGGTAAGAAACTTACAAATGTCACTTCTACAGAGGTTGATAGGTAATGCATTTTTCAATCGTGTGGGTGTGAGACAGAAATCTCAGCAACTGAAATGTTGTTAGCTTGTAGATAAACAGCTATGTAAGCTAACTGGCACTACTAAGTGTTAGTAAAAGTAACTTAATTAGCTGTGCAGCTGCCTATATCAAAGTATGGAACCAAAATGGGGGGAAAAAAGGTTAAGTTGGAAAACAAATTTAATGTCAGTGTCATTACTTATAATGATAATTAAATGAAGCATGAATTTTTCCGTGATAGAAATTTGAGGCTTTCTAGCACTAGTGCTACCTGCTTTAAAAGTCAGCATACAGCCCCAATACATTAAAAGGTAGCCACAGCCATTTATATGAAGTGTATTACTCCACTGATTGCTTTGGACTTTGTGTTTTTAAAGGTTGAAAGGGCACCTATTGAGATAACAGCTTAAGGCCAAGGAGCAAATTTTGACTCAGGTTATTTCTTTAATAAATCTGTCAGTAAGGATCTTTCAGTAGTACTGCTGCAGAACATATTTTTAACTGATGACAAAATTCTATATGTCATTGACCCCAAATATTAGGAGTATTGGATATCAGGTGATATATGTTTGAAAGACATATTGTACAGGGTATCAGACCTGGTTTTTACATAGTTCCTCAAATGAACCCTTAACTCCAAGCTTCTCAGCCAAACCAGGTAGTATCTCAGCATCCGGCACCACAATGGCCACTAAGCAGGACTGAAAATAACAGAAAAATTACATATACAATAACACGCTCCAAAGGTTCACTGCATATCATTAAAATCATTCATTTATAGAAGTGGGATTGAAGAGGTGCTGCTTACCTGCAAACTGTCCCCGTGAACAAATACTTGAGCAACTGAACCACACTGAATGTAAACATTCTCTATCTTTTCAGGAGCAATGTATTCGCCTTGGGCCAGTTTGAAAATGTTCTTCTTTCGGTCAATGATCTTCAGAACTCCATTCTAGTAAATGGTGCAAAACCACACCATTAATACATGACATTTAAATGTGTACAGGAAGAAAAAAGGAAGAAAACTGGGAAATATGCACTGAAGATCAAAATCAAAATATAATCTAATCTACATGCATCTAACCCACTTGAACCAGATGGACTGCTCATTAGTTTGGAGAATAATAGAGTATCCCATATAGTGTATATGTCTAATATTGATTTAGCTATTTCCTAGAAGGAATTAATGATTCAGTATTAAGAAAAGAATCCCACCGGAAGCCATTTGCCAATGTCTCCAGTATGTAGCCATCCATCTTGGTCGAGGGCCTCAGCTGTCCTCTCTGGATCATTCAAATATCCACAGAACACATTCTTCCCTTTTATGCAAACCTAAGACACAAATAATTATAGATACAGTGTAATGACCAACCATTATAGACCTTCATGTTGAAGTGAAGGTGTTCATATTACCTCTCCTTCATCATTAGATGCAAAATAGTTCATCTCCTCGACGTCTACTAATTTGACCACATTACATGGAACAGGTACTCCAACATGTCCTAAACACAAAAACATGTTGAATGATACAGATGGTGCATTTAAGTCCATTTGAGTATACATTAACCTCAAGCATGCATATTTTGCTGTTAAATAAGGCGAGTTTACTATGGAAACATACCAGCAGTCCAGTCCCCAGGCAGGGAGATGGTGCAGCCAGCTGTGCACTCAGTTTGGCCATATGCCTCAAATATCTGAAAATCAGGTCAAAGACACAGGTCAGCTCTGGGTCATTAAGATAAGCAAGCATACACAGATGTCCTATGTTACCCCTAACATCAATGACAAACGCAGTGATCACTACTAAGCTAAGGTACTGTAGTTTAGACATTTAATTAACCGCTTAAACTTCCCAGATCAGTTGGCATGTATAGATTTACAGTATATTCCTGACTCTTAAAACTACATGCCCTCTCCTATTACTAATCCCATTTCCGTAAAAGTTGGTATTTCTTTCTAAAATGCAATAAAAACAAAAATCTGTGATTTGTCAAGTCTCTTGAAACTTTAATTAACTGACAAAAGTACAAAGAAAAGATATTCAGTGTTTTCACTGACCAACAAAATTGTATTTTGTAAATATAAACAAATTTAGAATTCTATGCCTTCAACACACTCAACAAAAGTTGGGACAGAGGCAAAATAAGACTGAAAAGTTTCTAGAATATTCTAGTAACACCATTTTGGAGGATCAGGTTAATTGGTAACAGGGGAGGGTATCAGGATTGGGCATAAAAGGAGCATCCACCAAAAGCTCAGTCTTTGCAAGCAAGGATGGGTCGTGGCTCACCATTTTGTGCCAAACTTCATGAGAGAATTGTCAGTCAGTTCAAAAAGAACATTGCTCAGTGCAAGATTGCAAAGAATTTAGGTCTTTCACCATCTACATGGAATTTTAAAAAATCCCAACTTTTATGGAAATGGGGTTAGTGGTTTTACTGTAGTTAATACATGTTTCATAGTAGTCACTGAATAGTAAGCTGGCCATTTAAAATAATAAATAAAAATTGGGTAAGTATATAGTTTTAACTTGGTAACAGGTTTGCAGAATCCTTCGTGTGATGGCCAAAAGGAAATGCTGAAATGAAACCAAGGAAGATTTTTCACCTGGCAACCGAGGCATGCTCTGAGGAAGCTGAGCACAGCAGGTGAAATGGGAGCAGCACCTGTCACCATTACACGCACAGATCCCCCAAGAGATTCCTGGGGCCAGAGACACATACAAGTATTCAAGATCAAGATCAGTGGCTGGTTTCATTACCATTTCAATACTTGCTTCTCCAGTGTTAGAAAGTGAACTTCCTTCACCTAGAAATGTTCCATCAGTGCTGTCAAAGAAACACAGAGAAACACTGTGGCCAGATGTATTTTATGCCTGATAGGGATACCTGCACTTTGTGAAAGATGAGCTTGTCCCATATGCTGTTGTTTCTGATGATGCCCTGCTTCACCTCTGCATGTTTCCTTTCAATGGCAAAGTTCAGGAGCCATTTCTTGAATGGAGTCTGGGCCCCACTTTGAACCTGAAAGAATGAAGGGAAGGTCAGCTTAACAATGAAAAGTCTGTGCATAGGCTAAAGAGCATTTCAGTAGACTAGACTAGATCTAATGTCCATATCATCAGGCATCACATGAAGAACATGTCACTATTGTGTGAGAGAGAGGGTGGATAAAAAGAATCGTGCAATACCTTGTCATATACACGATTGAGAAGACGTGGAACGACTGGGAAAACTGTGGGCTTCAGGGTTTTCATGTCATCAGGAAGCAGTCTGATGTCTCCTTGGAAGAAGCCTACCCTTCCGCCCGCACCATACAGCACCGTCTAGCAGACATACACAAACACAACACTAAGTTCAGCATGGACTCAGCACATTTACTAGTTAGGCAACTATGAGCCCAATAAATATACTGTACTGTAATATATATATATATATATATATATATATATATATATATATATATATATATATATATATATATATATATATACTGTATTTGTTATTTGCATAACAAAGTCATCAAATATGGCACTGAATTTAAGATCTACTATAGGAACCCATACCTGCACAACTCTTTCAAACATGTGAGCCAGCGGCAGGAATGAGATCAACACATCAGTGTAAAGTGGTGTGAAGGTAGTCTAGGGTAAATATAAATTGATTTCTCATTATTAAAACTCCTCTCATGGACGAATACCACTGATAACAAAACCAGTAATGACCCTCTTGGCAACCATAGTGATGTACAATACCTCAAAACTTTTAACAAAGCTAGCAGCATCTGCCACTACATTTTCATGGCTTAACATGGCTCCCTTGGGATCACCTGAAAAAGACGATGAGAGTCAACTGTATTGCAGCTGTATGTATAACTTTTTACAGTTACTGGAATAAATGTGGGGGGGGGGAACACATTCAGAAATGTTGAAGCACCAACATATTAAATACAACAAATGGCCTTTATATAATTTGTGATATATGGTAATGATATCATCATAGGTGAAGATGTGCACCCACCAGTAGTTCCACTGGTAAAGCACACAATACTCAAGTCTTCTGGCTTTGGTGGCTGGAGATAGAAAAAAAACATATAAACATATTTGCTATTGATTTCTCTGCAAACAATATTACGCTCTCATATTTCAGCAATGTTGCTTACAAAGACATAGTAGTCAAATAAATAACTTACTATTGGTTTTCGAAGATTAACTTTCCCCAGAGCCTAAAGTGCAAAAATATGTTTTAAGGTAATTTTTGAGTAATTGCATTGAAAATATAGAAATAGTGGCACCATGTTAATAAATGTGCTTTTGGAGATTACCTCCACATCCTTTAGACTCAAGATTTCCACTGCACACTTGGATGCTCGTTCTGTCACTGCAGCATCAAATGTGTCCATAACAATGATAGTTTTGAGCACAGGGGTAAGACTTTTTTCACAGTTAGAGAGAAGAGTCTCCACTTTGTCCTGTTTGTCACAAAGTACTGTAGATATTTTGGCTGTAAAGGACAGAAATAGAGTGCAATTAGGATCACCCTTCAAAGTTCCGGTGTAAATAGAAAAGTGGTATACTGGGAGTAGCCGAATTTGAATATGAATATGAACTGTTATCCAACTTCTAACATTATAAAAATGATAAATTATTAAAATATAGAATAAATTTTATTCTTTGGTGAAAATATACAGGCAGCAGATGTGCAAGATCGAATCTTGAATTATTCCAGCCTCATGGTTTTTTTTAAAGCTCAAGGGAACCCAGTTAGGTGTTACCTGTGCCAGTGAACACTTCTAATGAAGCTGAGAGGTAAGCAGGTCTAATTACCTCTGTTAATGATGAAGACAAGTGCCTCAGGACCCAGCGTGTCATACAGAGGAACTGCCACCATGGAATAAGTATAGCAGGCCAGTTCAGAGATAATCCACTGCATACAAGGAACAGATATTGATCAACCTACAAAACCATCAATTGACCTCCATCTGTCACAGAACTGGTCTATAAAAACATATTCCAGCATTTATCTACTGTATATGTAGTATAGGGGCAATTACCACAAACAATCATTTCAACACATTTCCCAGAAAACGTTACCTCAAACCTCACTTATAATGTAAGCCTAAGGACAATTATTTAATTATTTCATTTAATCATTTAATTATTTAATCTTGTCAATAAACATTTAAAATATGAGACATTACTAGAACAGCAAAGGTGTGAGGTAAGAGAGCCTTACTGGAGCAATATAGTAAAAAGTGTTTCCAGTTTTCATGTATTTTCATGAGTTTCAGGTATTCATGTATGAATAATCCAAAACTGACTATTAATAGTGAGTTTTGAGTTAAACAGTTTTTTTCCCTTTTTCTCCTAATACAGGAGAAAGTGTTGAAATTCCACACAAATGCCATAGATAAAGTTAAAATAGTGAGATAGACATATTGATTAATAAAAGATAGATAATATAAGAGATAGATAGGAGATGCATAGACAGAGATATTGATTTAAATTATAAAGTCAAATATAAAAAAAACAAAAACTTTTCATTATAGAATGATGAATAACAGCCGGTTAAAGCTGTTGCAGTTGAAATATCACCTCTGGCCGATTTTGAGCAAAGATGCCAATGAATGATTTTGGCGAGGGCTCCAGTCCTCTGTGGAGCAGTCCAGAGCCCAAGTACTCAGCCCTATCTGAAACCTGCAGAAACCAAAGAGCACCATTGAAATGCAAATACCTTCTCACATTAAGCCCCTTCCCTCAATGATGAACTTCAGCTACCATATATTCCCAAAAGGAGTACCTGTTTGTATTTCAGCCATTGGTATGGCTTCCCAGGCTTTCTGTATCCCAAGCAAGGCCCATTTCCTGTAAGGATATGATAAATAAAATAGACCAGGGGTGAGACAGATGTCCAGATTCTGGAGTGTCCAGTGCATTTGTAAAAGAACTAAACTAATGCTTTAATCTAATTATTAGTATACTGTATGTTACTGGAGGCATTATACCTGAGACATGTAATCCCCTTTGGAAAACCTCATATAGAGTCTTGGCATCCTTGTGTAAATAGGATATTAAGTTGTCATCTTTTAAAATTGCATTCTTCCTGGCTCCACCCTGCAAATCAGTATTATCAGCATAAAATGGCTGAAAAAGTAGTTATAGTGTTCACTATAACTATATTCCAATCCACAGTATCATTCAGTATTGTCATGTGAAAATCTCTCTTCTATGTCATTACATGTACTGTATGTATAATGTTTGACCATCCTGTACATTGCAGGTAGAAGGCTCTCACCGCAATGCCCACAGTCTGTCTGTTCAGATTGACAGGTGGCTGCAGGGGCTTGGGCCTGGTGTTGAGATAAGTAAGGGCGACTGCACCGAGCCCAAACAAGAACATCAGTGCCGAGGTGGGCAGTGGAGAGAATAGAAACTCAAATAAGAACTCCATTCTCTCAGACCTGTTTGGGAAAAACAAATCATAATAACAACAACAACAAAAGAACTTCACTGAAGTTATTAGATAATTTACAGTAATGTCTGAATAACATGCTTTAAGCAGAATAAATGATACGTTAAGACTTTAAGGGATTAAACAATAAAGCCTGGGTCATTAATTATTATGGATAATTGACTGAAATACTCTTTAAAAAGTCCTGTGTTTTCCACAGGACTACAGGACTACAGGACTACAGTACTACAGTACGGATAACACACGAGATTGTAATCTTTAACCTTCAAAGGTGGAAAACAAGAATGGTCAGAGGTTACATCAAAGACTAATATGATTTACCACAGAATCTCTCCAAGAATTGCTTATCACACACTCACACTGTAGATTTATGGTGCCAGTCTTGGTGCCAGTAAGCAGTCTTGGCTGCCACATTCTGACCTAATTGAAGGCAAGCCAGTGCTGGACCTCATTATTAAGCTAAGAACCCTTAACAATCCAATTATTGACAATGTTACCATTTTGAGTGCCAATGAAGATCACACAGGTAAACACAATGAACAATACCTAGAGCAATGCACTAAAACCTAATCTAATATCACATAGCATTTCTTTGTCAGTACACACAGCCTAAGCAGAACTATGCCCAAGAAACTGATGCTGAAAGAAACTCACAAAGAAATAAATATTATTTTGTCCCAGCACTAACCCACTGTAAACTCATGAATAGTGGAAAAGAATATCGGGTGCAGTGAAAATCCTCAAATGTACAGTATAATGCATGATTAGTCAAGGAGCAGGATTGGGAAGCACTGACCTAAACAAGAGTACGTTCAGAAGAGAATCCTCAGTTTCCTATTTGTTAATAATTTATGAGTGGCTATGAATGGCATGACAAAATCACAGGTAGAACAGGGCACCATAATCATTACCCAACCACCAAAATGAATATATTAAAATATTATAGTATAATATTATATATAATATTATTATATTGTCTCCATCCAATTGAAAATTCTAAGAATTCTGTATTGTATTTATATTCTGTGTTTTTAGCTCTATGCTAAATTCAGTACCTGTATGTCCTGCAGGAGTCTACGATGTTGCTCAGGTAATGACGCAAGAAACTAAGTCAGACAGAATGAGCTTCTTCCATAAGCAGCAGATAACACAGGAAGACTGGAGAAAACATGTGCACAGGTCCAATTAAATAGCTGAAAGCATGCAAGTGACCTTTGAACTATAGCTGCTATCTATCTCCTGATTAAAAAAAAACATTGTATGGACATAAACATAGACTTTTAGTGTTTCAATAAAACAAGGAACATTAAATAGTTTCCTGTCTTAAGTGTGCATTTATGTCTAATATGTACACTTATTTCCATGAGGCAAACTGAAATAACCGTTTGTGTGTTTTTGGTGTTTTTGGAGGTCAAGCTGACATTTTGGTCCACAGTTTGTATTTGAGAGTTCAGGAATAAACTTCCCATCTGTAGTCTCTTGTCTCACATCTAGCACTGGCTGAATGCAATGATCTAAAAAAAACAATCTGATGTCAATATTTCAGAGTCATCAGACTTGATGCTGATAATGTTAACACCTCTACAAATTGAGATGCTCTTCAATTCATCTGAATACAATTTAACGTAACTCATATACAGTATTACATTAGTTAAATTAACATGAACTCAAAATCTAATCATGCGAAAGAGGTGTGCTGCATCGCACAGGTGGCTCACAGCCCTGTGTTTGATGATTCAGCACAGCAATTACAGCTTTACTGAGAAAAGTAGTCAGCAGAGGCAGAGAGAGCTGCTAACAAGAGAGCAGCACCTGAGCCAGCATGGCACTCATCAAACATTATTATCACGTTTCAGCTACAGTCAGGCATGGCACAGCATGACCTTTCTCACACTTTCACACTTTCTCACTCTCTGCATCGTTATCTTACCTCTTCGGCCCGAGCAACTCAGCTGAACTTTGACATTTGAACGTAATGAAGACTAAAGGAGCAGATAAGGTACGAGCACCTTTGGACGGTTTGTAATCTATGACTGATAAAAGTCTGATAAAAGTTCAAAAAAAAAAAAAAAAAAGAGCGTAAATTGTCAAGGCCCACATTTCTGATATTGCCACAGGATGTAGTGTTGTCTATTGATGTTTATAAAGGGTCAAAGTTGAAAAGGATGCACACAGCTTCCAAAGATGGTCTTGAGATCTGTATTTAAATTGCTCATTATGAAGTGAGTCAAACAGGTTAGATGATGAGGGGAAAAGAAAGAACATGGTACCACTTTATTTGAAGGGTGCCTACATACACTGAGCCTTCATAACATATTTATTTATATTTATAACTACATATACAGTATTGCGCAAAAGTTTTAGGCACATGGAAAGAAATGCTGTAGAGCAAAGATGCCTTCAAAATAATGAAATTAAATGTTTCTACATAAAAGCAAAAATACAGTAAAGAGCAGTAAACAGTAGTAAATGAAACAAAGTCAATATTTGGTGATACAAAAAATAAAAATAAAAATAATAGTCTCCGGTACAATTAGTGCAGTTTTATAAGGAAATGAGCTGATAAGTTTTATTGAGCATCTTGCAGAACCAGACACAGTTCTTCTGGAGACTTTGACTTTCGCACTCGCTTCTTATTTTTGCAGCAAAACCCAGCAGCCTTCATTGTGTTTTTTTGGTCTCTTACATAATATGCAGCTTTCTTTAATGACATACAAACATTTTTCTGTAACATTTAATTTTGTGCTAGAAAACTAATGTTTGGGAATCTAAAATGTTTTTGTACTGACTTGATAATGCAGAAGTCATAAAAGAAAAAATCTATAACAAAGTTTGTATTAAAAATAAATTAGGTGCCTAAAACTTTTGCACAGTACTGTATGTTCAGTTAATTGGGTGCACGGTGGCTTAGTGGTTAGCACATTTGCCTCGTACCTCGCACCTGGTGGTTCGTTTCCTGCCTCCACCCTGCGTGCACAGAGCTTGCATGTTCTCTCCGTGCTTCGGGGGCTTCCTCCAGGTACTCCGGTTTCCGCCCCAGTCCCAAGACATGCGTTGTAGCATGCTGATTGGCATTTCCAAATTGTCCGTAGTGTTTGAAAGGGTGTGTGAATGTATGTGTGATTGTGTACTAACCCTGTGATGGGTTAGCACCTCGTCCAGGGTGTCCCCTGCCTTGTGCCCCTAGTCCCCTGGGATAGACTCCGGGCTCCCCCGCGACCCTGTGTAGGATAAGCGGTACAGAAAATGGATGGATGGATGTATTTACAGGAAAGAGAGAAATGTGATAAACCTTACCTTACTTCATCAAGCCTCCGCATGAGTTTTGACATTAATTGATAAACGATTTCAGCAGTGCTAATAAGTGCTAATAAATGCTAATTATTTACAATTGCATTTACATCATTTAGCAGATGACCTTATCCAGAGTGACTTACAGATGTAGGGCCCAAGTAAATACCCTTCAAGTAAAGTGTGACCAAACGTACTGTGTATGAATGCAGGATGTAATCTCTTTAGATACCAAGTTTAAACACTAAGGCCAAGTGAAGTCAGAATATATTTGCCAACGAGATCGGATCCACAAAGACTGATAAGCAGCTTTCACTAATGGTTCCAAAGGCATTATTTATAGGCATTATTTCTGTTCTTGAAAGATCGACTAGGTGATCAGAAATGAAACACATGAAATATACATATAGAAGATCAGATACAGTTTCTTTTCTAAGACAATAAAAGCAGAGACCAAACCCACAAGCTTACAGCAATCCTTATTACAAAGCCAGGGATTCCATATCAGGGATTTTGGTTTAATTTCAGCTATCAATTACCTGCAGCATCAAATCATGTAGGTGGCTATATTTCAAGTAGATTTGTTAAATCTCCCATTTACCTTTATCAGTGAGGTGTGCATATAGTGTGCATTTTTCTATATTTCATTAATAAAGTTGCAATAATTAATAATAATCTATTTTTGCAGTAAAGTATTTATGAAAGTACTTACCATTAAAATCATGAAACATCTCTGTGAAATGCTGACTACAGTGAAAAGTTTTACAGTGAAAACTGCTAACAGCTAGACGCTTGATTAAAATTAATTTCCCTTAGGAAGAGAAAGACACACTACGTCATCCACACAGCCTTTTAAATCCCCCTTGATATTTCTCTGGTGATCTAGCTGGGATTTGCACGGACAAGATGGAAGGAACATCAAACTCCAAAGCAACTGAGCATGCAAGATGCTGGGTCTTGATATTTTTACTGTGTTCCACATTTATCAACCCCATCATTTGCAGCCGTACAAACCAAAACAAGCTGTTGGTAGGATTCCAGGCACCTCGGAATTCATCCTATCCATTCAGTGCTTCGAAACTGGGCTCTGCCATGCAGATTGCCATAGATAAAATTAATTCTAACCCATCCTTTGTTGAAAATTATACCCTTGACTTTGTGTATGTGGACACCGACTGTAAAGCAAAGCTCTCGCTTGGAGCGTTCATTGACCAAATTTGGAGGCAAAATATATCAGCCCTCTTTGGGCCACCTTGTCCTGAGGAGGCAGAGGTAAGTTTCTCATTCAAATCTATATTATTTTAAATTGATCAACATTATGATGCCTGAGATTTAAGTAATAATGGGGACATGAAATGACAAAAGACAATTCATTATGTTATGCTCTGTTCATATGCCCTAGGTCACTGGACTTCTTGCATCCACTTGGAACATCCCAATGTTTGGCTTTGTTGGGCAGACAAGCAAAATGGATAATATTCTTATTTATGACACTTATATCAAAATTGTCCCTCCGCTTAAGAGAGTGGGAGAAGTGTTGCTCAAGATACTGGAGTTCTTTGGGTGGAAGAATGTTGGTATAATTGGAGGAGGTGCAGAATCTAACACTTGGGACAAAGTGGATGGACTTTTTAAATCTGTGGAACAGCAACTCCAAGGCAGAGTAACAGTGACGAGCAGCATCAAGTTTGACATCAGTGATCAGGAACTCATTCATAAGACCGTGAAACATATCTCCAAAGTTGCAAGGGGTAACAGCTAAATTATTAAGAATACTAAATGTCTACCTTTTATAATAGTTGAGATTGAGCCAGTGTAGTGGAATTTGCTCTTTAGTAACACCAACCTGTGTGACAATACATAATTACAATACATAAATGCCCTTGTGCCCTCATGGTGTGTCCATTTTGACATCAGTAAGTGGTGCAAGTTATCTGTACTGTAATGAGTTAGACATTTTTTTATACAGCTTTGATAACTCCATTCACTCAAAAGGTGACCTTTTCACACCTTATATCAAAGACTGATATTATTTCTCGTTTTAGGAACAGTTGTTATATCTCTGTTCTACTGTCTACACTGTACATGAATCTAATAAGCTTTTTATAAAAGCTTTTTATAACACTGTTTACAATATATAACAATATATAACATAACATAACTCTTTCCTTTCCAGTGATTATAGTGTTAAGTAATGCTGAATATTCCACTAAGCTGGTGATGGAGGCTGAAAGACAGGGCTTGATGAATGGAGAGTATGTTTTTCTTCTGGTACAACAGTTTGAGGTCAGTGGCAATGTGGTGAGTAACTTACGAGAGACAAATTAGGTAAATCTCTATTTGTGCAATGTATAAACATATGATGATTTTTATCCTTGTATCTTCAATAATGTCTGAAAGACACAAGTTATGATATTGATGAAATAGAGACTTACCTTTTGACCTTTTGAAGAGCTTGACCATCTGAAAAAGGGTACATTAAATGTCCATCAATCATAACCCTTCAAATTCCCAGTGCATTACTATGATGTACTCCGTAACACTGTATACAGTGAAAATAACATGATAGGAATGAGAGAGAGGAATGTAAGTCTGGATCTTTAAACAGGTCCTGGGAGTTTAAAGGGTTAAAGAGCAGATGCACACAGTGTCTTTTTGCCTTTTCAGGGATGTTCACCATCCCCCAAATAAAACCAAAAATTCTAGTTATTTCCGAGATTGAAAAATCAATTTGTTAACTCAGAACTCCATCAGGTATCCTCTTCTAATTCTAGGCTTAAAGACACTGTTTTTTTTCAGTGCTGTTAGCTTATCACTTCATATAAGGAATGGATTGTAGATGTTGCACTTCCTAGGCCAGATTGGATGACTATATAATTGGCCAAGCACTAAATGAACTACCATCAGCATATGCCAGTCCAAAAACTTTATTCAAAGCAGGTTCTAATAGGAAATTTACATCTGCCCATTCTTGTCTCATTGTTCTTTATTTTTCCTAGGATAACCTGTGGAAAACTGCTTCAAGTGAAAACAGCCAAAAGGCACTGAAGGCATTTGATATGGTGTTTGTCCTGGCTGAGAAGTCTTATGAAGGCTATGATTATTATGACTTCTTTGAACGTGTACATGAGAGGTTGAAAGGGGCCCCTTTTTACAGCAATCTTTCTTCAGACAGAGAAGTGAGAAGTCCACCATAAAAACACAAACACACATTTCTCAATACAAGGCACATACTCAATACGCATTTCTCATTTCACTGGAAGATAATGTACTTAAACCGTATTGTACCCATTTGCCTTTAAGGTAAGCCCTTATTCGAGCTACCTACACGATGCTGTCCTGCTCTATGCCATGGCACTAAAGGAGGCTCTCAAAGATGGCAAAGATCCTCACAATGGGCGAGATGTTCTTCAGAAGCTCAAAGACAAAAACAGCATTAGGTTTTATGGTAATTTATGTTGTACATTAAATCTAAAATAATCCATGCAACCCGAAAATCTTGACGTTCAGATTTTTAGTTGTGAACATCTCTATTATTTAGACTGAAGAACTAACATACGTATTCTGTACAGGAGCCTCGGGTCTAGTTCACTTCGATGCAAATGGAGAGAGGAACACAGACTATTCTTTATATGACTTGCAACTACATGAAGGCATCATAAAATTTGTCGACATTCTAAACTTTGACAGTCATACAAAAATGATCAAGTAAGACAAAAATTTCAAGCTTTTTAAAACTCCTGGCTCGATTTCTGGTGCAATTTATAGGCATTTTTGTGTCTTTTTTTGTAGAACAACATCAAGGTTTTCAACTGTGATCTGGACAACAGGGAAAATACCAACGGATAACCCAGAGTGTGGTTTTGACAATGAACTCTGTGAATGGCTAAACAGTGGTATGCTAACTTTAAAATAAAAAAAAAAGATTGTAACACATTATTGTATTCGAAATTCTATACTAGTAATGCAAAAATAATTGAGGAAGGTCTAAATGATTGTGACCTAATTGATAGTATCCTGTTCTTTGCTGGTGTAGAGATATATCTGGTATCATTGTTGGTGGCCATGCCACTGTTTGGAGTTCTAGCAGTGATCTTGATTACATTCCTGACCCTGCAGAAGACCCGTCTGCAGACAAAACTAGAGGACTCCAACTGGTGGCTCATTGACTACAGTGATATCACTATTCTCACAGAGCCTAAGGTTGGATACAACGTCCATGCGAAATTAAACACACAGACCAATCTGATATCCACATAATTTACTTTATTGTTGTTGGGTTTTCAGGGAGGGCAGGCATTATCATTAAATACAACTCCTAGTAAAAGTGGAAGTGGTGGCTCTCAGACCATGATCTCCACTAACAGCTTTGGTCTGAAGGACAAAAATGGCAAACAGACCACCTATGCAACAATCGGCTTGTACCAGGTAGAAACGGGTCTACTTCACATATCGCAGGTTAATGACACCATTTTACCTTTTACAAAAATTTTCAACAGATTCCTCTACTGTAATCTAACACTTTCAATTTCATCATGTCTAAGGGAAATTATGTGAGCATTAAATACTTGGACAATCAACTTCTGCGTGACGTCAAGAAACCATCTATTATTGCTGAGTTCAATGTGGTAAAGACAAATATGATGGCATCATATTTTAATTCTAACCCCAGTGCTTAACATTGTAAAGAATGTTCCACTACCATATTGTTTAACTTTTGGTGATTAACATTTTTTGCAGATGAGGGAACTTAAACATGAGAACTTGGTACAGTTTTTTGGAGTTTGTAATGAACCCCCTAATGTCTGCATAGTCATGCAATACTGCAAAAAAGGCAGCTTAAAGGTAATTAATTTTTAATTCAACCTGCATATAGTCTAATATCAGTAAATGAATGTATACATTTTAACAGGTAAAGTTATTTAGGCAGTGTGGTTTCCCCCTTAATATTAGGACATTCTACGGAACAATGAAATTGAACTTGACTGGATGTTTAAACTGTCCTTTGCCTATGACATTGTCAACGTGAGTAAAAAATTAAGGACAGGTGCTGTCTCTATTTGTGCAACACAAATAAATTTTAAATTGTTATATGCAGTATTCACAGAGTACATTGTATTGTTTGTGACTCATACAGTTGAGCTATATTCTGTGTCTACATGATTTCTTGCTGTTCACTCTCTATAGGGTATGGAGTACCTACACAGGAGCAGTCTGAAGTCTCATGGCAATCTGAAGCCAACCACATGTCTAGTGGACAGCCGGCTGCAGGTCAAACTTTCAGGCTTTGGACTATGGGAGTTCAAACATGGCACCAAACACAGACTGATCCCACTTGAGAACCCCAAATATGAAGGTACTTTCAATAACCTGGCTCGGTGGCACGTTGGTGCATTGGGTAGCGGGTGGGTGGCGGCTAGTGGGTAGTGGGTGTCCCCTCCAAGATGTATTCCCACCGTGCGCCCAATGTTATCCGGATAGGCTACGGATCCACTGTGACCATGACGAGGATGAAGCAGTTACTGTAGATGAATGAATGAATTAATACATTACATAACCTTATTTCTAGAAAAGGGTGCGGTTACTTTTTTTTGCTGCAAATGTTTGCACTCTTGATGTCACCATGTGATAATAATGGAACAAAGGTCAATTAATAAGAATACACAATGTATAATTCTAAGTCTTATAAATTCATTTCAAGGTTTCATTTCACTGCAGAGTTGTACTGGATTGCTCCAGAGCTTTTGAGAGAAGTGCACCTTCCATTCAATGGTACTCAAAAAGCAGATGTGTTTAGCTTTGCAATAATCATGCGAGAGTTAATCTACAGCACAGAAGTGGGACCCTACCATGATATACAGTTGGAACCAAAAGGTAAAAGCTAGTTTTGTCTGATTTCTTGCACAAAGGTGCAGTGACAATTCTGACAAGTGATGTTTTAACCTGAAAATCAAGCATGTTAAAAGAATAGCACCGTTTCTATCAAATAGCTTGAATTACAGAAATGGAGTAGAGAGTTAATGGCCGTATGATAGCGATGATCACTCTATATTCATTCTGTTCATTATGTGTTTGATATTCAGAAATCATCAAGCAGCTCAGGACGCCTCTAGCAGGGGAGCCCCTCAGACCTACTCTGTCTGCTCAGATGTGTGACGAAGCTTTGATAACTCTTCTGAATGCATGCTGGAGTGAGAATCCTGACCAAAGACCCCCCTTTACTTCCATTAGGAGAAGGCTGCGAGAAATCAGCCCTGACAGGTCATGAATACAATATACTACACTCATTCATTGTACTCTGATAGTCCAATGTAATATATCTTAGCCTTATTGCCAAATTAGTTTGTAGATTATTGTTTAACTACATTTTTTTTTTTTAAAATACTGTGTTGTTTAGTTAATTGCTTGGTTTTTAAATGATTTTTTCCAACCAAAACTTAGCCATGCTAATATCTTGGACAATATGGTAAACAAGCTGGAAAAATATGCTAATCATCTAGAGGAAGTGGTAGAGGAGAGGACCAATCAGCTCACTATAGAAAAAAGCAGAGCAGATAAACTTCTCTCTAGCATGCTTCCCAGGTAACAGAAATATATTTCAATTCTGCCTTTGCACAGGTAAACTCTTTTTCTTTTCTAGATTACTAACTATATGCTTACTCTATTATTCTAAACAGATACATAGCAGATCAGTTAATGGCAGGAAAGTCAGTGGAGCCCATGAGTTATGACCTGGTGACCATTTTCTTCTCTGACATTGTTGGCTTCACCACCATGTGTTCAATTAGCTCGGCTCTGGAAGTAGTGACACTCCTCAATGACCTCTACAGCCTGTTTGATGAGATCATCAAACTCTATGACGTGTATAAGGTACATAACACAAATCTGTAGCTGCATATTGTTAATGATATAATGAGAAGGAATAGATTTGGTAGAGAATGTGTACATATTCAATTGCAAGTGTTAAGCGTGATATAGTATACTTAACCTGTTCACATAAAAAAAAAAAAAACATGTACATGTGAGGGGGGCGTGGGTGGACTTTGTTCAATGCTATATAAATGATGGTGTAAGTAAAAGGTGTGAACACTAACCCCATCCCTAACCTCTTTATAACTTTATAACTTTTCACCTAAATTGAATCATGCAAATTCTTACAACCTTAGAAGCATGACAACATGTTTGTAGATACTAATTGCAGTGTTAAAATCCATATAATGATGATTATATTACAATGGTCTTTGTGTTAGGTGGAAACTATAGGAGATGCATATATGGTGGCAAGTGGGCTGCCTATAAGCAATGGCACCAGGCATGCAGAAGAAATCTCGATTATGGCCCTCCATTTCCTCAGCGCCATTAAAAGATTCAGAATCAGACACTTGCCCAATGAGAAGCTGGCTGTACGGATTGGCATCAACTCTGGTATTAGGAACAAGCTACTTAAGGGGCTTTTTTCCCACATGAACTGTCTGCTTTTTAATAGAAGTTAATATTGTGCTTACCAACAGGTCCAGTGGTTGCTGGTGTTGTGGGAACTACGATGCCCCGCTACTGCTTGTTTGGAGACACAGTAAATACTGCCTCTAGGATGGAGAGCAGCAGTCTTCGTAAGCACCAAAATCAAATCCTTATTAAACATGTTGATCCTTATTTGTCAGGGAACTGTAGGGAATGACATACGACTGAATCTGCGTCTGGCTCATGAAACTGTTGCATGACAAAAAATGAGCATAAATTATGTATCAGCTTCAGCAGCATGGACACAAGCTCCCACCCACTAGTCCCTTATTTATATGTTATAGTCATAGAGCTCGCCCCAATTTACCCTACAGTAATGTGCAAAAGGCACATGTAAAGAAATTCTTTAAAGCAAAGATGCCTTCCAAAATAACAACTTAAAAAATTCTAAGTATCAAAATAATGACCATATTGAGCAGTAAACAATAAAACACCCAGCCTTTTAATATAACATTACATAAATTCTCAGGTACACTGTAATGCAGTTTTCTAAGTAACTCATAGGCTTATAGGGTGTTAGAAGTTAGAAGTGCTTGTGTCCAAGTTTGCTGGAAAGAAAAATGTTGTTTTCAAAAGCCTCATAATAAGGTGAGCACAAACTTAGATTAAATAAAATCACCAGTTAACACAGTTTTAATGCAGGAAAGAATGCTCCAATATGGATCCAAGTGCAGCTGTGATCCTTTGTTTTTACTCAAATAAATATGTGCACTGTTTTTATAAAGCTGTTTAAGGTCAAAATCAGGCAGGAAAGGGAACCGTTTTACAGCCTCACCAGCACATTATGTGGTTATGTGAACCCTATTTTATAGCTAGGGTTTAATTTAATTTTAGAACTCTCATCTCTGCGGCCTTGGGTTCGATTCCCGGTTAGGGAATCAACCCCAGCCGGTGGACGTTTGCATGAGCCAGTGGACTCTCAATGCTGGTCCCAAGCGCGGAAAATGGGGGAGGGTTGCGTCAGGAAGGGCATCCCGCACAAAACTTGTGCCAGAATCCAAATATGTGAATGGGTGAAAAAAATATAGGTTTATATTATATTGATATTTATATTCTCCATCCTGAAAAAAATAAACAAGTCCTTATTTCATATAAAGAAAATGGTGAAAGAAATTAACCACTGAAAAAGCTGACTATCAAAATGAATAAAATTGTGTCTGGTGTGTTTTAATGTTGATATGAAATTATGTAATCATCTAAAAAAAAAAAAAAGAAAAAAAAAAAGCCCACCTCCCCAGTACTCTGTGTCCAGCACTTCATAGTGTCTCTTCAATTAAAGGCTTAATGAGCTGATTCTCTTTTATAAATTTGTCACTAAACCCCATTACCTACATGTGTCTGAAAATTAATGTTGTTTGCTATTTTTTTTGTTGTTGTTGTAACTGCTTATACTACTCTACTCTATATTTGCTATACTTATTGATAAGGTTGATGCTGATTATTTAAATTTAAATCAAGCATTTTCAGGTGGTTATAAATGACCCTTAAAATAACACACTGATTACACAGATATGGCAAAGATTAAATTGATGAATAAGGAAACTGTTGTTGGAATTTGGGTACACTCATTTTACAATCATATGCAACTTTGATAGATAAGGGTCACTGAATATTTCCTTGCAGCGCTGAAGATTCATATCTCCCAGAGTACTGCTGAAATTCTCATGAAGATTGGTTCTTATGAGCTTGAGGAGAGAGGAGACACTGAGCTGAAGGTATACTGTTGACAACAATATTTAAACTATTATTAGTTTGCATCCGTGAATGGAATTTTATGCTGGTGTCTTCACAAGGGAAAAGGGTTGCAGAAGACTTTCTGGTTAAACAATAAAGTGGGTCTGAAGTTTCCTCTCTCACCGCAGCACTATGATGTGAAACTAGGACCAGACCAAGAGGTAAGACAAGCGCTCATATCTCATTTATTTTGTAAACTGTGTAGAAAACAGCACAAATTAAACCATTAATTTGAATGGGTCAGTTGCATGGACTGTAATGGCTGAATGTATTTTAAGTCAGCAACTCTGTATTGTGAGACAATGTACCGTTCTTATTTAATACATTTATTGCAGGTGACATATAAACCAAACATAAGTAGTGATGTGGAGAGTAAAGAAAAAGGAAGAACACACAAAATCCATGATGTAGATAAAATACCTGGTGCTTACACACTGACTGTTCCTGACATCTAGAGACCAGTCTTGGGAACTACCTCTATTTTTATGTCTTTAACCAACACTACTTTGTGACAAATGAAAAGTAAACATATAAAGCACTGTAATGTATTTACATGTTATTTCTAATCAAACCAAAACAGAATGTTTTGAAATGTATTTCATTTTAATATCACATCTCATATTGATTTTATTGTAATGTTTCACATGAAATAAAAGAAACATTGCAAGGAAGCGTTTAGGAGGAAAGTGTCTTACAGTCCCTGAGACACTTGTATGGCTGTTGTGTGTGTGTGTGTGTGTGTGTGTGTGTGTGTGTGTGTGTGTGTGTGTGTGTGTGTGTGTGTGTGCGTAAGAGTAAGTTTTGAACAGTGGGCACATTTTATACCAGTCCACACTACGCATCTTTTACAAACTGGTATAATACAAAACTGCATTAAGCAGAAACACACACAACATGCTCAGAAATGTTCCTGTGAAATGGAGAGAAAAAGCACTGGTTCAATTTCCAAGGATATACACTCGGTTTCAAATGTCAAATAAATATAATGTGACACTAAACTGTATGTATATAAATTATTCAGTCCAGTTAACGATCATAATTTGCAAATTTATATGAAAATCATGAACGGGCTGACAAGGTAAAAAGTAACAGTGCAGAATTGTAATAAATAGCAATTACATTTAAATTACAGCACTTAAAGTACCTGCAAGATGTGTATAACTGGAAGAATGTTGTGCTGCAAACAACCACATTTAAGACACAGTTAGTTAACACAAAATACTTTTTGCTCTTTTGATCTATTGAAAATAATCACTACCTTTAATTTGAAACTCTGTTGTCAAGACACCTCCATGTGGATCAGGTTCAGATTTGACACTCCTTGATGTACATGGAGTCTTAACAGGGATGTTAAAAAAAAAAAAAAAAAGGTCTCAGCATTAGAAAAGAAATCATTTAGGGTTGCAATGTCTGTTTCATATTTCAGCAGCACATATTTTCATGCATATGTGCTGTTTCATGCTCACCGGCTGACAGTAGAGCTTTTCGCCATCACACACTTGAACCTCGCAGTGAAGCCAGACAGTGGACACTTTCTCTAGTCGCTGAAACCGGAACGAATTGAACTTGAACATTGAGCGGCTGTCTTTGGCGTTCTCAAATATGGTCACAGTGTTATCTGATGAACAGCTGCACTCAAGGAACACAAAGTAGTTGGATTAAACAAAAAGCAAACTGACACAGAGAAACATGTGTAATAGATACAGGCTCGGTTTTTCTGCCGTTATTGTTCTTTTGATTATTTAGACTACAAAATACAGCATTACCTATTGAGAATTAAGCTCCATCTCTTCTTGTCTGTTGAATAAGGTGTAGGTGTCGCCCAGCAATTTGTTATAACCACCTTAAACCTGTGAAAGTAGATTGAGGCGTTTGTGTGATATATCTATGCATATGACTAATTATTTAGTGTACTGTATAGTAAAATATAAATGCTGTGATCGCATACCTATTACTCAGTCCTTTCGCTTCGATGCCGATGAAGACCTCCGAGCCGATTTCCAATGTGTCAATCACATATGGAGCATCTTTAGCGTACAGGAACTTAGAGTTCTCCAGACCAAACAGAGAAATTTAAACTTACATTTGCTTTCAATTAGTCTTCATGCTTCATCTAGTCCTTGACGTAATCTCTTTTGACCATATATAGTTTTAGTGTAAGTCATTAAAGCACTATTATAGCTGTATGCCACATAAACAATCAAAAGCCTCAAATATAATGATTTGAGATTCCTTGATATTCACCAGAGCTGACATTATTAACCACTACATATATATTCTTCATCAGTATTTCTCTAATTGGACACTTTAGGACACCTACATGTAAGCAAGGTCGCAGTACTCACTGTGAACACGTTCATAGACAACTGAGACTTAAAAGAACCTAAACTTCCATTGTTGACATAAACCGTTGCCACTCTGGAAGAAGCAGATGATTTAGTAAAAAGGCTGCAAGTCCTTGGGTCAGAATTAATTCTTATACCTACTACTAATGCAAGGAAAGTCAATGTAATAGGGTCTACCTTTGACTGAAGACTGCATTGTTGACCAAGTAAGCCGCCCTGTATGTGCAGCTAAAGGTGTAGTTCACCGGCTGGTTCCGCACTGTGAGTGATGAGTCATTGGAGACTATAGAGTTGTAGAAAATGTACTTTGGGTCTTTGCCTCCAACGTACTGGTCAGAAGAGAGATATGGGTTGTCACGTTTAAATGAAAATCACACACTTTGTGGTCATTTATGCAGTCTTATTTAAACCATTGGTCATTAGGGTTGATGTAGCATTTCATTTCATGTGTGCAGGTGTACGTTTACATGAAATACAACTAAGCAGCTTTTTTTTTTTGGCTGAGAGCAATTTATGAAGTTATTGTAGAACTATTGGCAAGTTTTACCTCAGACAGGGTGGCACAGTACGAGAGATTCTTGGGTGTGAGATCAGGAATGGTAAAGCGGTAGAAGCCAGGAGTATTGACGCCTGTGTAGCACACACCACCCAAAGACAGCTGTCCTATTTCCCACCCGTATGGGCACTCGGGCACATTTGCGATGATGGCATTTGGGAAACAGGAAATCATGACATAATCTAAAAAAACAACAACAACAGTAACAATGCATGTCAAATTACAGCACTGTTGTAGTTCTAGTAAGCTGGCTCACTTCGATAGAAACATTTTTGATGGTTTGATAACTACCAGCTTTTTGTGGAACACAAGCCCATGAGGCAGGGAGAAGAAAAAGAAGTGCAGCGACGAAAGCCATTTCATACACTGCAAGGAGAAATATGTTAGGATTCAAATCACAGTTAGAGCTATGCTTACAAATATCACAACATGATACATAAAAAAAATGAAGTGTACAATACCGGTGCTGGGTCATAGAGGTTCTACCACATTGTGAAGATCTCAAGCAGTCTCAATCAGTGCTGTCAGAGCACAGGGTGCAGGTGGAGATCACCTGTTCTGCCACAGGGGCCGTTTTATATTCCTACATGCAGGAATTAATCTCCCTTTATTCAGCTGGCTGCCAGTCTGGTGAGAGCATTTGGTGATAGCATTGTGAACCACAACACAAAAGCTTTCTGTGCTTGCCAGACATTGACTTTTAAATTAACAGCCTCTCAAGGGAAGACCATTTTCTCTTCATTTAACATATCTTTTCTTCTGTACAACCTTTTATATGTCCTACACAATACATGATAGTTCTGATTAAACATAACAGTTTAAATCTAAGCTGGGCAGTGAACATCATTTGAAGAAATCATTGCTGATTTCTAACCTTTAAGGTCTAGTGTCGACTGACAGATCTAAGGAGTGATGGGCATCAGTGGGGGTGCAGTTGGATACCTTACACACTCATGCTACGTTACATAATGGGTTTCAATCAGATGGAGGAACAGGTGCATTAGTCCACTCTTAGCAGTTATCTAAAGCATCCCACCTTTTCCAGTGTTGTTTGATGGAATCTAAGGGGTACAGAGTCATCAAGGGCACTCTTATTCAGCTTTAGAGAAAAAGGATAAGGATAATTACTGAAAGCATTACAGGGCTCTATTACCAATGTCTTCAGTCTTTATCTCAAAGAGATGGGATGGACTAAGTAGCATCTAGCTAAACAGACATGCAATGACAATGCCATGTTTATCCTTCGAAGATGGACAAAGTTAGATAAAGAGATTTACTTTTTTTTTTTTTAAATATTAAAAATGTAAAAGTAGTATTTCTTCTCTACCCATAGGAGATGAGCATTATGAAACCTATTGCAACTTAATTTAAATAAAACTGGTAAAATATATCCTTAAACTAAATCTAAAATTTCCTAAATGTGTTCCAGTATTAAGACTAAAATTTTGAAAATCATTGTCATCATGTCATGTTTGTGAACCAGGTTCTGCTTATTTATATATCAAGGGTATTTGGGGGGGGGTTTCCCCTCACAGCATTTTTTTTAGATTCAAGATTTGGAAAATATGCAGATTAGATACAGTTAAGCGGCAAGACTAGAGTTTGAGATCATGTTTCAGACTCAGAAAAAGGCACACTAAGAGAAGCTCTTTTTATCCTCAAACTGCACTTCTCTTTTGTATTTAAGGACAAAACTTATCCTCAATTGACCTTTCATTATTTGTGGGAATAAACAATACAACGGGTCATTCAGGTCACTTTAGTCACATGGATAATTTGGGGTTTATGGATAATTATTTATGCATAACTGCACTGACTATATATGCAGTCCTGGGAAATCAAGAGCATATCATATGTAATTATAAACACTATGTAAACAAACAGTGCAGCCTGTTGTACCTCTGCAAAATCTGCAAATATTACTTTGCATCACCCACAATCTTCTACTGAATAAACATGAGAAACCCCAGACCCACAATGCTGGGGTAAGAGGATAGTTTTGTGCACATAGGGCATGTACAGATATCCTCCATGTGCTTAGACAAGCATTAGCATGAGAATGGAGAGAACTGCTGTGGCAGATACAGATCAGATCAACTCTAAGCCACAGAGCTCAGGGACAGCTAACATTACAGTACACATCAAAACTAGGTGCCTCAGACTGCCAGGAGGTTTCAACATGTTATGTAATCCCAGCACCTGGGATGATTAGTTGTGTGCATGATTAGTTTTAATAAAATGCAGGATGTTTCTGAATGAATAAAAGAGTTGGAATTTGAATTTTTTATTTATTTATTTTTGTATATTGTGTATAATAACTTTTATAGTGACCTGAATGTGTGCCTATTCAGACTGTTGATAAGTAAAAGCATCTCTTTGCTGAATTCGGGCACACGTCTTACCAAATATACTTTTTTTTTTTTTTTAAATGTATGAATGCATAAAGACATAGGATTATGTCTGAGAATTCAACTATTATTACTTAAAGATGAAATAAAAAGAAATAGTCCACATCATTAATGACAAAAATTTTCATTGGTCTAGTAGCTGGTGTAATTACTCCATGTAGTAACTTAGCATTTGTTAGCTAGCCACTCATCTGTAGTGTTACGGAACTGGAAGGAGGGAAGCAGGATGCACTCGCAGGGGAAAATTCTCAGTTTATTAGGAACATTCAAAAATAATCGAACATTCAAAAGTAATGGAACAGTCTAACAAAAATCCACAAATAAACCAGGCAATATTCCACAAAACGACAGGGCAGTAATTCCAAACACTCACAAAGGCAATAATCCAAAACTGGTACTGTGGTATTCCCAAAAAATGGCAAGGTAAACATCAAAGAAGTCACGAGGCAATGATCCAAAGTCTAGGAAACGCGAGGAAAACAAAAACATGGAGGAATCTACCATTCCTTATCTTTACTTCAACTGTTAGTCTTCAATATAATGACTCTTATTACATTTAATACTCCGCGAGGAAGCGGACACAAAACGGGGTTTAAATACAACAGGGTAATAAAGACAGACAAGATAAAACACACAACACCTGGAAACAATAATCAAACTATAAACGGAGAACCAATGACAGAACATGGGAGGAAACATGACGTGAACCAAAACAAACGGACCAATAAGGAAGCGGGGGCAGAGACATGACGTAAACCAAAAACAAAAGAGCACATGGCAAAGTAAACAAAACCAGAGTTCATGAATGAGTCCGGAGGGTTTTTATGAATAGCGCTCGTGCTACTCTTTATAGTAGCACGAAGCGTGGAATGCGGAAGTGCGCTACTTCGCTAGCCTCAGCTAGCAGCGTAGCGAGAGGGAGATTCTAACATGTAGAATATTCGCTAGTATGTTCTTGCTTGAGATGTTTGTGTGGGTATATATATATATATATATATATATATATATATATATATATATATATATATATATATATATATATATATATATCTTAGTCCATTCCACATGAACAATGGCCTCCAGTTCAATAATATTCTTGGGTTTGTGTGCTGCAACTGCCTTCTTCAAATCCCACCAGAGATTTTCTATGGGGTTCAAGTCAGGTGACTGTGATGGCCCTGTAGAATCTTCTAGGATTTCTTCTGCAACCAAGCCTTGGTGGAATTTGAGGTATGCTTGGAATCATTGTCCTGTTGGAAGGTCCAGTGACGCCCAAGCTTCCGCTTCCTCACAGACGGCATGATCTTTTCTCCTAGGATTTCCTGATACTTCAATGAATCTATCTTGCCTTCCACACGCTGCAGGTTTTCAGTGCCAGAGGATGCAAAGCAGCCCCAGAGCATCACAGAGCCACCACCATGCTTGACTGTGGACAGAGTGTTCTTTCTTCATTGTTCTTTCTCCAGACATACCGCTGATCCATCTTCCCGAAAAGTTCCAGTTTTGTTTCATCGCACCACAGAACAGAATCCCAAAACTTCTGTGGCTTATTTCTATGATTTTGAGTGACTTTTCTTGTGCTTTTGGGTCAGTGGTGTACGTCTTGGAGTTCTGGCATGGAAACCTCCTGTGTTTAGTACGCGCCACACTGTGCTCACTGAAACCTCAGCGCCTGTTGCCACCAAGTCTTGCTGCAGGTCTTTTCCAGGGTTTCTCACAACCTGCCTTCTCAGAAATCTGGTTGCAGCCATTGATAGCTTCCTTTTTCTGCCCCGTCCAGGTATTTCATGTATTTTCTGCCCCTAGCCAGTTCAGGTATTTCATGTGTTTCAGCTCAAGCACACCTGGTGCAACTAATGAAGCCCTTGATTAGTTGCATCAAGTATGTTTGAGACAACTCCTCTTTTGCATATTTGTGCTGTTGTGAGGGATTCTGTTCAGGGGGTTGAATAATTTTGAGACTGGAGAAGTCATTATAAGTTGCGTTTTCAGTTGAATTTGGGGAAACCACTTGAAGCATTCATTGTGTTGAACTATTTCAATTGCTTTTGTTTGGTTTGTTCATTGCAAACAACTGAAAGTCTGTAAATTTTGACAATAAACCTGATTTGCAATGGGGGTTCAATAATTTTGACTGCAACTGTATTGTATCGCTGTGTGTGTAGATATATATATATATATATCGATAAGCACATTAACTGTTATTCTAAAAATATTTTACTCTACTTGAATGGAGGTGAAAACACATGTAAATGTGTAGGATATACAGCTAATCATCAAAAATAGAAGCTAATGGCCATAGGTAATGTAGTTACTATATCTTGCTGACCACTTGCTCCTAATTTGTTCTGCTACTGTGGGTAAAATGTCATGGTTCATGGAATGGATGTGATTATGACAATTTACAGACAATTCATAATCCAGTAGACGTTAAACATGCCTTCTTTTAGACCTACGCACGAAATGGCGCCCTCTTGTTGCTTGCTTGCTTGTTTGTTTGTTTATTTATTTATGTGAAATGGTATGAAGTGGCGATCAAATGGCGCCCTCTTGTGGCAGATGTAAATTTGGTGCATTGCTGTAAAATGGCGCCTTCTTTTGGCAAGTTTGAATTAGGTGCAGTGACGTGAAGTGATTATAAAATGGCGCCTTCTTGTGGCTGCTTTAAACATTGAAGACACGAGGCGGTAAACGGAACACACAGTGGCAGGGAGTGCTGTAGAGAGTACTGGACTGTAGTACCGGTGTTGCTTTTCAAGGACGACACGAGTTCACGTCCAACACGGGACTGCTTTACAAAAAGATGTCCGCTACAACATAGACATTTTCACGGTAAGATAAACCGCGCTGGGTTTTTTTGTTTTGTTCGTATTCACTTTTTTTTCTCCTTTGTTCGTATTCGCTTGCCAGTGCAGGGGGTTAGCAGGCTAGCGCATTTAGCCTGCATGAGCAATGTGCACCTCGTTTCAGGCTAGCTCTGCCCTCACACTGCTGGCCTAGTGTGGAGTCGGATTAGGGTCGACTTTCACTGCCGTGTGTTTAGACACTATAACACTGGCTCTTTCATCACGCTCGAATGAAATACCACCGTTTGAGCTCCGTGTAGACAAACACACTGGCGGTTCACATCGTACACTATAATAATGGGGTGTGTGGTTCACACTGTTTATATCTCTGACCCTCCACTCACTCACGCGCAAACTGACTCTTTTCAATGATTAGCATAAACGCACGTGTTGTGTCCAACTAGCCGGTAGCCGGTGTGTAGTTTAACACTGGCTCCGGCTCGTTGACATTAGCTATGACTAATGTAATTAATGATATAACTACTGACTTTAAGATATGGCTATCACTCGAGTCATTTCAGTAGTGGTGGAAATTCCGGTTCTTTTTAGTGAGTCAGTTCATTTGACTCATCTCATTGATTAGAGCCGACTCTTTCGACTCCCAAACAGCAACAAAACAAATGCAATCCCCCCCTAAAGTTTACGATATTACGAGTCTTTGCCTGACTGTGACTGGAATTTTGAAATTGTTTAAGGAAACCTACCTGACCCCACCCTCGAATTCACCAAATAGCAGTGCATTGTATAAACTGCATTTCAGTGGTTGTTAGCAAGGCACTACAAATGTGCACTGACAAATACAATAAGCATCCCTGCGTTAATGTTCTTCTGCTGTGCCTTGTCTGTGCTTTATTCTGAATATGGATTGTTGTTTATCTGTGTAACTGATCGCCTGTTACAGTCTCATACACACAGCTGAGATTCTCACACACACACACACACACACACACACACACACACACACGCGCCTCACCATTCAGATGAACAAACAGCTGAGGTGTTGGAAAGGTTTCCATGGAAGCGTTTAGGCAGCTGCTGAAGATAAATGAATAAGTGATGACACTGCCTACCTACATCTATGAAACAAAAGGAAGAAGGGGGGGAAACGGCTCGCAGACGTTTACCTGGAGACCGGTACCAGGCCCGTACAGCAGCAGAGATGTGGACTCGGTACTCTGATGTCACTGAACACTGCACTGTTTCTGCACTGGATATTGGATACAATGCACTTACTGCACGTTACACTACAACGTCTCTAGGTGCAGCTATGGTCATTATTTGATCTTAAACGTATATTTGTGCGTGTATGTAACCTGAGCATGCTTTTTTCCTCTGTGTCGGTATGATAAATGGCTCTTTAGTGAAAATTGACTGTACTACACAGGGTGCAGAAGGCATATTTCATTGGAGGATTCAGATTCAGTTGTGTTGTTTGCTGGACAGGTTAACTCTGTGATTGGGACAGATTTGGCAGCCAGTTCGTAGATGTTGGAGTCACATACAGGTCACATGAACAGATCACAGGCCGAATTATCCCACCGGCCCACTGCGTTTAAGAACTGGCCAAGATTATGTTCGTCACTGTACAGACTAGAGTTGTCACAGTACCAAAATTTCAGGAGTTGGTACCAATGCCAGTAAAATTCCACATACTTGGTACCAATTTCGGTACAAAAGCAAAACGCAAAAACATGCTAATTGAACAACACACTATTTTATTAACAAAGTTTTATATATATATATATATATATATATATGTTTTTTTTTTTTATATAAACAATGCCATTTTATATACTTCAGGTATTTCAAAGTGTTTCAAATTTTTTTCGACAAGTAATTAAAGGTATAAAAATAAATAAATAAAATTACAAGCCTGCGAAACACAAAAATATACCATAATTGACCAACACACACTTCTTATTTATAGTTATTAAAATAAATTAAAACAAATGTATATGTATATTTCAGTATTTCTGAAAAATGCTTTAAGTTTTGGCCTTAGGCTTTTTTCCTTCAAGTAAATAATAACTAAATAAATTACAAGCAAAAAATACAAACTATGTAAAAAAGTTTCTGAGGTGAAACACTTGCCACTCGTTAGGCATCTTTACGCACAGACTTTTAAATTGAAGTGCTGAAAGTGAACCGGAGTTATAACGGAGAAAACGTGAAAGATTAGGCACATCTGCCTATAATTTGAAATGACTCCGCAATAGTGTGTGGGTATTTATTGATGTAATAATGTGTTTTGGACTAAATATATTTACTTGATTGGATCATTTGGACTTTTTCCAGTGTAACAAGACTGTTTTTGTGAGGATGTTATGGATCAGTGGAATAATATGAGGCTTCATATGTGAGTTGCCTCAGGAATCTCTCACAGGTATAATCCTCTAGGGTAGTGTTACTGCCTCATAGCTCCAGCATCCCCGGTTCAATCCGGAACTCGGGTTGCTGTCAGTGAAAAGTTTCTCTGCATGTTCTACCCTTTTTAGTAGGGGTTTCCTCTGGTCTCTCTGGTTTCCTCCCACCTCCCAAAAATCAGGCTAGGTGAATTGGCTATGCTAAATTGCTCACTTCTGAATGTGTGTGCATGGTGTCTTATGATGAACTGGCTGACTGGTATTGTACAGAGTGTATTCCTACCTCATGCCCAGTATTCCCTGGATCCACCTGACCAGGATAAAGTAAAACTGAGAGTGAATGAATGTTCCTGTGGACCAAAGTGTAGCTTATGGTGGCTGCCTAATTGGTAACCACACTAAATTATACATAATAAAATGATAAATAAAATAATAAGACATAATGTAAAAAAAATTGCTAGGCTATATGATTATTCATTCTTAACTGTAAATTGCTTACTGGTATCATTATAACAAACATGAAGGAAGAGCCTTTGGAATAATGCATCTGAGTGTCGACTTTTTTAATTTATTTATTTATTTTTTTGGGGGAATGTAGGTAAAGCAGAGGAAATGATTATAATTAGGTCCTGAGCAAATGAACATTCTGTCAGGATAGTTTAAGGAACTAAATTACCCATAACCAGTAATATACCTATAATTTTAGTCAGTGAAACTGTGATCTGGTTTGATCATCTAAACAGTATACATTTACGGCATTTGGCAGACGCCCTTATCCAGAGCGACTTGCATTTATTTCATTTCTACATCTGAGCAATTGAGGGTTAAGGGCCTTGCTCAAGGGCCCAACACTGGCGGCTTGGCGGTGCTGGGATTTGAACTCATGACCTTCCAATCAGTAGCCCAACGTCTTAACCACTGAGGTTAAGACGCCCGTGGTAGTATATTGGTTGGACCCCTACTGACAGTATCACCAGAGATCCATTGTGTCTTATGTTGCTTGTGGAAACCCTAATTAAAGTTGCTGTTCCCATACACTCAGGTCATTAATCACACTGGCTGCTCTTTCAATGTTCTTTGCTGCAGGAGACACTCAGCAGGAATTCAGTGCATTTTCTTCTCCCTCTACCTTTTTGCATCTCATCAGCGTGCCGGTCAGCTTTTGGCAGGACGCAGCTTACACAGTGTAGAGTTCGTTGAACTCAGCTTCTGGTGGTGTGATGTGGCCAAGTGTAGTTCTCTCTGTCTCTCTCTCTTTCTCGCTTCAATCAGCCTTCGCTCTCTCTTTCTCTCGCTCCGAGTATTTATTCATGCTTGGAAGAGATCTTCCACTAAGAACTATTTTAACTTTAATGGAGTACAAAATTGTCTGGACTTAATTACTTTACAGTGGTGAAGGAGCTGTGAGCTGTACTGATTACATATTTAATTACATGCTGAAGTCTCTTTTAAGAATTCACCCATGAGCAGTAATGTGTAAGTATTTATTACTGTCAGTGTTATTATTTATTTGTTTATTTTATTATTTGTTTATTTATTATTTAAGTTTAATAGCTAATTTAAAGAAAAGGGGGGGGGGGGGGTTGTAAGTTCTGTACCATGTAACTGGGAAGATCAGAAAATCAGTCAGTTAGTGTACATTAATGTCATGGGACTGTTTTCTCACACTGGGCATATGAGCTCCCTGTGTGAACTGCTGCACCCTGGTGAGTTGATGGTTGTCTATGGTTGTGAGATGGTTACGTTAGCAGGGCCTCTGAGGGGGGAAAAGTCACAACATATTATGCTAATGCAGAAAATTGTTTTGAAAGTAGGAGCTGATTCATTTGGCAACCAAGCAGAGACCAGTTTTGGCATTTGATAACCTTTGTTTCCTTTCCATTACATACTTTGTAAATGGAACAAAACCATGTTGTAATGAACAGCTATAGATGCTTCTGTAGTAGATTTATAAAATTGTGGCAGTAATGTGATTAAGGTTAAAATGATCAGGAATGTGTTTCAGAGACACCAGGTGAACTAAAACTGGTCATCTAAACTGTGTTAAATTACAGTATTCCTCAGGGCATGTTTGGTGTCATTTGTATCCATATTTCATGGTGAACGATGTGGTGATATCATAAATATTATGAAATTTAGGAAATAACAGTTATCATATATGTTGCAATATGTGTTCTCTGCACTCACACACACGTACACACACACACAGACACACACACACAACCCCTTTGGTTTGCAACGGGGAAACTTCTCACCTTCCTACCCCCACGGCAACATACTATGCCTGAAGGTGATATAATCCTATCATAGCACCATGGGGTCCATCCTGCCCTAAAACCCATTGTTTCATCTCCATTTGGTATCCTGGTCACTATACATTTCAAAGAGACTCAGGGGTATATAAGGATATGCTTAGAGAAGAACGGTCTCTTTTTCTCTCTTGGCTCTTGGCTCTTCTCTCTTCGCTCTTCTCTCTCTCCCTCTCTCTCTCTCTTTCTCTCTTCTTTGCTTTTGGGACCATTCTGCTTCCGAGGTTCACAACGCTGACTGTAAGCTACTCTTTTCTCTACTTTATGTATTTTTCAATTGTAGCCTTATATTAAATGCATTTGCTATCTTACTTCTAAACACTTTGTGCCCATGTTTGATACTTTTGTTGTGAATAACTTCCTAGACTAAAAGTATAATACATTAGACACGTTTAAGGTCAACCTCTGACAAGCTAAAGGTAAAGGTTAATACTTGCAAGTTTAAACAAAACCTCTGACAAGTAAAATAAGGCCTAGGCTTGCACGTTGATAGAAACCTCTGAGCTAACAAATGAATGGTTTAGTAAAGAAGTTATATAAAAGTCTCTGACGTAGGAACGTCATTCTAATGAAAACCTCACTCAAAGTTGCTTAAGAGCAAATATTAGTAGAACACTGAGTGCTAACACTTCTAGTACGAACTAGATCATTCTATTGGAGTCAGATAATCAATTAAATGGAGTCAGATATTTAAAGCATATATTAAAACACGCATTAACCTTCGCTGCACCTATTTCCGTCGTTGGTTATAGGAGAGCAGTGGGCTAAGTAATTAACTTTACATATTTTAGCCCTACACTTCCCCCTAGGAAAGTGTTGTATGTGATTCCAGTGTGACTTTAAATGGCGCAGGCTGCTCTGTGTAGATTTACTAAGTCTTTTTTGTCCTTCATGGCTTCTATAAATACCCATGTGAACAGGCCGTGATCACACTGTTTCTTGACCCCCCACCCCCCACCCTGACACCTCTCATGCACAGCTTAATGAATCAACATAGAAGGACAGTGTAGCTGCAGGTCATGCAGACTTTTGTTAGTGGTAGAGGGAACCTTCGCCTTCTCATTTACATTCAGCTCTGCAGGTTCTCCGCTAGCGTTACTGTTTGCTTGCCCCTAGTGGAGAGGGCACAAATTGATGACTCTCTCAAATGTGAGTTTTGTCGTACTGTTTGTGCATGCTTAGTGGTGTTTCTTGGGGAAGTTATTTACCCTACCTTAGGAAATGCACCGTATTTGGAATATTGTATGAATACCACAGCATTAGCAGAGTGTTGCATTATATTTTACAGGGAGGATTATAAGGGGATAATATATAGACATAGAATTAACATTTCATAATGTTTATTTTTGATGGTGTTTTGCTAATAAAGCACCAACAAAACTGTAGAACATTACCTGAATGTAAGTATTTAATGACAAAAGGACTGAAACACTGAACAGTTTGTTTTATTTATTAATTTATTTATTTCTGTCATATACATGTTCTATAGTGTAACATCTAGTCAAATAGTCATTTTTTTACACTGAGTAACTTTAGAGGTTTAGAGAATTTGAAATCTGCTATCTGTTTTTCACTTTCATATGTAAGCACTTCCATATACTAAAGGTAAAACAAACTTTTGAATAATGTGATCCAATGGATTTTTTTTATTTATTTTTTTTTTTTTGTGCGAAATTTCATGGCACTATGTCTTTTAAAAATTGTTCAATTATTTTGTAGATGGAGTAAACGTGGTTGGCCGTTTGCAGTGCCAGTGAAATGGAATCTTGTTATGAACGTGGTTCTTGGCCCCATTTAGTGATAAAAGCTAGAAGTCTGACTTGTGAATCCATATAAGTAATGAGATGCCTGTCGAGATCATGTTACTCAAAATGTATCACAATGTTAGAGTGCTATATTAATTTAATATTTTAATATCACTCAGCCCATTTAGATTGAACCCAATTCCATTAGTAATTTACTGTGATAACAATAGTATTGTTTGGGGGGGAAAAAAAAAAAAAAAGATTTTGGTCTATTATTCATTAACAGAATTAAAAATTGCATTTTAAAAAATATTGTCAAAAATCTCTTTCCTTCTGTTTTTTCATATGTTCCCAGCTGCTTGAAGCATCCAAGCAGGTCTGGCCAAAAAACTGTTTGTTTGTAACATGAAACGCCGCATTCTTTAAAAGTGTTTGAATAAGGCCCATTAAGCAGAACATGTATTTCCTGTTCTGCAGTCTTCAGCATGTTTCTCCAGCAGGTAGAAGCGAAGCAGAGGGATCATCTGTCCATTAAATCCATATTACTCAGCTCATGTGTGTGCTCTGCA
Organism: Cranoglanis bouderius; assembly: GCA_023630585.1. Classification (NCBI taxonomy): domain Eukaryota; kingdom Metazoa; phylum Chordata; class Actinopteri; order Siluriformes; family Cranoglanididae; genus Cranoglanis; species Cranoglanis bouderius. The sequence goes on along the minus strand of CM042562.1, from coordinate 5,145,209 downwards.
ACCGGGCAGTTTTTCACTCTCCATTTTGTGTATGTGTTTTTGTTTTTTTGCAGGTTTATAGTGTGTGTGGTGTGAAGGTGAGAGAATGGACATCAACATGGTGTTGGGAGGTCAGGACAGTGTGCTGTTGGCTAGCAGTCCTGACCAGGTGGTCAGCCGTCTTAAACATCCCTGTGACGAGCAGGTAAATGACACTGTGCTGAGAACGCAAGAAAAGAAATGCTGTCTGCTGTTTCTTTTATTAGAACATTTTGACCACGGTAGTATTTTAGCAATTATATATTATGTGGTTACTATGTCATCTTCACCTCAGGTGCTGTACTGGGCATTTAGACCTCTTAGAGTGCTGCAAAAATGATGTATTTTTGTAATCCAACCCAGAAGTTAGCATCACCCTGCTTCCCTCGACAAAAAGCCATTAGGATTTTCCCATTGGCTTTTGGATTATTGCAGAAAATAAGCTCTGTGTCCAACAAAAGTTTATGATTCTTACATGTTTTGTTCATCAAGACAATCTTCACAAATGAACTTTGAACCGCTAATGAATTTTTAAGCCTAAATACAATCGGCAGAAGTCAAAAAGCTAGAGTTATGCTTTGAATGAATTAAACCACGGTCGCATGACTTCAACGTCACCACCACTAAGCTTGCGACAAGTCTTTCAGTCTTTATTTAAAAAAACATGTTCCCTGGTAAGGATCCACTGTGCTCATTTTGTGGATGAATCTGCCCCCCACCTTTGTTGGGAATGTGTCCATGTTGCATTATTTTGGAGATAATTCCGTTTGTTTATACATGCATCTCTTTTAGATGATTTTTCTTATCTGGTGTGATGACGTTTAATGTCCCCGACAACCTCTGTTGTCCCATTTAGCCGCCTGTTAGCAACCGCCTTTTTCAAGACACGTAAAACCTTAAAAAATTACGAGTGGGGTATTACTGATGTGTTTTATGTTGTAGAATAAAACGTGAAAATATCTTTAGCTTGTTTTAACCACAGACCTTATTTTAGGCCTTTAACCAAAAACCCATTTAAAAAAAAACCCATTGACTTCGGGACGATGGAACCAGAAGTGCAAAAATGCGAACTCGTTTCTGGGTTTTAGGGCTCATTCCTGCAGCACTCCATTTCATTATTTTTACCGTGCATGAAAAATGTACAGATTTGCTGAACATCTACATACACATGTGGTACTGGAATCACATTAAGAGATTAACATCAGATGATCGGCATCATGGCCAGCAGCAGCATGTTAAATTATAATAGAATTCATTTTCATGTAGACCTGCACGGTCAGGAGTCTGGCATGTGAGACAAGGGCAATTACACAGGAGTACGACTTACTAAAAAGGTCAACGCAAGTCAAACACATAAGAATTGTGACTGAAATTGAATTAGGGATGAGGGATGTATGCTGTCCGTATACACAAACATTTGTGTGTTTTAATTCACTGATTCTCTTCACGTACTACAGTTTAGTATTCTGTTTGTGTTCCCCTCAAAGGATCGAAGCTGCAGCCCTTCTGTCCTGTCCTCTGTGACCAGCACATGGAAGGATGGCCTTCTGAACCGGAAACGGCCATTTGTAGGAAGATGCTGTCACTCTTGCACACCCCAGAGTCAGGTAATTAACTAAATACCCCAGAGTCAGGCAACTAACTCCTATTGTGTGCAAGAAAAGTAGAATTCTCAAATAAATTTGATGAATATTAAATGCTTCTAACTAGGGGTGGGCGGTGTGACCAAAAATCTACTTCACGGGATGAGTAATTTTATTTCATGGTAACGATATATATCGTAAAAAAAAAATCATTTGCGCGACACAGTTTGCAAATAAAATTTTTCTGCTCTTTGTCAGATTTTGTAAACCCGAGCCACGTCCATACCACCGATGTCGCGCCTCTTTTCATAACAAGTTCCTCCTCCTGCTCAGGATTGGTTTGTGGGACTTCTTCACCAGCGTGCTTATCTTTCTCCATGTGTTTCCTCTCGCAACTACTCTTATGTACAGCTTCTCGATCGTTCTCACGTGCAGGAGCGCTACGCACAAAGTTAACCACGCCCACTTATTTACATTTCGCGGTATACACGGAATAGAAAAATCTGTAACGGTAGACATTTTATTCAGCTGTAACGGTATATACTGTCATACCGCCCAGTCCTACTTCTAACAAATGCCATGTATCATTAAAATGCTTCCCATTAAATTACCCCTGTGCTAATTAAATTCACATACAAATATCATTGCAAACAAGAATAAGGCTTGCTCTACCTGCATTGTCAGGAAGGAATTTATCCACAATACCTAGAAATGAATTATGTATTTTACCTGCTTATCGTCTACATGTTTTTTGTTTCAGGGGAGACTTTTTAACTCCAGCATCCCCTCATTAGGACTTCGCAATGTAATTTACATCAATGAGACACACACAAGGTAAACAGTTCTGTAATACTATGGCCTGGTTTTTTGGTACTCATTCAAGTATTCCTCCCCAGGTTCACATTACTCAAGCCACTAAAGTCAGTCTATGTATATGCATGGGAGTCCACTGGAAAACGGCAGATGAAGGAGTGGAAACTAGTGACATTCATTTTTAACCATGTTTGTTAGTGGATCCTTCCAGTCCAGATCCAGTGACAGACAGCAGATGTAGGCTTAGCTGGTGTTTCCTGCCTCAAAGAGAAACTTGGACCTGTGTCAAAGTGACATGGGAATGATTATGGGTTGCAAGTTCAGAGCTTGTTTTTGACTGCATGTTTAATTCTGTGTAGCTCTCTAACAATTGCACGTGTTTGCATGCAGACACCGAGGCTGGCTGGCCCGGAGACTCAGCTATGTGCTCTTTGTCCTGGAGAGAGATGTCCACAAAGACATGTTTGCCCGCAATGTGGTAGACAACGTCCTCAACAACACCAGGCAGGAACTGATTATATAGTAGTTTTTTTTGTGTGTTGGAGCATGTAAGATTGAAAAGAACTTCCCATTTCACTGTGTTCTTGTGACAGGGTGCAGAGCGCTATAGAGGAGGTGGCATCAGAGACGAAAACGGACCAGAAGGCCGTGAGTAAAGTGAGGCGGAAGGCAAGAGGCTTTCTGCAGGAAATGGTGGCCAACATCTCACCTAGCCTCATCAGGTTCGTCTATGTACTTCAGAAAATAAATCTATCAGACGTTATTGCAATCTGAATAAACTGAGTAAATTGTCTGGTTTGTAACTTTTGAATTGTTAAACTGATCTAGGTTGACAGGATGGACGTTGTTGAAACTGTTTAATGGCTTCTTCTGGAGCATTCAGATCCACAAAGGTCAGCTGGAGATGGTGAAGAAAGCTGCCTCAGAGGTATTTAGAGCTTCACAACATTATGAAAAATACTCCTAATCACCTGCTAAATGTTCCTGTTGGTATCAGGTGGCGCATTTGTCTTTTTTTGTGTTTCAGTACAATGCTCCACTGGTCTTCCTGCCTGTGCACAAGTCTCACATCGACTACCTTCTCATCACCTTCATCCTTTTCTGTCATAACATCAAAGCCCCGCACATTGCAGCTGGCAACAATCTCAACATTCCCATCTTTAGGTGAGGGACATATTTCTAACAACATATTCATGTAACAGTACTGGAATATATCATTGTGCTGATGTTACTTTTTTTGTTTCTTGTTTGTTTGTCTTTTAGCACGTTGATTCGCAAACTGGGAGGATTCTTCATTCGCCGTAAAATGGATGAGTCCCCAGATGGAAAGAAAGATGTTCTTTATAGAGCTCTGTTACATGCGGTAACCAGACACTTTGCTTGTTACTGTTATTTTTCATCCCTACTTGTGCTATGTTCGGATGAGAAATCTGAGCCTCGATGAAAATCCCTAGTTTTGATTTACATAATATGATTGTTCTGCATCAAAGTAAAAAGGTGAAAGCCATTTTTGATTACATCTGTAGGTGTTTATAGTTGCCCAGTTTATGAGCCATGTTTAATTTTATCTAAATGTCAGCATTCTTGCCTCTGCAAAGATGTATTTGCCTTTTTTTTTTTTTTTTTTTGTTCTAGAAGTTAATTAGGCTTTGGGCTGAGGGTGTTGTAATTTAATCATGCTTCTGTCTGCTGCTGTTTTCTTTGCTAGTACACAGAGGAGTTGTTGCAGCAGCAGCAGTTTTTGGAGGTTTATCTAGAGGGCACACGTTCTCGCAGCGGAAAGCTGTCTCCAGCACGTGCTGGCATACTGTCCATCGTGGTGGACACACTGTGTGCCGGTGCCGTTCCAGACGTGCTCATTGTGCCCGTTGGCATCTCCTACGACCGCATTATTGAGGGCAACTATAACAGCGAGCAGCTGGTAAGAGTCAGAAACTACACAGAATCTAAAGTTACATCTTCTTAACAACTCGGTCATTAATACACTTTAAAATGGGTCTAAATTCTAAGAAAATCATGCATTGGAAAAACGCAAGAACAAAGTAAAAATTTTGGTGCTATGTGGCAGACTACCTGGGGACAGTGACTGATAGAAAACAGACAACGCTGGTAAAGACATTGGGAGAGACTGTCGGCAATGCAACAGCAACATCAGGACACTTTAACATTTGCACTTTTTAACCAAGTTTAGGAAGTTTAAACATTTTACATAAAATGCACTTTCAGAATATGCATCTACAAATTTGTCATCTCCAATATAACAAATTGCCTAATCTATTAGAACAAAAGAAGGTCGTGTTGCTCGCCTTCACGTCCATATGCTCCAATAAGTGTAGTCCAAAATGGAATTATTAAGAGCCATATCATGTTTTCTTGTTTTCTTTAAGTGTCTGTCCTCTTAAGTCTGTGTCTTTTGAGAATGAAGTATAGAATAAACCTGTTTTTAAGCAGAATAAATCTGTTTTGTTGCCCTTTATTCTGCTTGTATTTTAATGAGGCAAACACATGGCAGCAAACTTTTAGGAAGCAGTTCACTTTGCTGTTCTGTAAATATTGTGATTGAGATTATTTAGAATATTATAGACGTGGAGATTTCAGAATAATCATAAATTTCTCTTAAATGAACTGTCTTTGACAAATTCTTTTAGACACACACAGTCTGCTTGTTCTGGCTTCATGTCTGCTAGTTCCTCTGCATGGATATTCTTTGATTTTTCAGACAATTAAATGAGTAAAGTTGAGAGAATTGAATTGAAATTGATTTCAGGTCAGTATAATAGTTGAATGCATGGTCTATAATAGCAGTGTTTCCTGTGCTGTGTGTAGGGAAAGCCGAAGAAGAATGAGAGCCTGTGGGGAGTGGCCTGTGGTGTGTGGAGAATGCTCCGGAAGAACTACGGCTGTGTGCGCGTGGACTTCACGCAGCCTTTCTCTCTCAAGGTCAGGAAACCTTCCACCTCTCCCATAGCACTAATCTGTCCTCCGAGATCCAAATTTATTATTATTATTTTTTTTCCACTTTTACTACTCTGTAGGAGTATCTTGACACCCAGCGAAGTCGAAATCTGCCAGCCCCACTGACTCTAGAGCAGATCCTCATCCCGACCATCATCGCAGCTCGGTACAGCTTTCATTCGTGTTATTCGTCTTTTGTTGTTCGTTTAAGCTTATATGTCTATCTTATGGTGAAAGATGTGTTTTCTACACAGGCCAGATGAGGCTGTGTTTAATAGAGAAGAAGAAGAACACCTGGATTCCAGAGAGCTGTCTGACGAGCCCTGGAGAAGGCAGGTCATCTCTAACCTGGCCAAGCACATTCTCTTCAGTAAGAGTGCTCGAAAGCCCGCAGTCTCACAGCTAACTCTAAACCGTTTTCTCTAGAGATCAGATGGCGGACAGCTTTTAGGGGTTACTAGCGGTCACTCAGTCCTCCCTCTGGTGGTGTGTTCTCAGCCAATCACATTCCCTTGTGTTTGAATGCACTCAGCCAGTGTTGCTTTTTTGTTTTTTAAAAGACAATGTGTCAAAGGATTTGGTGAAGGGGTAGAATTGCAGCTTGCTTGTAAATGTTTCATATCAACTTAACATGAACCTGCTTTCGTTGTGTATTCTCTGAATTTGTCCTACATCTTCATGCTGAGATAAACAACTTTTATGTCAGTTTCAGAAGTCTTAGTGATTTATTAGAATCATTTGATTTCTGTGCCATCTTGGCAATACCTTCGTAGTGATCATAGTTTTTTCAGTGTTAAATTTTTCATTTAGAATAGTAATGTTGAAAAATGTTGAATAGAAAGAAAAAATGCACTGAAATAAACACAAATCCTAGGACATTTAATTTCATGACTTTATTTATTTACTTATTTGTCAATTTTGATTTATTTTAATTTGTCACAGCCGCCAACAAGTCCTCAGCAATCATGTCTACTCACATCGTGGCCTGTCTCCTGCTGTACAGACACAGACAGGTGAGGGCTCTGTTACCAAACCCTCTAACCCTCTATGCTCAGCCACATCCTCTTCATTTACCTCTGTAGTAAAGTGATAATAGTTTGGGTAGTTTTGCCAATGCTAATGGAACATTTATTTTCCTTACAGGGTGTGTTGTTGTCCAAGCTGGTGGAGGACTTCTTCAACATGAAGGAAGAGATCCTTTCACGGGACTTTGACCTGGGTTTCTCAGGGAACTCCGAGGACGTGGTGATGCATGCTCTCAACCTGCTGGGAAACTGTGTGAACGTGACCAGCACTAACAGGAACACGGAGTTCATCATTGCACCAAGCAACACTGTGCCAGCACTCTTTGAGCTCAATTTCTACAGCAACGGCCTCTTCCACGTCTTCATTGCTGATGCCATCATAGGTACGCTGTCTTAGACACCTAGAGATACACACAGTCATGTCCAGTTAACTGAAAAAATGGTTCCCAACCCTGGTCTTGGAGTACCCTCTATCCTACACATTTTAATGTTGTCCCTATTCTAACACATCTGATGCAACTAATTATCTAATTAATAGTCCTTCCTGATATGAAATGGGTGTGTTAGAGCAGGGAAAACATTAAAACGTGCAGGATGGGGGTACTTGAAGACCAGGGTTGGGAACCTGTGCATCGGGCATTATTTAAAGTTCCATATCTGCATCAGAGAAAATAATGCCATAAAGCACTTGGTATCTAAAAGATACTCAGAGTCATGGGTGCTGTGTATCACCAGATGGCACTAATGAGTCTCACAGTGATTTTGTGCAAAAGGATAGGGCACGTCTTGGACAGTTGCACCACCCAGGAGCCCACCAACACCGTACTTTGGCTTGGCTGACAGTTGAAAATGATGATGGTTCATTTTATTTGTTTGTTTTAAAGTTACAAGAACCTAAATGTACACATGGCATGTTTGAGAAATTGAAAGTCACATCAGTAGAGCTCTGCTTCATTAAAAGTACTGGTGCCAGCTCAAATAAAAGTATAATTCTGGATCACATATTAAGCCAATATTTTGTTCTGTTGTTTAAGCTGCTTATTATTATTATTATTATTATTATTATTATTATTATTATTATTCTGAGACCCAACATTTCTAAACGTTACTTCTCCTAGAGCTTCCAAGCTACATGCACCAAACTCGCCACAGACCTTCAGCCTGTTCTTTTCTAACTGATCGGACATAGTTTTCCCATTACGGAAGCTCAAGTTGGCCAAAATCCCCATTCACGTCCATTGAACATTTTGGACTGTTATAACTCCTAAACCTTTCAAGCTACATTCACCAAACTCAGCAAAGTCCTTCTGACTTATCAAGCTGCATCTTTTATTTATTTATTTTTTTTTACTGATTCCCATAGCAGATGATAAAATCCCAAAACCTCCCATTCACTTGCATTGATTAAATGTTCAGAGCCTGGCTCGGAATGTTCAAGATTTCAAACTCCAGCTGTCAAAACTCCCTCACTCCTGCGTGCACATGTCCTGAAGCCCCTCTTCTCTCCCTCTCCCTCTGTCAATGTACCTGTAACAGACATACTCACTTCCTCTATGCATCTATGCCACACACTCTCTCCATCAATCTCTCTATCAATCTACCAGTAACACGCATCACACCCTCTCTCCATATTTCTTTCTATCAGTCTACCTGTATCACTCACTCACTCCTTCTGTCTTTCTAATAAGAACACTCTCTCCATCTGTCTACTTGTTACTCTCGCATGCTATCTGACTTTCTACTTCGTCATCTATTTTTCTAACTTTCAACTTTCAGACTGGCTTTGCCAACATTTTAGCTCCCTCAAATTGGTATTGGTATTACTGATCGCCAGTAAGACCATAACTTAGACATAGACCATAACTAATCGTGTCAGTAAGACCATAACTTTCATAATTACATGCGTACACTAGTTAAACAGTCATATAACAGTCAAAAAGAGTTTTTTTTTTTTGTTGTTTTTTTTTAATAGTTTGTCTTTTTGGACTTTGCTTAACACTTTAGCATCTGTTTAAACATTTCCTGAAATTGTCATGCACATACAGTATGCACAACCCAGAATTTCACACATTTAAATAGCAGTTTATACACATTCTTACAACATGCTGTCAACATCAACAATCCAATGGCATCTTTTGTGGCTACATTAGAGCTTTTGAAGGTTACTTATACCACTTGTACCACAAGCAAGTGGAAATAACCTTACAGTGGAACACATACATTATGGGTTTTTCTGGTTTTCTACTAAAATAACAAAATAATTGATATAAATAAATGAATACAGCATATGTATAGCAGCCCATGTTAAACATGTATGAGTTTTATATAAGGATGTTATGTTGTGTTAGCTTGCAGTGCTCTGGCAATGCTGAGGGAGCAGGTCACAGAAGGTGAACTCGGTACCTCCTCCACTCTGCTCAGCCAAGAGAGACTCATCTGCCGAGCAACAGGGCTCTCCCACTTCCTCTCCAATGAGGTGATCGTTGCCCTGGTAAGTTTCTCGTGTGTGACATAATAGAACATCCTTAAATAGCATGACAAAAATTTTTCCTTTCAAATGTCACGAAATTAATGTACATTTGAAGGGTGCAGGAACATATTGTTACAAAGGAGTGATTACACCCAAATATTAATATTAATATAAATAATTGTTTTACTGAAAACCAATGCCAGACCAAGAAGGTAATGAAACAATCACTACCTTATTGGTAAGTAAAGTTGATTTTTCAGTAAGCTCTCAAGGCTATGATGTCATGTTATGTGGTGGCCTTGATAAAGCCAATGATATGCAAAATAGGTTATTGTTTCTCTGTTAATAAAGTGGGTCATTTTTTTTAATGGCAAATTTACTGCCTAAGTAAGAAATGATCAGGGCTCAGTGAACACATTTCATATTTGAACATTTTTTTTGTTGTTGTTTAGAATCTGTTTGTAATCCTCGCTCAGTTTAAATATCTTGCATTTAACAGTAAAATTATTACTCAGTGCATTAGCAAAATGTATGTGTTAAAGGAATTAAGAGTACCAGATAGACTCTTGCAGGAAGTTGCTTTGTCTAGAATACTATAAAAGATGTAGGCCTATATTCACAAAGAATCTTACTGTATCTTACTACTAAGAGTGTGCTGCTTAAAGTCTCTCCTTAAAACTTATTGATGAAATTCCTGAGAGGAACTTTTACTAAGGAATTCCTAAACTAAGAGGAAAGGCAGGGTTGACCCTATTGTTACGGATGACTGCATGTTTCATAAATAAATATTAGCGGTTTTTAGCTGATGTGTAGTTTTCAAAGGTTCAGGACCTGCTTTGAGCATTTTACCTTACTCTTTGATATAAACAATAGGACTTTCAATATTAGGATTAACACGATGAACATTTTTTTTTTTTTGAACAGTTTTTGCTAAAAAGGCAGCTAGGAGCTACTCTTAGACTAGTATTAGACTTATTTGTGAATATGGCTGCTGATGGACGCCCAATCATAGTTTTTGCTCTGAACATAACATAACATAATTATATGTTTGCTCTGTCAGTTTTTTTTTGCAAAGCTGGTGTGTGATTATGTAGCATATTATGATTGGCCTTCTCTCTGTTCATAGCCTTGTCAGACTGTCTACCAGGTCTTCCATGATGCCGTGACCAGACTGATCCAGTATGGAGTGCTGATTGTTACCGATGTAAGCACTCTTGAAACTCTCCTCTTTGCATGTGTTCCTCTTGTGTCTCAGATTTGACCCACCTAATAATCCATACTTCTGCAGATAAAATCAGTGTTTCCCTCAAGACTGAAGCAAACCTGAGGTGTGTCAGGTACAATTGGCTACAACTGAAAGTTACTAGTACTGTGCCTGAGCACGTTTGACCCTCAAAGTCCAGTTCGTTTGATTAGCGTGATTGCTCCGTACCGTGCCCGGGCACAGTACGCTGAACCAGTTCAGTTAGACTCAGACACAGTACGCATCTAGTGTGATCGCTAACCCTGGCTGAGTATGGAGCTCGAAGCAAGACATAAATTGATCTGCAATTGTTCCATTCGAGAATATTTGGGTTTATAACGAGTCTGGTTCTCACCTTATTAATGAACGGGAATTGTAGTCAGCAAGTAAAGCTGCAAATTCCTCTCTCAACACAATCATGTTTGTGCACAGTACAAGGCAACCGAGCGTAGTGTGAGTACGCCCTTATGGGCGTGATTAAGCGACGCGAATGTTCATCGCGATGACACTTTTGAATTGAAACGGTAGATCCCTATGGAGCTTTTCACACCAGGCACGATCAATCGCAGTGCGACAAAACGAGATTTTCCCCGATCAGTGTGTCGATCCCCCCCCCCCCCAGTCGACCAGCGATGAAGCGGGCCGTCCAATTAGACTTGAGCTTTAGATCACGTGCCCGGAGCTGCTGCTGTTGCACAAAAGGACAAGATAGGTGGCGCTATAGCAGCCACCTATGTAAACTCCAAACCAGTGAAAACTCCAAAGAAAAGTATTCCGGAGGAGAGGAGCTTGAAAAGCAGCATTTTTTATTATTTTTTTTTGCAGACTTTGAGTTGTTTTAACCTTGTGATTTATATTCTGTATGTGTATGTATATATTAGTGATGGGTCGTTCGCAAGCGAGTCGGCTCTATGAGTCGGCTCCTTTAAGTGAACGATGGGAACCACCTCCCGTCTGAGAGCCGATTAAATTTTTTTTTGTAAATTAATACAAGACAGAATAATAGGATCTTTTCGCCACACTGCTCGGCCACGCGCACTCCATGCACTGACTGAATGTTGTGTTGTATGTATATGTGCGTGTGAGCAATCACGTGTGATAACATTCTCCATTTTAATAACAGACAACATGAAGGCAGAATGTAGAATTTGTAAGGTAACGATATCCTATGGCGCAGGGCCTACTGACACAACCATATTAGAATTGTACATCCAACAGTGCAGTGTGTGTGATTGGAATGGTTTGTGTTTTGGATAGTGCAATATTAATAAAAGTTCAATACACTTGTAATAGTGTCTTTTTGGCATAAAAACCTCAAATAATGTATAAACATCAAACATATGCCAAACATAAAATTATAATGTTTAGTATAATTACATTAAATAAATCAGTTTTCTTTCTTTTTCTGTGCTTCTTAGCAGTTTGTATGCCTTGTGGTGCTATGCACCAACATTTAAGTGATTCTTCTTCTTAGTGGTCAAATATGATAGGCCGATCAGCTGAATAGTGAGTTGCGCCACCTAGTGTGCAGGCGTAAAATGCATTCACAGTCAGTGTCACCTATCACGCAGGCGTGAATTAGCCGAAGGCGATCGATCGTTCCGTGTTCGGTGTGAAGGCGCCATTCGTTGGCGATTCGTTTCGCTTTATCGCGTCGCACTCTGTGTGAAAGGCCCTTTATGTACTAAACTATAGTGTATCTGGACGATTTTGTTTTTGTTATTTAATATACTTCCAGTTGCCTATATCCAGTTCAGATTTACACATATAATGTCTTTTGATTTTTTACTTTGTTTTTAGTAAGAGTAAATGGGATGGCAACAGCCAAAATTAGTGCTGTGGTAAGTCAGCAAGTGCAAGAGACTGATGCTTTTATATTTACATTAGTCTGTGCTTTTAAATGAGCCTACTTTTACAAAATCACATTATGCAAACTAACTGCTGAATTGTTGGCAGCATGAGGAATTTTACACTGTGTTCTCACAGCAAGTTCAATTATGAATGCCTTTTATTTTTGGCACCTACAATGGGATTCTGCAGAGTTTTTACTGTGAAGGATGTAGCTTTTTGAGAAAGATAGGTGTAGCGGGCCGAATCCCTGGTACATTTGCGTTCATCTTGCATCATCACAAACGCGCATGGAGAACACAACACGACTCATCGTACATTTTTTTGTTTTTTTTAATTTTGGGGCTATTATGTGCAGCAGATATTATGCACAGCAGTGGACCTCTTCTGTGTCCCACAGCATTCCGCTGTCACTCATGGTACACGTGTGTTGTGGAAAATAACGTTGTCATCGGTTAAAACTCATGCACAGGTTGGTTTACTTCCTGAAAAAGTACCCCAGTACAAGTTTCGTTCATATTAACAGGAATCGCGGCTCAGTTCCAGTGCAACTGAATTCGGACTACCTGCAGGAGGTGCTCCGAATTCTCAGGTTTGGTACCTCGGTGCGCTTCCCGGTCCGCATGACGGTGTTCACGTTACCAATTTTTCATGCAACCTGTGCTCTGTTTCGGACTAAACTGCCAGTGTGAAAGTCCCCATTGTCACTTCTACTCAGTATAAAATTACTGCATGTTGAGCCTTTGATTGTGAGTAGACTGACGACATGATTGGCTGCAGTTTGGGTTTCCCCATCTTGGCAAAGTGGATGGATTGATAATAGAAAAAGCAGTAGATCAAGCACTTGAAAAAAAAATGCAATTATCAGTCACATGGTTTAACACTTTATTTTAAAAATCTGTTTTAATTACTTAAATAATAACTGATGAACCGATAGAGTGGCACAAACAGGCAAGCTGTTTCTTTTCTATTTTGAGATCTGTTATCTGTTTCTGAGATCATTTTCCCCCCATTCTTCTTTTTAATGTGAACATTAACTGAAACTGAAGCTCTTGACATGTATCTGCATGATTTTTTACATCACCTACATCTATATGGTGTTGTGTTCAGGTGGATCAGGAGGAGCTGAGTCCCTCAGAGGAACCCTGGCCTAAGAAGTTCCCAGAGCCTCTGTCCTGGAGGAGTGATGAGGAGGACGAGGACAGTGACTTTGGAGAGGAGCAAAGGGATCGGTATCTGAAGGTGAGCCTTAGAAAACGGAAGAAATTGAATAATATACAATGCTGCCAAGTTTTTGTTGAACTTGGTGATGTAACTTATTTTATTTAGGTATTCTGGTATTTATTCAAATAAAAATACATTAAAGAAAACCTAAATCAACAATTTTATTGCATAACAAAACAAAAGGTGCTGATTGCAAAAATATGTACTAACGGGTGTTATGAATGATTCATTCCTTCCTCTTTGTGGCCAGTGAGTCACTATGCTGATGCTGATGTCAATTTCCAAAAAATAACAGAAAAAACGTATTGTAAGATCTCTTACAGTCTGAATGAAGACAAAATTTACAACTACATATTTAGTCGCTTGTTTGGAGACACGCACTTTTCAACTTCCAATCTTCAATAAAATGTACAGTCAAGCTCATATATGGCTCGCATGTTCCGTTCGACCATAAATCTGTTGTCGGTGCGTAGTGTGTCTTGTAAAGTAGTGACGGCTGGGCAAATCGTATCTTTGATCCATTGTTTTCAGCAGCTTTTTAAAGCTAGCTTGTTCAACTTTTGCAACAGGGACCATATCTTTAGCTATGTGGTAAGCTACTGCCTCTGTTATATCTCGCCACTTGGCACTTTACTTTTCATAGGGCACACCCTGAGTAAATGAAGCTTGTAAAGAGGTTTGTTTTGGGGTAAAAGGCTTTCCAGTCTGGCTTGCAACAGCACAACCTCCATGAAGTTTAATACATTCTTCATACTGTAGTTTATGTCACTGTTATAAATGGTGAAAGAGGTTTGTAGTGCTTCCAGCACGTGCTCATCCGACCTTTTAAACCCGGACCATCTCCAAATGATTGAGCCATTGTTTTTCTTCTTACAAACCAGCTCATTGTTGCTATCTTGCCTTATGACTGTGTCGTCCTCCATGTTGCGCCAGCAAACGGAAGTGAGTGAGTTGGGGAAGGGTTACGTGCGGAGAGACGTAAAACTAGTGAGTTTAATAAGCTTACCTTTTAATGCAACATCCATCTATCTATATCTCGATGTTAACGATATTGTCTTGTCCTCTATCACTTTTGAAAATATATCGATATATCTCCAAAACTCGATACATAGCCCAGTCCTACTTTCAGGAAAGTAGATCTCCAGGAACAGGGTTGGTAACCACTGGTTTAGAATATACCAAACGTGACTCAGAGGATATAAGAATCTGCCCCTGGTTTCTCTGTATTGCAGAAGTGTTACACACAAGAGCAAGCATACTGGATGACTCATGCTAACTTGATATAAACAAATTTGATGTACAAAGTTAAAGAGAAACACAAATACTTCTTGTTGGTTGCTTATGAGTGTACATTACTGTAATGATTACTGTACATCATGCTAACGATAGTATTATCAAGCGTTTATCTGACTTTTGATCTAAACAGATTCTTCACTGAAACCTGACTTATTGTGCTTATCATCTTTTCATTTTTTTTCAAGACTTCCTGTCTCACCGCTCTGTTACACTTGTGTAACGTGTTATATAGAAAGCCATATTTAAAGTCCATTGTTGTGTAAAACATTTTTAGAATTGACTTTTAGACATGCACTTGATTGATCTTAGGGGGGAAAAAAAAGTATTATCTCAACATCGTAATTAATGATCACATTTCTACTGGGAAAAATGTTTTGCTAAATCTTAAGTGCATTTATGCTCTCTATAATATGCAATGTAAAATCTTAGTTACAGTGGGTATAGAAAAGAACCACCCCTCTTTAAAATAATCACATTTTGTTGCTTTTCAGCCTGAAGTGAAAATGGACACAGTTTTTGTTTTATCCAGCTGTATTTACTCAGTGCAACATATAACATCCAAGTGAAAGATATAACACCAACATGTCAGGATTTTTTTTTTTTTTTTTTTTAATAAAAAAAAAAAAATGGAATCACTGAGTTGGAAAAAGGATCACCCCCTTGTGTCAGTATTTTGTTGAACCACCTTTTGCTTTAATTACAGCCTTTAGTCTGTTGGGATATGTCTCTACTAACTTTGCACATCTAGACTTTGCAATATTTGCCCACTCTGCTTTGCAGAACTGCTCAAGTTCAGTTAAATTTGATGGTGACCGTTTGTGGACTGCAGTCTTCAAGTCATTCCACAGATTTTCAATGGGGTTTAAGTCTGGGCTCTGACTAGGCCATGCAAGGACATTCACCTTTTTCTCCTTCAACCACTGTGCGGTCAGTTTTGCTGAGTGCTTTTGTTGACTTTCTGGCAGAGGGCAGCAGATTTTCCTCAAAAATTTGAATGTATTTTGCCCCATCCATTTTCCTTCTATCCTGACAAGTGCTCCAGTCCCTGCCGCAGATAAACACCCCCATAACAGGATATTCCCACCGCCGTGCCATGTATTGGATTTCTGCCAGACATATTGTTTGGTGTCGAGGCCAAATAATTAAATTTTAGTCTCCTCTGACCATAACACCTTTTTCCATGTGGCCTCAGAATCTTCAAGGTGCGTTTTGCAAAGCTCAGTCGTGGGTGGCTTTTTTCTTGCAACCCTCCCATACAAGCCACATTTGTGGAGAATTTATGATATTGTTGTCGCATGCACACAATGACCACTCTTTGTCATAAATTCCTGCAACTGCTTCAGAGTTGCTGTAGGCCTCTTGGTAGCCTCTCTGACCAGTTTCCTCCTGGCTCTTTCATCCAGTTTGGAGCGACATCCTGATCCAGGGAGGGTCTGTGTTGTACCAAATACCTTCCACTTCTTAATAATAGATTTCACTGTGCTTCTAGGCATTGACAAAGCCTTTGAAACTTTTTTTTGTATCCATCTCCTGACTTGTGCCTGTCCACAACTTTATCCCTGAGATCTTTTGACAGTGCCTTGCCACCCATAGTTGATTGTTTGCTTCAGTTGCACTACCAAGGACTGAAAAATGCTCAAGGAAAGCTCTTTTCATGCTGAGCTAATCAAAATGACCACAGCTGATCACAGTTGAAAGTCAAATGGCTTTGTGTGCCATTGAGAAGGTGATTAGCTACACCTGATTGTCATTTTTAGAAGGGGGGTGATTTTTCCAACTCAGTGATTCTGTTTTTTTTTTTTATTATTATTTTTTAAATGTTGATGTTATAACTTTCACTTGGATGTTATAAGTTGCACTGAGTAAATACAGCTGGATAAAACACAAACTGTGTCTGTCTTCAGGCTGAAAAGCAACAAATTGTGATTATTTTAAAGGGGGCTGATTCTTTTCTATACCCACTGTATTTAGGGTCAAACCTCAGAACCCTTTGTCATTAGTAACTGTGAAGTGAACTGTGAAGTGTTTCCTGTGACAGCTTCAGCTGCTCAAAGTAACACAGCTCTAAATTCTCTTTTGAAAAGATCTTTTGACTGTCTCTTTAACAGGTATATTCAGTAACATTATTCTTTAAAATAACATGTAGTAATTTAATAACAAATAATAATTTGTCTCAGAACTCAGAAATTGTCAGTGGCAACATGGAGGGGTAAATGAATCCTTCATAATAAATATGTTGTTTTCCACTCTGCAACTTCTGGCAGGAACTTGCAGTAAACAGGAATCACATCTTGGTGTCTCAGAGGACATGCCTTGGTCTCACCACACAGTCATGTTGCTAAAAAAAGACACACCACATCTGTTGCCTCCTCTGAGTGAGGAAATTCAAGTTGCCACTCTTACACGCTTTTATCAAAGCATTATGTACTAGTGGGTAGCATCATTGGTTATTAAGGAAACAGGACGGAACAAGAGCACAAAGCAGTGAATTAAACACATGCTGTGTCCCAATTCACCTACTATCCATCCTAAATAGCATCTAAGATTAGAACTTGTGTGTCCTAAATCATAGTATGTTGAAATGAGTATCCCAAATGTATGCAGGTGGTCTGCTATTTCTGGTAGATTTTCGAAGTGTGGATCCGTGGACACTTTTTTTTCAGCTTATGTTGCCCACAACTCCTTGCGCTAGGGAGGAGGAGTTTTGTGACGGTTTGCTTTGCCGAATTCAACCTGCAAACATGGTGGATGAGTATAACATATTTGGTAGGGGTGGGAATCTTTAGGCACTTCACGATCCGATTCTGGGAGTCACGATCCGATTCCAAAACGAATCTTGATATACATTTTTTTTCCCGAATTAATTCTTCTGCTGTGCAAATACATCAACTTTACATTTTAACCAAATTTGGAGTTTCTATACTTTTTGATTATAGTTGGAATCTCTGTATAACGGTCACTTATAAGGATTACGGTACTTATGGGGGGGGATACAACTGCACATGTGAGAGAGATGGGGAGTGTGAGGAGATAGCTGCTCTCTTATATTTCTTATATTTCTTTTTGTTCCCTTTTATTTTGTGACTGAGTTGGTTGTTAAACGTGTCCCCACTCGTGTATGTGGAGGAGGAAGCGCTATGATGAATTCACCAGCATACGTACCTGCGTCTGTCAACGTTTATTTTATTTTTTTTCTGTTTCTGAAATTCAGACATATCTTTAAAAAAAAAAAAAAACTCGATCAACACTCTTCTTGGTAAACAGACAGATGTGGCAAAAGTAAAGAGAACAAAAACAGCGTGCGCTGTAATGGAAGTTGGATGTTATAGGTGTCTCAAAGAGGGGGGAAAATAGACATACCTCACTTGAAGGAGACATGAGGCAAACAGGAATTAGCGTTTCATTCTGTATTTCCACCTGCATGAAGATGAGCGGGGAAGCATTTAACAACTAACTCGGTCACAAAATAAAAGGGAACAAAAAGAAATATAAGTGGAGAGCAGCTATCTCCTCACACTCCCCATCTCTCTGCATTCTCTCCCCCATAAGTACCATAATCCTTATAAGTGACCGTTACAGCGCAAAGTCGTGATTTGAATTGAACGCAGAATCGATTCTGAATTTTTGAGAATCGATTCTGAATCGTTAGAGAAAGAATCTCGATGCAAATGAAATGTGGAAAAATAAATCAAGGGAATGGTATATTAAATTATATAGTATAACTTGCATAAGGAATAATGAATGAAGAAAAGCTGACATGCAACAAGGAGTTTGTTTACGGTGCCAATGTATGTAACTGTAACTGTTAGCATTTTGGCAGTGAGCATGAAACACTGAGATGTTCTTCCATCAGTAACCTGTATAACAGAACATGGATACTAGTCTGCTCTAATTATTTCTCAAATGGTTTTGGTTTACTTTTAAGTGTACATGTAGAATGGACAAAATCCAAGAAACCCAATGCAAATTTTTATTTATTATACTAGTTGTATCAGCATTCTTTTAAGATATACCTGTACATGTACATTAAAATACGAGATATCTGACTAATCTAAGATGGGGAAAAAACATGACCTTGCATGACTGCTATTACAGGAAGAGGAAGTGAAAATCCTCGACGTTCCTCAGGACTGGTAAGGGCTAAAATGTTCCCTGCCTGATTTACTGGCAGGCACTGTATCAGGAGAATACCCGGTGACAGCCAATGATAAGTCATTACTGATTCTTTTATTTATAAAATAAGGGGCAGATCTGTCTATTTTAAAACAGGATTTCAAACATAGCTTGTGATATTAGAAATGAATGAGAAATTGTCAGTATCAACATGGAGGGGTGAATGAATCATTCATAATAAATGTGTTAAGCAAACTATTTCATATTTTTCCACTCAGCAACTTCTGTTTTATAATACAACAATATGTAAAAAGCATAACAGTGACTATGGCACTCTTCCAATGAACGTGACCATTGTAAACAGGAATCATTTAAAAAAAAATCTTGGTTTCTCATAATACGGTCATGTTGCTTTAAAAAAAAAAACAAAAAAAAAAACCGCACACCACATCTGTTGCCTCCTCTGAGTGAGGAAATTCAAGTTGCCACCCAGACGCTTTTATCAAAGCATAAGAGAGCATGTGCTGGTGGGTAGCATCATTAGATATTAAGGAAACAGGACCAAACATGAGCACAAAGCAGTAAATTAAACACACATGCTACATCCCAATTCGCCTACTATCCGTCATAAATAGCATCCGAGATTAGAATTAGTGTGTCCCAAATCCTAGTATGTTGCAATGAGTATCCCAAAGGCATGTGGACTTGGAAGGGGCTGTAACAGAAACTACCCTGTAGTCCTGTGACAGCCATTGATGAGGCATTACTGATTCTTTTATTCAAAAAATAAGGGGATAGTCCTGTCTGTTATAAAACAGGATTTCAAACATGGCTTCTGATATCAGTTAATCAGCAGTGTATCTGGCAGTATCTATATATTTCACTAATAATGTAAATATTTATGCAGGTGAGCCCGTCCGCTGAACACCAGGAGTTTTTCACTTTTATGCAGCGAATGCTCAGCCCGGTGCTGGAAGCCTATAGCGGGGCGGCCATTTTTGTACACAGCCTGCTCTCGCCCATGACAGAGAGAGAGTACACACAGAAGCTCTTCAAATACCTGCTCACACGCACCGAGAAAGGGGTGGCAGCCTATGGTCAGTCTCCAGCACCTATACATGCACAGATTGTCTGTTTATATGGTGTTGTTTTTCTTGTTTTTTGTTTTTTTTTTTTTTTTCTTTTTTTTTTCCTCTCCTTCCCTCTGATTTCTTTCTTGTTTTTTTTCTCTTTGTCAGGAGAGAGCGCTACACACTACCTCGTGAAAAATACAGTCAAAACATTTAAAGAACTGGCGGTGAGATTGAAAAAAACAAACAAACAAAAAAAACCCACTATAAATCTGTTTAAACTTTGTATAAACAAAGGTATAGCAGTGAGAATATGTGCAGTAAAATCCTTGGTCGTGTGTGTGTGTGTGTTTGACAGGTGCTGAAGGAGCGCTGTGAGAACGGGGTGTGTCGTCTGGAGCTGAGCGCTACGTTCCAAACTCAGGCCAACAGGAACAAGCTCCTACAGTACATCCTGGGCTTCGGTCTGCTGTGAGCAATCAGATTCGTTTCTCCGTCTTGCTCAAGGGCTTCTACAGGCTACAACAGCTATCAAAGGTGCTACTCTATGGAAGATCTACCTAGAAGTGCCTTCAGCAAACACCTCTGGGTCACGGCCAACTTGCGCAATTTATTTCTTTCACACCTATGACAGGATGGTTACGCATCTAGTGTATGTATGATGATCACTGTTTTCTGATTTTGTTTCGCTGTTGCGTTTTGTTTGAGTCTCATTTTAGCTCAGAGAAGTACAGGAATGTCTCACTTTATGTACATAAGTCATCTTCGATTTAAACCAGTGTACTTCAAAGATATCTGCTGTAGATGATTAATTTTAAGGGCATTAAACTGACTAGAATTGCTGGGGAGCATGTATATAGAAAGTGTAGCTCCTATCTTTCACAGACTGTC
This sequence comes from Cranoglanis bouderius, assembly GCA_023630585.1. Lineage (NCBI taxonomy): Eukaryota > Metazoa > Chordata > Actinopteri > Siluriformes > Cranoglanididae > Cranoglanis > Cranoglanis bouderius. Next base: position 5,124,660 of record CM042562.1, on the reverse strand, counting down.
TTGTGTATATATAAAATATTTAAACAATTAACACAATTTCTGTTTAACCCTGGCAAAAAGAATGACATCTGAACTGTTACCTCTTCCTACACTCATTAGATTAGAATGTAGAGCGAAATGAAAAGAACACAGATTACTATATTTCACTGAAGTAGTAGGTATGTAATAACCACATGTAGCTGTAGTTGAAATGACAAGTTTTACAGAGACTTTCAGCACAGAGGGAAGACAGAGGTCATAGATTGGATATTCTTGTATGTTTGCTGAATGGAGAAAAGGTCAGGCATGTATAGATTAATTATCATCCCTAAGCAGAGTCTCACAGGTTATTTTAGCTAATGGTACTTCTGTTAAATAGAGCTGTGTACTATACACAGCAGAATGTTGGAGGCATTACAATATTGTCAAGTGTAACTAGAAAGAGTTTACTGCGTTCGAGGGGAAACGATGACGGTATCTGCAGGATTCCTTTTTACATATGGTAGCATTAAGAAAGAAATGCACTTCAATAGATAAAAATGTATAATGCAGATCAAGATCAGGTTTTTTTTAACCTTTTTATGTGAAATTTGCAGGAGTTGCTCTTTAAGGAAATGGCTTATGTAGTATATTTGAACCCAAAAAGGCTCGTCCTTTTTTGCCATGGACAATATTTACACTTCCAGATTTTTTTTTTATTTCAGGTAGGTGCTTTTCAGGGTGCATGGTACTGTACAGTTATCACAGTGTTGATTCTGCCTAAAAAAAGTAAAATAAAAAAAAAAACAGCTGATCAAGACAAAAATAGCTTTCTTGAGTAAGCAAATTTGCATGCATCATAAACCAGAGCACTGGGGTTTTTTTTTTTTTTTTTTTTTTTTTTTTTTGTGGTTGTCATAACACAATACCAGTGTTCTCCTTTCTTTATCGTGATTTAATATTCATAACGAATGCTTCAGATATTCTTTATTGACTAGTGCACAACCCCTCCCCCTTTACTCCTAGTGAATCCTGCAATTAATAAAAGGAGAAGTTATGTAGGGTTTTTTTTTTTTTTTTGTTTGTTTGTTTGTTTTTTTTTTTTTTTTTGTTCTTGTTTTTTAATACTGAAAGAAGTGTGGTATAATAATGTTTGTGCATAAGGTCATTAATTTTTTCCCCTGGTTGTCTTGTACTATGATTAACTGTAGTTCTGTGGTTTATAAATGTCATTGAGAAATAGCTTCTCAGTAACGTGATTCAGATGATTACTCCTAAATGTCACGAACAAATTGCTCATGAGTGCTCAACTTATTGTGAATGTATGCTCAACTTTATTGTGCAACTTGTCCACACATGTGAAGAGCAACGCTCTTATTCATGCTTAATCGTGTTTATTATGGCTGCATAGATGAAACAGAAGGATGTGATAGTCTGTTAAATGCGTGTTTGCCCGAAATTTTTTTCAAGGGCAAAATTAATATATGTGAGGAGTCGTGTAAACAAATTTTTTTTTTTTTTTGAATAGGCACAAATCTCGCAGTTAAAAGGAGGCCTAACATGAACTGTGCATTTAATTACACCAATGTTAATAATACTACTGTGCTCTTTAGTGCTCTTTTACAAGCTTAGTTATTAACTTAGCAAAGTTAATGACAAAAATATTAAATGTTGTATGACTTTGGCTAGTGAGCTGAACAGCTCATAATGTTGAATATTCTTCACATCCTAGCTCATCAACAAGCATTTTTAAATGCAGTGTCCTCTCTCAGTTTTTGTCTCGTACGTGTAAGGTGAAACATATTGATCTAAATGGACCGCTCATGAGCAGACAGACACTAGCTCCATACTCAACACTGTGTCTCTACTCATATTACATGCCTGTAAAACATTTTCAAGTGTACAGATTTTGGTTTTAAATTAAATTAATCATGGATTAAAGAGTAATGATGTAGCTGTCATTTTCTCCCAGTGATTTGCATTCTGTACTTGTACAGTATACTACATACTTGTTGAATGAATCTGAAAGCTTGGCATTTGGAAGCTCAAGTAATTCTAACAGGAAAAATGTATTCATACAGCACATTTTCATTTCTCAGTTATCATTCTGCAGCTGCAGCGAAACAGTTAAGAAGACCCCTCAATCATTAAAAAAAAAAGCATAATTAATTTAATGGCTTTAAATTAGAGAGTGAATGTAATGGAAGTGTTAATGACATGTAGAGGTAAGACTGAAATGGTATTTGCCTAGTTCATGGACATATCAGATATTTTTCTAAAATCAGTGTGAGCATTTTTCAAGAATCTTGCTAGCACTCGTATTATTAGACTTTAGCTACTTCCTATTACAAATGACCTGTATTACAGTAATCCACCTTTGTGGATTACTGTAACAGCTGCAGTTCACTTTTGTGCTGTTTTTTTTTTTTTTTTTTAAATTTATTTTATTTTATTTTTTTTTTTATGACCATTGGGCAGCTTTTGTCACGAATGCTGATATGTCAGAGAAGCAGTATCTGAAAGACTTCTAGAGAGGGAAGTGGGGAAACGAAATGCAGAAGCAGAAAGACATAAGACTCATACACTGAAAAGTCCCAGGATGGTTTTGCCCTACAGTAGGTTGCCTCTCGTGCACAATGCCATAAGCTCACGGTACATCACAACCCTGAGCTGATCTCAAAAACTGTTAAATGTTAAAAATAAATAAATAAAATAGAATCTTGTAAAATTACAGTCAAATACTAGCAGCAGGGTTTGCAGCTGTGTACTGTAATGTTTAGTGTCTATACTGTACTCTGAATTACAGTTTCTTACCATTCTAATAAAATATATAAATAATGCTAATTACACAATACATTAAAGGCTCAATAATGACAAGAATGCACAACAGGATTCAAGAAAATGTTCAGATAGCATGTATCCAAGTACATAAATGACAACACAATCACAACCTCAGAGTAAAACCACTGAACGAGTTGTCTGAACAGCAAAAGTGAATCTGCTGCTTAACAACATTTCGTAGGCACAGAATACTTGTAAACAGGACACATTTTTTTTGGACGAGGTCCGTAAAATCCAACTAAATCCAACTTGTGTTCATTCGTTTTTGGTTTCAAAATTGAAAAACAAAATACAAATGACGCGTTCATTAAGTTTTTGTCTTAATATTTGAAATTAAATTACTAATAAACCATATTTTAAACCCATTTTTGCTTTTAAAAAATAAATAAATAAATATTTAAAATATGCCTTATTTATACTTTATTCCCGTCTTATTTTTTGAGTTGGAGTTATTTGGTTTTGTGGCATGCTCGCACAACCCGAGCGAAATTTAACTAACTGAAAAATGTGCAGAATCCATCAGTGGCTTCGTCAAACATGTTGTTTCGCTCTGAGAAATTAATCACGTGCTTTCCAAAGGCAGTAAGAGGTTTACAGAAAGGGAGGATGACATGTCCACCTGGAAAACTAGCCAGGTTTTTCACCACGATAAAGTTAGTTTTATGTTCCATATTAGAGTCTTACACATATCAATACTACCATTCTTCACCCAAGCAATCAGTCTCTCACACACACACACACACACTGAACTGAACACCATCCCACTCACCTTGCAATTTTTGCACATTTCTGTACTGACTACCTGTATAATGTAATGTACATATAAAATATGTAATGTACTTGTAAAATGCTGCTAATGTACTTATAAAAAATATATCCTATTTAATTTCTTGTCACTATTATACTCTTTACCACAATAATACTGCTTATGTCTAAGCTAATAAGTATAAGCTAATCTGCTGAATACTATGTCATAGTATGTTACAGTGCCCTCCACTAATATTGGCACCCTTGGTAAAAATGAGCAAAGAAGGCTGTGAAAAATTTTCTGTCTTTATTGTTTAACCTTTTGATCTTTTGTTTAAAAAAAATAATAAAAAATCACAGAAATACTCTGCTCTCATGGATATCAAACAATTGCAAACACACCACGGGTTTATCAAAAAATATCTTTGTTAAATATTGGTTTGCTTGACTTAAAGTAAGAAGTAAGAGGTAGTTTAACAACAAATTAGTTATCATTATTGCCTGATTTTAGACAGACAAATAAATAAACTAACTAACTAACTGCAGAACTGCAGTCTTTGTAGGAACTGATCCAGCTGATTTCGCATATTGGAGATATGTGGCATTCCCATTAGGGTACATTCCACAAAGGGATAGGTTTTGTTTTCTTTTGGCTTTGCTGCCAGTGGCCAGAAGGATTTGCATTTGCTGATGCACAAAATCTATTTGATTAGCATGGTGAGATATTAGAGGTTGAATTGAATACGTGCACGTTCATGGGGAAATGCAGGATTCCTAAACAGGTTATAGGGCTACAGAGAGCTACATGACTCTGTAACTGCTAGCTAACAGCAGAATGGGTAAAGCCCTGTGCTTCAAACATTCCCCCTTTGTGAGTGAAAACTTAAAACCAAAACTTACAACCATGCTCAATTCTGGTACATTCTAATGCACAGTTTTGTTTCGTTATATGCTGCTAAGTGTCTGAATGGATCACACAAACACTGTCATTATTAAGTTTCAATTATTGTATGTTTATTATGTTGAATGTTTATCAGTGGAAAATGAAAACCTAAGACACATATTCATACAATGCTTATTTTTGCTGTATCATAAAATGTATCACATCAAGACAAACTATATGAATTAACACACAGCCCCGTCATACTGTATATAGCTATAAAAAGGCATTCCTGTCTGTGGTGAAGTTCATACACATGATAACCATCACAATAAGGTCTGTTCCACTAAAAAGCATGCAATACACCTACACCTTTGAAGAAAATAGTTAAACAAAACAATTATAGTACATGCGACTTTTACCATACCATTTTTTGTTTATTTGTTTTGGTTTGGTTTTTGGAAATTACAGAAAATATCCAAATTTCTCCTAAATTAAACAGAAAAACTCACCACAGATCTCTTTCTGATAGAAGGGAAGAAGAGAGATGGCCTAAAGCTTAACGTTTTATTATCAACATTTATAATCAGCACTGTATGGTGTATCAGATGTACAGTATGTGCTGTTCCAGGCAATCCATGTAACAACCAAACCCATTATCCCCTGAAATAAAGCTCACATGGTGTTTAGATAAAAGGGTTATTTTCAAAACCTAGCTTTAAAAAAAAAAAAAAAAAACAGTAGTCCAAAAAAAATCATCATCATAATTCAAAATAATATTATGAGGAAATAATTATATTGTAATAAGACACACTGCTTTGCAGGGAGGACAATAAGGAGGAGGGAGAGGGACAGTGAGAGTTGTAGGGAGTAAGAGGAAAGGAGACAGTCATAGCAGAGTCTGGCAGAAGGAATTCGACAGATTAGTGGATTCATGCACAATGCTGAAAAAAGTCAAGAACATGCCGAACTCAGCCCATCAGACCACAAACTTGTGTGTGGTGGTTTTACCCAACAAGATGCAACTCCACATTACTGTTGGGGTAAGTTGTGACATATTAAGTAGCGTGTTAACTTGCATGAGAACAGCTGGCATCATCTAGCATCATTAACCTTCGCTTAAAAATGTGTCTAGCTATGAGGTACTGTAGATGAGGTCTTGTTTGACTTTTATATGGCTGTGAATTACACAGAAGGTTATTCATAAAAATGCCTTTGTGCTTTGGCTGACAAATCCCCTCATTGTGTGTGTGTGTGTGTGTGTGTGTGTGTGTGTGTGTGTGTGTGTGTGTGTGTGTGTGTTGTACTTTAGTTAAAGTGTAGAGGACAAGAGGTAATCCACCAATTCTCTCAACTACTTGGTATTACAGATCTGCCAGATCTGCATCTTTTTGGCCTGAGTTTGGAACAGGGTAAGATGGTTGTATGTATGTGTGTGTGTGTGTGAGTAGGTGGGGGAGTTTAGTGCTGAGTAAGCCTTAAAGCATGTTTTTTTTTTTTTTTTTTTTAATTTTGTACAGTAAATGTGAATGAGGTTTCACATAATTGCAAAGATTCACCAAATTATAGTGCACACTAACCCGTTTTTTAATCATTTACAAAGATACAGTAATATATTGTACAATGAGTAACTCATTGTACATGTTAAAATTAATTTGGCTTAGAGAAGGACCGCTTATTCCTCGACCTGGAGAAGAAACTAATCACGTACTTCCCTAAAACATGGAGGCAGACAACATTGCCGGTAATGCCAAAGATGACTAAAGTACAATCAAAACATTTTATAAAATAACAGGACTTTCTGTTATATCACAATAACATGTACACATTTCTTTGTTTTAACAGGACAGGGTGGTTCTTTATCTAAGAGCTCAGTACTACATAAGAAATGGTCGGCAAATCGTGTAAGTGAAAATGAGCACTTAGCTGAAACATTTCTATCATAGCATAAGTACAGTGTGTCCCAAAAGTCTCCACACATATAGGGGACTATGTTTGCCAGCACTACTTCAGTTGTGCCTTTGTCAGTGGATGTGCATCCGCTTCTCGGTGGGTCTGCAACACTTCCAGTTATTTTGTAATTGTTAATAAGTTTGGCAACAGTGTAGTGTGTGATGTGCTTGTCAGTCCATCGTAACCTTGTGACAGCTTCCCGATCCTACCATATGAATGATTTTAATACGTTCTTCTTTTATCCAAAGCATTCTTAAAATAGACAGGCCATCTGAAAACAGTATGAAAAATTTTGGATGACATTTTGCTAAAAAGTGTTAATTTCCCTAATATATGGAGACTTTTGGGACACCCTGTAGTTCATCACTTTGGTTTTCTGTATTAAAATTTGGTGTTCTTTCTGTTCCCGATTTGTTTACTCCTTTATCTGACTTCAGAGATGCGAAGGTCCGAAGTCTGTACTGTGCTGATCTGAAAAACCGAGTTTTGAGTTCTCAGTGTTACGGGCAGGAAGGTCTGTACTTCCAGCTGGCTGCATACGCCTTACAGGCAGACTTGGGTGACTGGAAAGAGGGCAAGGAACCTTACTTCACTCCCCAGGACTATTTTCCTCCTTGGGTGGGTCATTATGTGGTGAAATATGTTTTATTAAAATGTTATTGAAAGTCTGGAATAGTGTTCCAGAGAATATTAGCTATAGTTGTTTTTGAATCAAGCTTTAAAATTACTTGTAACTTACATATAGGGTCTTTCATTCAAATTTTTTTTAAAATTTACGATTTATAGTGATTTATGATTTTTGGGGTCTCAGGGTCTTAGCTCGGGTAACAATCTGTGGAGGGTTTTTTGTTGTCTCACCATGTTTCTGTGTGGTTCCTCTGGGTTTTCCAGCTTCTGGATTTGCTACACTAAAATGTCCCCCTGTGTGTGTGTGTGTGTGTGTGTGTGTGTGTGTGTGTGTGTGTGTGTGTGTGTGTGTGTGTCTGTGTGTGTCTGTGTGTCTGTGTGTGTGTGTGTGTGTGCGTGCGTGCGTGTGTGTGTGCGTGCGTGCGTGCGTGCCTGCCTGCCCATGTGAGGGGATGTATTGAGTCAACAGGAAAAACTGACTTAATTTTCTCACCAATGTTAACTTGAGCAGAGATCAGTTAAGTGTAGAGAGGGGTGTCTTCTTCTAAAATGCTAGAACTTTACTTCTGGTTGACATATGGGCAAAAGAGAAGCATATTTCAGTTCAGGAAAGCATGTTGTTTTCAGAACTACATAAAGTAGGAAAGGTCCAAATTAGACCATGTGAAGGGTTTTCACAGGCCACAGCACAAATACAGATTATTAGCTTATGTATGTAGGGCTTGGAAAAATTCTGCAATATTACATTATTTTCCTTTAGAAACAGGATGTTTTGGTTGTTCAGTAAGATCTAATTCTAAAATTGTACTTTTAAAATATAATTATTTATTATTAGATTTTGCTAAGGCGTGGATGTGACTATGTGGTGCAGCACACTCCAGACCTGCACAGAGAGCTGAGGGGAATGTCTACACATGATGCTTCTCTGCTCTTCATCGAGGAGGCCTGTAGCCTGAGCGATGTGCCTCTCACATTCTATAGCATGTGCAAGGTCAGGGCCCAAACCCGAGGGAGCAAACAGGAAACACATTCAGTTCAACTGATTTCTGCCACCTCAGAAGCATATCTGTCTTCTTTTATAGGGTAAAAAGGAAAACAGAGCCAGTTTGCTGCTGGGCCTTTCTTTGACAGGACTGCACATATATGACATAGAGGTACACCTATTCTCTACACAGCACAAATACTTGTGAAAACACATATGCATTCATACTGGAGTATGCATGTTAGGGTTAGAGTATGAATTATTGAACTTTCTTTGTCCCCAGACAGCCAGTGGAGAATATCACCTTTTGTATGAATTTGCCTGGTCGAGCATCGATTGTCTTAAATTTCAGGTAATTTTTTTTCTATATAAGACTTGGTTTATCTGTTAAATTATTCTATATGAAACTGTACTCAAGTAATAGTACATTAACTACAAATGGTGACTTTTCAAATTGTGCTGGACTGGCCCTTATAAAACATCCAAAGATGTATGTTGGGTCAAAACACAAAATTTGACCTTTCTAGAATTATAAAGGCTGGCTGACTCATATGTACATTTTATGTTTATGTACAGTTGTGTCATCATTAGCAGACTCAGAGATTATTTTGTATCTTTTTTTTTTTTTTTTAAGTGCATTTTAGGTGCTACTAAGGAACTATACAAAAGTTTAATATTTTTATAGTATCCCTGTATTAGTACTCGCTACCCTTTCTTGTGCTGACCTACCACTTTTTGCATGATCCTCCCTCAAATTCTTATATATGAGAGAGAGAAGCACATATTGTGTGTTGTGAGGTGTTCACATTGTGTGCTAAGGCTTGTATGTCAGTTTTGTATGTAACACACAAGGTTTTTGTGCAGAATGAAGCCTAAAAACCCCTAAAACAGGAACAAACAATGTAGTACACCTGATCCCTGGTGCTGTTATTCTCTCCAGGGCATGTGTCACACAAAATATTAATTGCAATGGTATTTATCATGAAGATGGAGCAACAAATGAAGCTTTTGTTAACGTTCCCAAAAAGGCAGAGCACTTGTTGACTGCTGCTCCTAAGTTCTCAGTGAAAACGACTTGTTTGCAGAAAGATTATAGGTAAAAACTATGTGAATAAAATAATTTAATAAAAATGCTTGTTTTGATTTACAAAAAAATATATACATGGGCATTAACTTCGCTGTTTTAAATCATAAGCTTTTATCAAAATGTCTTTAAAATAATGAAATCTATATATTCAATCTTTTGTGTCCAAACCTTTGCCTGATAGTGTTTATACATTAAACCTGAAACACATTTTGGTGTTAACAGGGCCGAAGGTTTGAGATAAAGGTCAGTACTCTGGTTGAGGAAATTCTGGTGATGTATACACAGTCAGTGATGCACTCCCAACACCTGCTGAACCACATGAGCAACAACCATCGTTTGCACCTAAACACAAAACACTCATTCAAGCAGCTACAGACACAAGGTAAATGCCAACACAACTGCCTATACTCAGTATGTCATAGCTACTATGATATCTAGCATAATATTTGTTTCTGTAAATGTTCCAGCTGACCAGCTTACAAAATATTTCATGTAGTATGGGCTTTACAGCTTTGACAATGGATTATAGATTAAACTGTGACACACTTCATTTCCCTTGTACAGAGAGAAGGCAGCAAAGGGAGGTGTATATCAGGGACAGTACTGATCCAGATTCAGAGGAAAGTGAGGATGAGCTTCCACCCATAAAGTCTTACCTGGACAAGGCCCGGCAACACAATGCTGACACCATGGCGACTTTCTCATTAGCAAATGCCAGAGATACAGCTTGGGGAAATATCAGAAAAAGACAAAGGAAAACAGGTCAGAGATTTTATATGACGTCAATGCAGAAATGCAGAAGTGCTGTGCATCCTTCTTTACAGGAAATAATGTTGGGTCTTATGAACTTATGGTTCTTTGTGGAGCTTTGTGGTTATTGGTTTTTTTTGTTTGTTTGTTTGGGTTTTTTTTTTTTTTGCCTTTCTTCTCTTTTGTCCTGGGTGAATGCTCAAATTCATTTCAATACACTGTTATCAAATGACAGCAAAAATGAAACTAAAATGGAATGTCAGATGATTAACATAAACTGAAATAAAAATAGCATTTTGTGCTATTTATGTTTTCAGATCAATGTTTCATTATGAGCAAGATCATTTTGTTTATTCTGACATTATTAGACTCTTTATTAGGGATAAAATTCATACTTAATTACTAGAATGCATCACTGCCTCTGAAGCCTTTGAGGTTTTAAAGAGGACATTGGGGGGAAATTTTTTTCATTGATTTCATTAGTAACATGATTAAATGTTTATATTGCTTCTGTGTTTTTTGTTACACGTAAATTATTAGTAATGTACCTTTTTTGTCCCCCTATTAATCTGACAGACTTAGCTGACTTAGATGGGATTGAGCTGTGTGTTGATGAACCAGAGGAGATGTTTGTTGATGACCCTGAAGAGATCACACAATTGACTGAGCCTCTGGAGGGTGTGTCTGTAGATGGGCCTCCATTAGTGACTGTGTCTCAATGGATAGGTGAGAGGCCAAAATCTGCCATAGCCCCTTGTTAGAGTAGCAATAGGTCTAGAATGATTGGCACATTATTGACATCAGCAAAGCTAAGTTAGGATGTGCTCTAGTGTGTATATTTGACTTAAAATCTATTTTTTTCTAGATTTTTCAATGGAGATGAAACAGGTAAGTATTAAAAGTATTAAATATATATTTATGATAACTGCATGTTTGACTATCTTCCAAATTGTAATGAAAATATGAAGATGTTAAATTGTAAAAATGCTGGACAACTGGAACTCCTACGGAAGCTAGGGTTTAAGAAGAACAGGAAATCCATATCTGTTTCATAGTTTCAGTATGACATGAATTGCCCTTAAACAACAGTTCACAACATTTATAAGAACTGTATTAAAGAAAAATTTATTATATCCTTCCCAGATTGATTCACAGGTTCTAATGAATTGTCAGTTAATTCACATCTCTATGTCCTTTGTAGGTTTTAAGGTGGCGAGCTTGCAGCCTGTCTTTGGACCAGTGCAGGGAGTGCAGTGTAGAGAACCTTAATGTCTCACACTCAGTTAAGTCTCCTGAAGAACATGTTGACACCCTACTGACATATAAGCATGGACAAGAAGACATTATATTTTAATTATCTAACAAAAAAAGTGGTTAAATCTGTACATAACAGATAAATGCACAACATGTAGAAATACTTGTACTTCCTGTGTTTTTGTCCCCCCCACCTTCCTGTGTTTCCCCCTCCATTTCCTGTGTCGTCTCCCACTCTCACACCTACAAAGAAATTCCAAGAAAATCTCCACCATGTCATTTATATACTCAGCATTGTCTACTTTGCCATTTTCATTGGAATAAAGATGTAAAGAATGATGACTTTGCAATCCATTGTCACTGGGTTCTGTTTCCTTCCACCACACAAAAACAAGCCAATAGGTAGATTCTATTTTTAAAACACTTAAAAAAAAAAAAAACATGTATACATTTTTCTGTTCATAGTGTACCAAAATCTTTACCTGTTGTGTTGATTAGTAACCAAAACTAATACTATATTGCATGACAGAAGAATTGACAGAAGAATATATCAGTAGTATTTATTGAACTTTGAATTTTATCATCTTGTTTTTGTCACAATTTTATAAAAGTAATATATAAACAAGGATGTGATTTACAGTGAGTTTATCTTAGTTGAGGTGGTTTTAGCTTCTCTGCTTTGCATCCTTCTGAACATCAGTATACCACATGCCCTCTTGTGGTTTTTTTCTTGTGTGTGCATACTTATTTTTAATGGAGATCTGGGGATTTTGCCAACAAGTGGCAAATACATTTGATACTGATGTTTTCTCTTTCATCTCTTTTGTGATCTTTCTTTCTTTCTTTCTTTCTTTCTTTCTTTCTTTCTTTCTTTCTTTTTTTTCTTTCTTTGTAAAATGATCCTTATGTAATTATACAAATTTTTTTTTCACACACACACACACACACTCCAATTCAAATTATTTATTTCACATATAATACATGGTATCCATGTTTTATATACACAAATGTATTGCTGCTGGTATTGACCCTTTAAAAAAATTGAGCAACACGTGTATTGGGTTGTAGGCGGAGCACTCAAACAAATAATGAAGGGGAACTTTTTTTTCCCTGTCATTTGCTGGTGCTGCAACTTCACTCATCGCATTCTCAGCCACGGTAAGTGTGTGTATGATGTTTAAACTGCCTCTTTATTAAGTATTCAAATGATTAGTATTACGTTTTTCAGAAATCTGCTTAAATATACTGTCAGTACATGATACACTGCGTGTATATATTTTGTAATACTGATATATTGTGGGTTAATACATTGTGTACTTTGTGTAATACTCATGTCATGTTAGCTTTATTAGGGATGTATGATCAGGACTCTATATGCCAACACATACAGTATAAGTACATTTTCAGTGGCTTTTCCCAAAAAGAATATACTGACAATATAAAAGGTCTCTTAATATTGCAGATGCAGAAAATGTTCCTCATGGTGCTGTGTATCTTACTTTTTACTGGCAGTGTTCTCCAACTAGGTAAAAAAAAAAAAATTACCTTCTTAAGTAAAGTTACAGTATATGTGGAGTTACAGTATATAGCGAATAGAAATTTCAAGTAACTATGTTTCAAAATACTTCATCTTCTTATGTTTAAAATAATATAGCATTAAGTATTGTAATACAGACCTGTATTTGGTCTCAGAAAGGTCTGACAAATAATAGTTTTTAATGTATTTTATTTACTGTGCTTAAATGTACAAAAAAAAGTGCTATGATCTTCAAATCTTTACATGTGCTATTGCATTTATTAAAAAAAAAGAAAGAAAGAAAGAAAAAAGAAAGAAAGAAAAAAAAAATTCCCTCCTGTTAACATTTCCTGTTTTAAAGTGTATTTCACCTCATGCCTCCACCAGAAAGCTGCAAGTACAAATTGGCAATTCTACAAGATAAACATGTCACCTGTTTTAGTAAAATGAAGCAAGGAACACCATGCGATAATAAGCATCCCAACTGCATAACTGAAGAAAGGAATGGCCTGACGTGCATCAAATGGTTTGATGTTGATCTGACATGTGTAGATGATGATCTTAACAAGGTCACAATTGGTAAGTAGCCTGTCATAAACTGTTCATACCTTTTGTTACTGTTTGTATACTTAGAATATGAAAATGAAACCTTCCATGGTAAAATAATAATAATAATAATAATAATAATAATAATAATAATAATAATAATAATAATGATGATGATGATGATGATGATTATGATAATATGCATTTTACACTTCATAGAGAAACAAGCATGTGCCCAAGATCAAGAAAGTGAGTTAAAACTAGTTTTGATACATTTTTCTTATCGAATATGTGGTCATTTAATTACCATTTAATTTAATTACTAATAATGTACAGTCATTTAATTACTATTAATAGTAGATCACATTTTAGGTTTAGACTGTACGAGAGAGTTCCCAAACAGTAATGCTACCACATCAGTAGTGAACAAAGCATCAGCTGTGACCATATATTGTGGAGGTATGACAGTCACTGTTCAATTGCACTTATTTCTTGACTAAACCTACATTTAGGCTTCAAAATAACACTTCCTTCCTGCTTTCTTTCAGGTGGCTATATTCTGCTGCTAGTGATAATCATTGCTTTTTGAATAGTGCAAGCTGTTTCATCTGTGGAACACACCCAGAGAGAGTCTCCAGTAAACCCCCACAAATGCATTCCAAATGCAACCTGAATTGAATGATGTATCTTGTGGGGCATCTTGCTTACAATGGATGGAAATATATATATATATATTACCAAGTGGCATTGCCCTCCATGTCTATTACAAAGGAAGAACTGTGGAAAATTCCACCTTTCAAACATGTCATGGAAATCAAAATTTTCTTGTTGTTCTTCATGTAGTAACCTCTGTACTTGTAATATGTAATATGTGTTTTTATGCATACAACTTGGATTTTCATAAAGACACTTTCAAAAATGCTATTGTAATAAGGACAACAATGCAGGTGTGTTTGCAGAGGCCATATAAAATTGGAAAAGTCTACATGCTGGAGTGGGGGCTAGAGTATTAACTCCATGAGTTTACATCAACTAGTGTTCTATGAGTTTGTATCAAATTCCACAGAAAATTAAAAAAATAAATAAATAAAATAAAAAAATTAACATAACCTATTTGTCATTTATTTAAGTACAAGACATGGTTTTGGTCACTGAATATGTGCATTTATTTATCAAGTATGCTGCATTGTTAACTTTCTTACTTAAAATCTTCTTTTGCTTTGTTTTTTCAACATTGATTTTCATTATTATTTATGACCCAAGTATGGGATTTGAAAACATTTACATTTGAAAATAAAATAATAATTTGAAGCTTGCTTTTACTCTGGAATGTATTTTGTTATTTGTTATATTTTTAAAAAAAAACTTTTAAATAAACATTTTTAAATAATTAAATATATAATTATCACCTAAACATCACAAAATTAGTTGAACTAATGAAAATGACCAAATACAAAAACTACTATGCAAAGAACAAGGCAATAAAGTTCTCTCAGTAGAGAGTCTTGATGACGTCATGAAGACATTGCTCAGCTGATAATCGGAAAACCCCCAACCTTTAATTTCTGTGCGTGTTGTGTCATAACATAGTCATGTCAGAACATGTCTGTGTTATGACCTTCCCCTTTGTTCAGAGATGGTGATGTTTGACTTTTGAAGTCTTTCCAGAATGTGTGCACATTGTTGTCCTCAAAGAAGTGTCTTTTAAGTATAGGTAGGTAGGTCCTGAACCATTTGAATGTTAGCCAATACGTTAACCCACAATTTCACAGCCTTAGCAGTGAGCTTGTAGGTCTATGGTTTAATATGATTGCTGAATCTTTGTGTTGGCATCTTTTTGTCAAAGGTTTAAAAAGTTAAAAAGTGAGGTTTGGACTGAGCAGGGCTGTGTGTAATCAAGCCAATCTGTGTTTAAACAGTTGACTCTTTAGACCTTTGACTGGGCTAATTCAGATAGGGAGCAGCTGCTTTTTTATACAGGGTTATATGTTTTTGATAAGTTTGTTTATTAATGAAAAAATATGGTTGTGTTAACTGAGCATGCCTTTAAGTAGTAGATTTTGTTTAAAGACACTGTCACATATTTTCAACACAAATGTAAACTGTGAATGGGCCAATGTGTTTTCACAACATTGTATCTTCAGTTCTTGGAAAGTCTTTGCTCAGTGTGTGCTCAATCCTACATACAGGAGGTGACACACAGGAGGTGACTATTCCAGGTGCTGCACACACACACACACACACACACACACACACACACACACACACACACACACACACACACACACACACACACACACACACACACACACACACTAAGTGACAGCTACAGCTCTTAAATGATCATGGTGATTGACAGCAGCTCCTGGGGGTTAAAGACAGTGTGTTGAGGGGGAAGTCCTCCAGGAATCTCAGCACTGCTGTCCCAAAAGATACTAGAAAACCTCTGGCCTTCCCACTGTGTTTACGCAAAGTTAATGAATAAACCAATGTTGATGTAGATACACAAAGAGGGAATGAAAAATGTTCTCTGTCTGCCTTCCTTGCTCTTCCTGCTTTCTATTTCCCTTCTTGGAGTCAGTGGCGGAGACATACCACAGATCAGCTATGAGCTTAAAAAAATACTGCCATGGCACAGCCAGACAGAGAACAATGCAAAGCATGAGGTTAAGTCAGCTTCAAAAGTAAAATATACAAGACGCAATATACATGGTACCCCCCACCACAGGCAGGCGGCTTCAGTTGCTCACACACACATTTGTCGTGCCAATAAAGTAACAGTCACACACATGATGAAACATGGTGAGGAAACCTTATAAATGAAAGATAGAGAAGGAGGGGCAAGTTGTCCTTACTTTCTTCTGTATATGAGTGTGAGGGAGGAGACAGACCGGATGAGTGGAATGAGAAAAGGAGGGACAGGGAGAGGGAAAGAGCGAGTGAGGGAGAGGGAGCAGCTCTCTGTTTGTGGAGCAGAACAGGACCATGCTGTCAGGCAGTTGTGTAGTTTGGATTGGAGTACTGCTCCTGGGGCTTGGGGCTCCGAAGACTAGGGCTGTTGAATTTCAACACCATGGATATGAGGAGATGGTGCGCACTCTGTTCTCCATCCATAGCCAGTGCCCCTACATCACCCGCATCTACAGCATTGGTCGCAGTGTGGAGGGACGCCACCTTTATGTGCTGGAGTTCAGCGATAATCCAGGCATCCATGAAGCATGTGAGTGTCTTTACCTACTTCAGAGTCAGTGTTACTTTTAAATCTCTTTTCCAAGACTCCCTAACAATGTTTGAGAAATTATAGCTAACGATGTACAGTTGAAAGATGACACCTCCTAAGCTATGGTAGGGATGTATTCTAAAGGGACATGGTGCACAATGTAATTGAGCCAGCCAATGTAAACCACAGTTCACCTGATTTTCAGCGCAAATTAAAATGCGCTGAAAATATAAGGACATTTCTTGTTTATTTAGTTTTTAAGCTAAACCTTGATGTAATTTAGTCTGCTCCCTGTCCATCAGAAAATGTAGGCTTCTGATTTATAATCTGATGTGACCTGATGACCCTGTGTTGCTCAGCTGTTGAAAGAAAACTAAAGGTCCTGTCAACAGCTAAGGTACACAGAAATGGCCTTTGTGCCAAAAGCACACACAATTTACAAGAATCAAGCAGAACATGCTGTAAATGCTGCTAAGGTTTTGTCTTTCCTCTTGCAATAGAGTGGGGACAACAATGACTTACATTGATATAAACATTTAGCATAGCTTAGGTATAACCATATGAGACACTTTATGACTCTAGACTTTCAGTTGACAAAGATATGCTAGCCACAAATATTGTGAGTGGTTTAAGACTGCGTCAGGACGGCTTTTTTTTTTTTTTTTGCTGATGTATGGGCTTCCTTCAGTAGAATTGGAGGATGTATGCATGTTCCACAATAAGGTGAAAAGCACAAAAACAGGAACCTCACCAGCAGTCCACACTATGACTCCACTCGTCAGTTTATGATCAACATGGTGCTTATATTAAGCAATGTGCTTGTGATTGAATATATGAGAAAGATTGTAGGACCTTAGATGTAGGTTGATGAATTGCTGAAGCAGAAAGAGGCACCAATTTAATTCAGTCAATCTCTTACTTGCTCAATACACTTCCAGTAATCCAATCATTATTTGATTAACAACTGCTAAATATGCAGCCTGTCTCATTCACATTGCCAATTAGATTTTCTTCTCACTAAAATGGAACCCCTTACTAAGAGAGTGAAATGAATACTTTGAAATGTAGATTAACTTGATTGTGAAATTACAACTAGGCAAAATAATTAAAACCTGTGGCACACTCAAGAAGAAAACTAGAGGTAGATAGTAAGCAGATTTCAACACAGTGTGTTTCCATTCACAAGTGTCATTTAGTCATGAAAGATAATGCTGGCAATCTAATTACATGTGAACCCCTCAGTTTTTCTACAGTGAACCACAAATTAGAGCTCTGCTGCCATCCACTTATGTGCTCTTTGCAGATGTGGCTGCATGCTCTTCTGACTTCCTGACAGTGGTCACTTGACATGTGTTTTCTAGTGGAGCCGGAGTTCAAGTATGTGGGGAATATGCATGGGAACGAGGTGCTGGGCCGCGAGCTACTCATCCACCTCTCTCAGTTCTTCTGTGACGAGTACCAAGCAGGGACCCAACGGATTACAGAGCTCATCCACAACACACGCATTCACATTCTGCCCTCCATGAATCCAGATGGCTATGAAGTGGCAGCTAGGCAGGTATTAAAGCCATACTTACGAAAGAAAAATAAATCTCAAAAGTTTATTCATATATATATATATATATATATACACACACACACACATGTACCCTCTGCATGAGAAAAACAAACTATCACAGTTGTTTCAAGATTAATCAAACAGTCAGTATGTGCAGATGTCTGGGCTCATGCATTATACATATGTTATCTGCTCCAGCCTGAACAGTTTATTTCAGGCACAAACTCAATGCCCAGCAACAAACAGCTTTAAAATTGTATATTTTCACCATCTCACACATCACAAACCAACTGCCCTGTACCAAAATACATCACACTGGCCATGATTCTTCATATGTGCATCACTATTCACCATGTATAAGATCCGATGCAATATCATTAATGACTTTTCCTTATACTTATAGGCATTTAGGAAGCAGAGTTCAGTATACATAGTGAAAAAAAAATTGTCTTGCTTCCAGGGTCCAGAGTTCAATGGTTACCTGGTGGGCCGTGGGAATTCCAGAGATGTGGACCTAAATCGCAATTTCCCTGACCTGAATGCACTCATGTATTACAATGAGAAGAACAATGGACAGAATCACCATTTGCCCCTTCCAGACAACTGGGAGCACCAGGTGGGTAACACAAACTAACAGTGATCATCGTAAAGTCAGCTTGGATACCATGGTAACTTGAGATAACATGTATAGATCAATCAATAAAATAAAAGGAAAGGAAAAGAATTCTCATTTGAGAAACCCAAAACGTCTGAAACATGGTACTGTAGCAACTACTACGACTCCCTGTGTTGTGTGTTGTTTTACTTTGATATCTGTCACAATCTTGCACAAACTTGTTTAAATTAAAAAAAGGTAAAATGCTACATATGGCATGGATTACATAAACCCACAGGGCAGAAAATATTGTTGTTTTATCAGTATAAGCTATCCATCACTCACCGGATAAGTATCCTTCCAAGGTCTTACAGCACTAGACTGAACTGTATCAGACACTGACAATTCAACCTTTCAGTATTGTTGTTTAAATAAGCAGACACTGGAAAGGAACTTTTTCATCCAGATCAGTTCCCCAAATGGTGTGCTGTTACATATCAGTTAAACCACTAGGTAGTCGACGTGAAAGTATTTGGCTTAGGCCAATGGTGGATTTTAAACAACAATGAATTCTACGTAGCGTGAAACTCAACACAGACTGCAGCTCAGCTCAATGGTTTTAAAAACAGGGTACAGCTAATATTTTCTTATTTGAATAGAATCTATGCAAGGACAGTGTAATTTTAACACCTTTGTCTAAATGAGAACTCCAGATTAGAAATGTCTAATTTTACATAAGACAGTACCATTATAGATAACAGCTAAGCACGTCTCTGACATTACTGCTTGCCATAAAACCTTTAATCACACATCACATGGTGCTAGGAAGGTCTTTTCCCACTGAAACCAAGCTCTTTGCTGGCAGCTGAGGTCACTAAGAAGCCTAAGGTCACTAAGTTTCCCCAAACCAGTGCTTAGACTGGTTTAATATTCCAGCAGTTATCTGCAAGGACAAAAAAAACTGTGGTGCCAAACTGATCTGACCCAAAGCAATAAATGCAGCCAATTGTTTATTTTCCTTGTTGCTTTAATGGGATGTATTGTGGCATGTTATATGGCCCAGATAACTTTCCAATGACATAGTAAATCATTTCCCTCAGGGGCAGTGTATGCAGTCGTGCTGTGTGGTGTATGTGTAGAGTATATTAATGTATATAATTTTGCTCCTGTGCTCTTTCTGGCTCTAGGTTGAACCAGAGACTCTTGCAGTCATTAGATGGATGCAAAGTTATAACTTTGTTCTATCAGCAAATCTGCATGGAGGAGCAGTGGTGGCAAACTACCCTTTTGATAAATCCAGAGAAGCCCGTATAAGAGGCAGGTCTACATATTCTGCCACTCCGGATGACAAGCTCTTCAAAAACGTATGTAATAATTCAAATGAGTGACTACTTATACATTTTTAGAGTTACTTAATTAAATATTACTTATTATAGTGTGTGTGTGGGTGTGTGTGTGTGTGTGTGTGTGTGTGTGTGTGTGTGTGTGTGTGTGTGTAGTTGGCAAAGACTTACTCCTATGCTCACAGCTGGATGCATAAAGGCTATAACTGTGGAGATTACTTTGACGAGGGGATTACCAATGGAGCCAGCTGGTACACTCTTTCCAAGGGTCAGTGGATGCCTTTATTGGATTATATCTTTAAATATAACAAAAATGCCCAAATGTTTCATTATTGAGCTACTTAATTACTCAAATCAACACAAGGCCAGAACTGAATTCTCCACAGGGAGTGAATACATGTGGTTAAACATTAGCATTTTGTGTTTGCAGGCATGCAGGACTTTAACTACCTATACACTAACTGC
The DNA here is from genome assembly GCA_023630585.1 of Cranoglanis bouderius. Classification (NCBI taxonomy): domain Eukaryota; kingdom Metazoa; phylum Chordata; class Actinopteri; order Siluriformes; family Cranoglanididae; genus Cranoglanis; species Cranoglanis bouderius. Next base: position 5,104,338 of record CM042562.1, on the reverse strand, counting down.
TTTGAGATCACTCTGGAGTTGAGCTGTGAGAAATTCCCCCCAGCAAGCACTCTGGCCAGAGAATGGCTGGCCAACAGGGAGGCTCTGGTATCCTACCTGGAAGAAGTGAGTCCCCCTTCCCAGAACTTGGGTCACATCTCACTTCACTGAAGCACTTAGAAGCTTAACTTCCTGGGGAAAGCATACACCTGGTTAAAGTGCATTGTGTCCATAATGAAATGGGAAATTAAAGAAAGTAGGATTTTAGACAAGATGTGAGAGAGGGACAGACAACAACCCAGTGTTGTACCATTGCATTAGTCTGTAACCAACCTGCTTCTTTGTGCTTTGAATGGGCTATGAGTATAAAAGTTACAACTTAGTCACAGTAATACTATTCATTGTTAGCACAGAACATGACATGGATGGAAACAATTACTACCTATATTTAAGGCATATACAGCATACCCAGTATAACTAACACGGATCATGACAGTAATATGACTTGTCCCCAGGTTAACCATGGCATTAAAGGAATGGTTTATGATGAGAATAACAACCCCATCAGCAATGCAGTGATCTCAGTGGCAGGCATAAACCATGACATAACCAGTGGTTAGTAAATCTTCACTATATAGATAAATAAACAAGATTTAATGGTTTGATAAATACCTTATCGGTAGTGTCTAATACTGATTGCATCTATGTCTCGTGTCCTAGGTGCAGATGGAGATTACTTCCGTCTGCTTTTGCCAGGAACCTACACTGTAACTGCCTTTGCACCAGACTACCAGCCTTCCACCAGTACAGTGACAGTCGGACCTGCTGAGGCCATACAGGTCAGAATAAAATAAATGCTATCGATGCCATACATCTACATTTATTTAAAAAAAAATAATAAATAGTGTTTGCACATATGAATATATGCCTTTTGCTTTCAGTTACACTTCTATTTGAAACCAGCACCAAAAGAGACAAACTTGAATGCGAGGGACCATCAAGATACGAAGAGCTTGTCGGCAGCCAAAGTTCCTCCAGCCAACCTCGGTCCAAGATAAAAAAAAAAATTAAAAAAGGGACAAGTCCCTGGAAAATGTTGGCAAAGGAAGTTTAGCCTATCGCTGTTACAAATCACATCACTGAAACATACTTCCTCACGCCTCAGTTTGTCTTGTATGCTTAATATTATGTTTTTCACAAGAGTGTTCTATTGAAATGAATTCACATTCATGTAACACTTAAGAAATGCATGTATTAAATAATGTCAGGTTCATAGAAAGGAATCAGCATATAATTCAGAAAATAATTTAGATAATAATGCAATGTTATGAGGTGTCACCAGTATTGTACATCAGCACTTACAAAGAATTTAACAATCTCCTTTGATTAAGTAACATTTTATGCAGACCCAAAACAAAATGTAATCAAGTATAATCAAATGTAGCAATGAAATGGTCCTTAGTCGGTATTTTCTTGATATGTTTGTGATTACATATTACAGATTGAACAAAAATGTGTTATCATAGATATCACAGATACATTTAGCCTTTTAACATGTGCTAAGACTGTTATGGTATCAGTAGGATTACTGTAAAGCACTGAATATTTACAGAACTCTAAAGACCATTTTTTTATACTGTGTAGTTCTACTCTCATCTCTCTGATTTTAGGAAATTAATACTCTATGTATTTTAAAGGAATTAATTAAATTAGAGTAATTGATAGTTAGAGTAAGATCGGAAAATCCTAAATACTAAAAAGAAAATTCTATTGTTAGTACAATACAGAAAATTATAACTTCAAAAAGTTGAAATATATCCATTAAGAAAAAAATATTATAATAAAGTGTTCATCGTTTGATACTTGTTGTTGTATATTTGTACACCAGAGGTCACTGTTGTCCACTTAAATGTGTGCACCTGATTGGATTGGAAGAACTACAGTATGTTTTAGGCCCAATTTTTTAGATTTTTATTGTATTTTATAAGAATTAGTATTCTATAAAAATTCACTGTATTGTAAAGTTGCAAAGTTCAAAATCCTAACTCAAGGAAAGATTCTAAAAACCCTAAACACACAATGATCTACTTGTTCACCTATATATTTATATTTAGCTCGCGAAAGCCAGTGGGTTTTCAACTATTTTCCTATGGATAACAAACAACACCCCCCCCCCCCCCAAAAAAAGTAATGTTTGACGTACAGGAAAAGGAAAAACTCGCTCCAGGAATGTCCTGAACCCTGGACATGTGCCCTACAACCAAAAACTGCAGGAATAGGTCATCATATTTTGATAATAAAACACACTCCTGTTTTCAGCTAAGTATAGTACAAATTTTTAAATAGCTCTCCCAGGACAAAATATGTGTAAAGACTGAAAAGACTGTGCTTAATGTAAGTGTTTTTTAATTTTCTTTTGTTTGCATTTTTCAAGTGCTTTTTTTTTTGCCTGCATATAATATTCCAAGTAAACAACTGTAATTATTTGCAAACTATAAAAAGAATATTGTATATATTTCTGAGTTTTGAATGAATTAAATTTACCATATAACATTAACGCTATTAGTTATGTCCATTCCATGCATAAAATCATTATATTTAAATGTATAAATACGCTTATTTCCAGTAAGAGTCATAGATATCAGTTCTGACAGTCCGAAGGGTAACAATCAATCCACAAAATTCCACTGCATACTGAACCATCTTTCAATACAACTCAAACAAATTGTGAAAGCAGACAAATGACAGCATATAATAGAGAATAGAAACAAAGAGTTCAACACTCACATGATCACAGTCAATGAAAAGGAGTGTAGGAGTGGACATAAAACAAGCTTTTCACACAGTCTGTATGGACTGATCTGGCGTATTCTCTCAGATGCAGTGGGTGGTATAGTGTCAGGAGAATGAGCTGAATACATGTAGTGTGGTCTGGGCTACAATGAATATTACAGTCGTATTATACGTCCACTATGTCAGCTAGTGACTGAGTTTTGACTCAGCTGACGACTCTTGGAAAAAGATGTGTACCACAACAGCTAGTGTACAGATGTTTCATTGAGCAAGCGGACAAACAAACGAACAACAAATAACTAAATAAATGAACAAACAAACAAACAAACAAATAAAGAGTATTTGCTGTACAGGTAAGCTGTAATGAATGCACTAAATCTTCTGTTTGTGTGACTAAAAATAATTTGCTTGCTTAGTGGCTCATGACATGGTATGGCTTTCCCAGTTTAAAAAGGTTTCCTTCCATTGTCTCTCTGTTCAGGGATGTCAGTAAATGCTGACACACCACAAACGTATTATATAATTTTATATATAGGGCAGTGGTAGCTCAATGCTTAAGACGCTGGGCTACTGATTGGAAGGCTGTGAGTTCAAACCCCAGCACAGCCAGGCCGCCACTGTTGGGCCCTTGAGCAAGGCCCTTAACTGCTCAGATGTATAAATGAAATAAATGTAAGTTGCTCTGGATAAGGGCGTCTGCCAAATTCCATAAATGTAAATATAAGTTATTCAGAATAAGGTGAGATTTACAGAAGGAATACATGATGAAAAAAGAAGGCCATATGCCAGCATTATATAAAGAAATAGTGCAAAATGTCCTCAGGAATTCAACAGGAGTGAAGAAGAGTGAAATTATGATCTGTCGCTGTCATGAAGCGTAGAGACCATGTGTTATGCTCACTTGGTGAAGTGAATAAAATCCTAAATTAGGTGTTATTTTCTACTCTGCAAGTCTTCTAGGCTTTGGACATTTCCACATTAAGGACCAATATTGGTAATGGTAATGGTTTTAATGGTCAGCTGATTGTTTGTAATGGTATTTGTAGTGAAAACCTTTAGAATTTCTGTGATGTTTTCAATTGTGTTTTCCCCCCAGCAGGTTATGTATGTCATGATATAATAATAATAATAATAATAATAATAATAATAATAATAATAATAATAATTATTATTATTATTATTATTATTATATATATATATATATATATATATATATATATATATATATATATATATATATATATATTCAAATGGTAAAATGAGAATATAAAACTAGTTTCTTTACTGTAGTCAGTTTTCTAGAGCCTGTACATTTAAATATTAATGATTTAGAAATCTAAGTACTCATATACCTCATTTACAACAATGTCTGTAACAAGATAGATCCAACATTTAAAGATATTAGTGAATATAAATTGCACAATCCAATTTCCAGTCACGTTAATGTTTTGGGTTTTGTTTTGTTTGGGTTTTTTTTTTTCTTTCTCGCCATAAACACACCTTTCAAAGGTCATCGTTTCCGTAAAAAACGTCTACCAAAACTTGTTCCCACTTGCTTGAATGTTTTCACATTACTACCAGCAGAATCCTGTCGAGTTTCTGGCAGGCATGTGTGAGACAGCCTTCATGAAAGACCCACGGGAGCGTAGTTTTTGATCCACCAGTATTCCGAAAACCTCAGCTCCGTGTGCTAGGATTGTGGGTCGGTCCCGGCGGTTTGTAGGAGGAGTTGCTATCTGATCCAATCCTAGTGCAGGAAATGAGATACAGCTAGCTTAGGAGGTGGGATTTTTTTTTTTTTTGGAAAACGGGTGGGAAACGTAGCGCCCCAGAGGGTGGTGATGTGAGTATGGGGAGCAGGAGCAGGGGATCAGACTGTTGGATCGGGATGACAGCTGAACCCTGTGCGACGCAGATGCCAAACACAGGGAATCATCTGCAGCGGATGAACACGTAGCTGATACGGCTACAAAGCTTTTCCACTGCTTACATGTTCGAGACTTGATTTATGAATGGAAGAAAGCGGGAAGCGATCAAACTGTAAATAAGTGGAAAGTGGACTTGCAGGAAGCCCACAACCAAACCAAAACCCCCTGTCTACTGTACACCCAGGTCCTTATTTACCACACAGGTAAGTGACAATGACAGTGTGTATAATGACCTGTTGTTAATAGTTAACAGTGACCAGTTCCTAACCGATTTCCTACGTTATTTTGTAACACAGCGGACCGTTACATCTCTGTGTGGCCACATGACTGTCCACAGCTAACAGCTATCCGTCTTTGATAACAGCTACTATTATAGTGTTTTATCATATCTCTACAAATATTTGTTTATGCGCATATTCATAGCCTAAACACACACACACACACACACACACACACACACACACACACGCGCGCGCGCGCGCGCGCACACAGCTGATCTCAGGACCTGCTCTTATTCACCAGCCCCAGAAAATCTCTGCTTTCACTTGTAGTAACGCGACGTGCATTTCAATCACTTCTAGCTGTTTTTCTGATAAGAGTGAAAAAAAAGAGAAGGAACAGTTTGTTTAACCCAAAACATCATCCTGATTATCACTGCTTCCAAACTCCCTGCTGAACCCCCCCCCCCCCCCCCCCCAAAAAAAAAAAACAAACAATAGACACCATCACAGAAATTATAATGGTATCCACTAGACATAACATGCCACCAATAGAAGGCAACAAATTATCTGTAGAGACCCACAGGGACCATTACAGTCTCCATTAAAACCAATACAATTCCCAATATAACCATTAAAACCATTACACATTCTATAAGGGTCTCTATTGTTTTTTTTTGTATTTTTGTTTTTTCCATCAGGGCTTAACATAGCATTATGGAAATGAAAAATGTTCTAAAACCTTTACTACAACTGCTACTTTTTCCTTATACAAATATTATGGGCTATTATAAAGAGCAGTGTTTTACTGTGTGTGTGTGTGTGTGTGTGTGTGTGTGTGTGTGATGGTGGTGGTGGTGGTGGTGGTCAGATGTCGTTGCTGCTCACCTGCCACATGGCAGTTGGTGACAGTTGTCTTGCCACTTGATGTCTTTGCGAAGAGGACCATTACTTCTCTGCGCCTCCGAGCAGTGTTAGAGGACATCCTTCTTATAACTGTAGTATCGAGATCTGTGGCTCTTAACCATATAGCGGCAAATGATGTCAGCATTTTCATTTATATCCATTCAGCAACTTACAGTTGAGCTAAGCTGATAAAAGTCTTGCTCCAGCCATGGTTCTCTGGTAGTTTTTAGATTTGAACTTGTGAACTTCTGATTACAAGCGCATAACTGTAATCACTGAACCACCACTGGACTGCACCAGAAAATAATTATGTGTAGAACAAAGCTGCGTTTGCGGAATATTTGGTTCTTGGCACAAAAGTAATGGACACATATGAAATACTATATTGCCTTGTAGTATACTTGCTATGTAGTTCCTAATGCTGAGGTGATTTGGTCGAAACCCTACAGCGATGATTTTATTAAATCTCTCAGAGATGTGATTCGAAGTGTCATTTGAGTTGGGGTGAGAACTGAAATGTAATTCAGAATTACATAATGTTACAAAGTCTCTGAACTTGTTTTCAGTTTGCTCATCCTGATTTTCACTCCAGTTTGCCTCTAGGACATTTTCTGGTTGCGCTTCAACCTTACAACTTAACGGCTCTAACCTGAAGGGTAGCTTTCTGTAATAGACCAGAACTGTACCCATGGATGTCGAATGATGGGTTAATGTAAAATATGTATTAATATCCCTTGTCTAATATGTTCCCTTTGAGAAAGCCCTCGTTCTGTGTAACATGCTCAATGCATTTTGACAGTCTTCCTATTGCAGTATTTGTCTTATGCATTTGCAGCTCACCACTGTGTGACATACAGTACTGTGCAAAAGGTTTAGGCACCCTATTTTTTTTTTTTTTTTAGTACAAACTTTGTTATAGATTTTTTATTTTATGACGTCTACATGATCAAGTCAGTACAAAAACCTTTTAGATTCCCAAACATTAGTTTTCAAGCACAAAATTAAATGTTACAGAAAAATGTTTGTTTGTAATTAAAGAAAGCAGCATATTACATAAGAGACACTTTTCAGACAAAAAACACAATGAAGGCTGCTGTGAAACAAGTGCGGAAGTCAAAGTCTCCAGAAGAACTGTGGCTGGTTCTTCAAGATGCTCAATAAAACTTACCAGCTCATTTCCTTATAAAACTGCACAAATTGTACCAGAGACTACTATTTTTTTTACTATTTTCACACCAGATATTGACTTTGTTTCATTTACTACTGTTTACTGTTTTTTACGGTATTTTTTTTTAAATTGTAGAAACATTTAATTTAATTATTTTGAATGCATCTTTGCTCTACAGCATTTCTTTGCATGCACCTAAAACTTTTGCACAGTACTGTACAGTGTAGAAAGAAAGTGAGCCCTTATTCTTTGATCCAAGTAGCAAAAATCTACTCTGTCACATTTGTTATTTGAGCATTGTTTGAACTCTTATTTTCATTGATCGGATGTTAGTTGCTTGTCAAAATCGAAACCTTTTCCCAAGTAAATGTTTTCTTTCTGTCGCAGCTTGATGTGGAATTTCAGGAGTTTATGTAACTACTTTACTTTTTTGGGTTTTTAAATTTTTTTTTTTTTTTTTATCAGACTGGAGTTTTTTTTTTAACTAGACCTTTGACTCTTCTTGTTTGGATGTCGTAGAAAATGGCTCCACATCACCTGCAGAGCAAGAGTTAGCACACTCACATTGACTCCATTACTTATCAGTCTCTCCTTTTTCAATTCAGTCCACTGGGTCAGGATGTGCAGGCTGAGGACTGAACACAGAAGGCCATAGTACACAGACCTTGTACACTTTCAGGCAGAAATGAATGGTGTCCATTTGTCATCACTTCAATACTGAATCTAGTCCACTGTACAATTCCTAGTGTACTATCCTTCCTGCAGGGATTGTTAGACAGCAGAAAGTGCCCATCTACACTAAAGGCATATGTAGGAGCCCTTATACACTCCCTCCAGGATTTCGCGATTTCGTGATTGCAGAAATTGTAGCAAAATCAATCAAAAATCTGCAGTATTCCGAGGAGCTCGCAATTTTCCAAACTTACCATAGATTTTCAGCAGATTTGGGCCATGTGATTTCGTCACACCGTGCATTCAGTCAAAGCCCTCTTTGATTTATGTCCGTCAAACGTGAGTACAGCTAAAAGGTCTCATTTACCAACAAACATCACTCTGGAAGACCGTGCAAAACAATTTTGTGCAATTGCAATTTTGCCAATTCAAGTAGTTTTCTGCAAAAAAAAAAGTATAAAAAGAAAACCTGCACATTGCATCGCAAATTTTGGAAAAGGTTGCAGCAAAATCAAGCATTTTTGGCCACAACAATCACAGAAAAACTCTGCGAAATCCTGTACAGACTGCTTATAGTGTGTTGTAGCACCGTGGGTGCTGTTTTGCTGGGAGCTCATAACGTCACAACCTTTCTGAAAGGACCAAGGCGCCTTCATCCACCGTGTTTCCTTAAGAGCCCACATTTCATCTTTGTGAGCTCCTTTGTCTAAACCGGGTGCTGGATGTCATCACCTTGGTCTTCATGTGGGCTGCATACCTGGCACCTATCATGGACACTCCTCTTGGCCGTTATGTCGAGGTGTGCTGTTCCAGGACATCTGCACTGCTGCCACCTTTCCAGTTAGTTCTAAGTTGGGTTGGTTCTTCTTTGTGCTAGCTGGGTGATATTCAGAGGGATCAAATACAATGCTAGTTTCATATGTAACTATGGGTCTTTGAACACCGGAAAATCATCAGGGTTCTCTGTTAATCAGTACCAGCACCGATCCAGTGGTAACTCAACAAGAAGGTTTCAGGGAAACTGTGGGTGTGTGACGACGTTCCTTATGTCACATACAATGTCATATGATCACATTGTGACTTTTTTTGAGGTTTTGCATTGCGTACGCATGCATGCAAGAAGATTTCTGGGTAAAATTCACTGTGCCTGGTGGTTATCTGCTATTCACAGAATCACAGTTACATACATAATCGTGTTAAATGATTTGTCCAAACAAAAAAGCAACTATAATAAAGCTTTTTGACTAATACAGATATGTTCCCTGGACTCTCATGCATGGTGACAGCAGATGTATGGGAGTCAAAATAGGAACATAGAGGTCAGTGTTCTCAGTATTCCCAATATTACTTATCGATTGCAATTTCCATTTCTCAAACATATTTTACAGAAAAGCAGTCCAATGTTGCATAACGTTCATTGGGGATTTTAGTCTGAAGTGAAGTCCAGTGTCCTCATTAAGAGGCTGCTGCACATACGTGGCTGTGTGCCATATCTGAGAGAGCGAAGGCAACAGGCTCTCATGATTACAGATTTGTGAGTCAGGAAGATTAGCAGTCATCACTTTTCTTATTACAACATGTAAATGAAATTCAATAAAAATGCACTGAATCATTAGAATTCATAGGGAGTTTATACAAGATTGGTTAGGCCTCTTAAGGCCTGCTCAAACAGCTTTCCAAATACCACTCAGGCTCCATAGTCCTCCATCTCTGTCAGAATGATTGCACTGGGGAAATACTCCACCCCTCCACTCATGTGCTGTGGATTTCCCTGCAAAACTTCCCGTCTGCCTTGACTAACTCCTCTTTCCCTTCTGAATGATGTCAGTACAGAGACTTAGCATGTTGGTGAGGAATTGTGGAATGAAGAAGAATGAAGTTTTTTGAGCACGAGAAATAACTACAGGGTAGGTTACGGATATAAAGAGCGATTTTGTTTTCAGGTTTGAAAAGATATTGCAGGAAATACAAGAAAGAGAACAGGGAAACAAAAAGGAGAACTGAGGAATGTGGCGAGTACCTAAGTCAGTTGTATATGTCATGTTTCTTGGTAAAGATTTACTGAGTATTTTTTTACCAGCTCCAGTCTGTGGCTCAGAGCCTCTAGATTGTACATGCTGAAATGTGAACACTGCCCAAACATATCTGGAGTGTGTTAAAGATCTTAAACTATGTATGGCAAGGTCCTAATGCATTGAGATTGAAATCTTTAAAATCCTAGATATATGAAATGGACATTTTATCCACTTATCATCTACCAGTAAAAATATCAGCCTTTTTTTTGTGATTCTATGCCTATCTTTTTTTTTTTTTTTTTTAACTTCATAAATCGTGAACTTTTATTTCAAACAGCTGTTGCCTTCTTCCACCATATGTCATGTGTAGAGAAGTAAAAGCGAAATTGGTTTATTTATCTGGAATGATACACTGCCCCACCTGCTAGAACTTGTTTTTTTGAAATGAAAGCGTTTTCCTGGAGGCAGCATTCCTAGGCATCACGCTGTCAGTAAGCACAATATCTGCACAGTAAACACAGAGAGATAATAATAATAATAAAACACAACAAAAACATAAAACAATAAGGACGTTTCCAGCTCTGAATACATGCTTGCTGCAGCTATAATGGAGGTGCAGTGAGTGCGTCCCTCATTGTTGGTAAGCAATCAGTCCTGTTCAATAAATAAAAGCAGGCAGTCAGCAGATCAAGTTTCAGGCCTGTATGCCACATCCCTTCTTGCCTGACTGAGATAGAGCTGGTGAATGAGGGAAGAAGAGAGAGAGACAGAGTTGGGAGGGTTAAAAGACATCTAAATAGAGATATAGAGATGTGGAGGTATGTTTGGGTTTGTCTGAAGGGAGGATGTTTTCTCCAGGGCTAGAAAACAGGAATGACTTAACATTGAAGAGGGAAAACATAAACGGTGGAAGAGTGAAGATGTGGGTGCTTTAGCATGGCTTGTGGTGCATGGTCATATGTAAATTTGCTGTGAGATTCATTATGCAGTATCATTATGCAAATGAATGCAGAACTTTACCCTTTATATATATATATATATATATATATATATATATATATATATATATATATATATATATATATATATATATATATATATATACACACACACACACACATATCTAGAACGTTACCCTTTACCCATAATCAAACACAAACCCATAGAAACACCAGAGAAACACCTACTGGCCAAGACTTACAATGTGGTGGCATATGGTGACAATATTTGCAAGTGTACACATGCTGTTAGAAATGGGAATGTGAGTTGTGGGAGGTAGGATGTGGTGGCTCGCTAGACACACACACACACACACACACACACACACACACACACACACACACACACACACACACACACACATGCATGAACTGTCTTAAAAGCTGCAGTACAAACAAAACCCAGCAGAAACCAACCAACCCAAATAAAGAATCATAATGAGGCCATTTTGTTTGTTTTTCTCACAAGCAGTACTTAATTTGTGCCGGTATGTGTGTGTGTGTGTGTGTGTGTGTGTGTGTGTGTGTATGTGTGTGTGTGTGTGTGTGTGTGTGTGTGTGTGTGTGTGTCATTTCAGAACAGGATCTGGTACCTATAAGATTTGGAGTGCCTGCATTGTAGTACTTATTTACATGGATAAATAAAGTAATAATAAAATAATTCTAATGAATGATCTTTCTTTAATACAATCAGCTCATTTCCATTATGGCCAGTTGGTAACTAATAATCATAGCATACCCACGTTATCAGTCACATCTGCTCACGAATTGTGGATCTGGTGAAAAAAGCAGCTTTTATGTCATTTCTTAATGAAGTAAGCAAAAGTGTAGGAGCAGAACAAGATGCTAAAAAAAAAAGCAAGAGAGGCGTCGTCTCTATTTCTGAAACTTGAAAGAACTGTGCTGGATTTTTGTATGAGCAAAGCAGAGTAAATTATATGACTGCGTTATGAAGTAATTTAGATAATTATGCAAGCTAAAAAAGTCTTTTTGCATAATCTGTCTATTTTCCATACCACTTATCCTACACAGGGTTGCGAGGGAGCCTGGAGTCTATCCCAGGGAACTCAGGGTACTAGCCCGCAGATACCCTGGATGGGGTGTCAGCCCATCACAGGGCACAATCGCACACACATTCACACACCTAGGACAATTTGGAAATGCCAATCAGTCTATAATGTATGTCTTTGGACTGGGGGAGGAAACCAGAGTACCTGGAGGAAACCCATGAAGCACAGGGAGAGCGTGCAAACTCCACGTACATAGGGTGGAGGCGGGATTTGAACTCCCAACCCTGGAGGTGCGAGGCAATAATTTTGCATAATCCAAGATAATAATCTGGAAACTCAATGTCCTTCAAATTTAATATTACACCAAATTGTTGGGTAAATTTTAGACAGGATCATCCTTATTTAGACTGACATCAGATCCAGGGTGTATTCATTAATCATAATTAAATATATTGTTTGTTTGTTTGTTTGTTTGCTTGTTTGTTTACAAATCATTTAAATGTGTACTTTACATCTAAACAATTTTGTGAAATCTACAAAGGCTCTGGACAGCATACTTACACACAACATACTTTGAAACCTTACAAGTCAAATATTATCTAGATCCCTGCATTCAGTGATGTTACATCACACAATACTAAGGGCCAGAGGCATCACTGACAGCACAGCTGTGTCTTTGTCCTTGTGTGTGTGTGCACACAGTTAACTCTCAGAATAGACACACTGGTGGAGAGAGCATGAGGCCTGTGTTTGTAAAGCTGTCTGTCATTTCACTGACTCTTTCACCCTTCTGCCAATTGGCAAGAGACAGACTCATTATTTGTCTCAGTAAAACTCACTTACAGAACATACAACTGAGCAGTTGAGGGTTAAGGGCTTGGCAGTGCTGGGATTTGAACTCAAAGCCTTAGAAGTCTAGTGCCTCAACCACTGAGCTACCACTGCCCTGCCAAGAGCCACCAGTTCCTTCCTTTTCACCTGTCACCCCAGAGCTTGATGTTACTTCCAGTACACTCTGTTTGATTTACTCTACTACTCCTCATTTAATTTCTGCAGTCCCATTGGTTTCCTTATAGAATAACACTTTTTTTTTCTGATAAGTGTCTGATAAATCATTATCCATCAAATCCATCAAATGTCACAGCACATCCTGCACCATCCTGTGCATTTATCATCATTATTGTTTGTCATTCTTTATTTGTACACTGATCTATCTTTACACTTTGCCCTTGTATTAACTTTTGTGTGTTGACTGAATTTCAGGAGCAATGATACTGTATTTAAATAGGAATTGTCAGTTATTGTTAGATCTCAAAGGAGATCTCTAGTGCAAAGCAGGGCAAAGAGGCTTTCTCTAATTTCCCTCCCTCTCTCTCTCAGGCTTGCTACTTGTCTGTCTACATGCAGGTGTCTTTTGACAAAAGCTTCCTGATCTCCTGATGTCTTCACCGCTAGGCTTCAAAGCACATTTAATCTGGATTACACTCTTTCTTGCACTCACCTTCTGTTGTTATTTTTTTTTTATATATAGGTGTTAATCATTCTTTTGACTGCTCAACACATTCATGCACAAACATTTATGGGTGCTCGCACACACACACACACACACACACACACACACACACACACACACACACACACACACACAGTGTGCTCTACCACTCTGTCAGTGGGACCATATGCCACTGAGCTCTTTTCTCTGTAAGGTCTCTGTAGCTGCCAGTACGTCAGTGTCCTTCACTCTCTCCTCTTGACCAGTGGAGCATAAACAAGGCATTGTTTACAAAGGCCATCTTCACATGCACAGTAATACTTGGGCTCTAAATTAAATTACTAAGCATGGAGTAGCTGCTTAGCCTTAGTGCCTCCTCGAGTTGGGCTTCTGTTTTAGTTATCACCAAGGATGAATTACAGTTGTCATTTTTGTTTGTTTTTTGAACAAACCACTAGGATGAGAGCTAGTATATGCACATAATTCTGTAGAACCTGTTGTAGTTTATGTGCATATTCAGAAGATTTCTGTCTATATAAATGACTATACACTGTATGGGCGAAAGTTTATGGACACCTGACTATCACACCCATACAGTATGTGCTTGTTGAACATAAATTCCAGATTTAGTCCCCCTTTGTTGCTATAATTACCTCCACACTTCTGGGAAGGCTTTCCACTAGATTTTGGATCGTGGCTGTGTGGATTTGCTCATTCAGACACAAGAGCTTTACTGATGTCATGTGAGGAGGCCTGGGGCGCAGTCAACATACCAGTTCATCCCAAAGGTGTTCAGTGGGGTTGAGGTAAGGCTCTGTGCAGGCCACTCAAGTTCTTCCACTCCAACTTTGGCAAACTGTGTCTTCATGGACCTCGCTTTGTGCACAGTGGCATTGTCATTCTGCATCATGTTTGAGCCCCTGAGGCTCAGCGAAGGGAAATTGTAATGTTACAGCATTCAAAGACATTCTGTGTGCATCCAACTTTGTGGAAACGGTTTGGGGAAGAATCACATATGGGTGTGATGGTCAGGTGTCCACAAACCTTTTGCCATGTAGTGTGTTATTTATTTATTGAGATGCACAGTACTGTGCAAAAGTTTTAGGCAGGTGTGAAAAAATGCTGTAAAGTAAGAATGCTTTCAAAATAGACATGTTAATAGTTTATATTTATCAATTAACAAAATGCAAAGTGAGTGAACAGAAGAAAAATCTACATCAAATCAATATTTGGTGTGACCACCCTTTGCCTTCAAAACAGCATCAGTTCTTCTAGGTACACTTGCACAAAATCAGGGATTTTGTAGGCATATAGTCAGGTGTATGATTAAACAATTATACCAGACAGGTGCTAATGATCATCAATTCCATATGTAGGTTGGAACACAATCATTAACTGAAACAGAAACAGCTGTGTAGGAGGAATAAAACTGGGTGAGGAACAGCCAAACTCAGCTAAAAAGGTGAGGTTGCTGAAGACAGTTTACTGTCAAAGGTCTTACACCATGACAAGACTGAGCACAGCAACAAGGCAGAAGGTAGTTTTACTGCATCAGCAAGGTCTCTCCCAGGCAGAAATTTCAAGGCAGACAGGGGTTTCCAGATGTGCTGTCCAAGCTCTTTTGAAGAAGCACAAAGAAACGGGCAATGTTGAGGACCGTAGACGCAGTGCTTGGCCAAGGAAACTTACTGCATCAGATGAAAGACACATCAGGCTTACTTCAGTTCACAATCTGAAGATGTCCAGCAGTGCCATCAGCTCAGACCTGGTAGAAATCAGTGGGACCCTGGTACACCCATCTACTGTCTGGAGAAGTCTGGTCAGAAGTGGCCTTCATAGTAGAGATGCACCGATCGACCGGCCAAGGACCGGAATCAGCCGATTTTCTGCATGCTCGGCCCAGACCGGTGACTGTCCGGTCAGTCTCAGGTCTTTCCGATTCCAAGCCGGTCCGTGTTGTTGCCAGCGGCACAGGCAATAACGTCACAGTCACGCTCACAGCCGAATGTAATCATGTCGTAGGTAAAAACGCGAAAACCCATTGACCTACTGGAGGATCAACAAAGATCGTTTCCCTGCGCTTGCTCTACTTACCCGAGCCAATACCTCTCTGCTCCATGTACAAGTGTTGAAAGTGATCGCTTGTTTAGCTTGGCTGGACATGTGATAGATGAAAGGAGAAACCGATTATCAGGTGACAAGGCAGAGATGCTTCTGTTTGTGAAGAAAAACTTGCCATTAATGCTCAAGTATACATATGCTGGCAACAAAGAAAAGGTGCCTTGTTATTTAATTATTATCCACTGCACCTATTAATATTTGGAACAGTATTGTACACTTCAGTTTTGTTCATAGGCTTGTAATCTTTGGACTTTTATGAGACGAGTAAAAAAGAGAAAAAGGTAAATTTATAAACATAGTGGAAAATGATATCTGTTTTGTTATATAAAGCAGTTCATTTTCAGTTAATTGTTATTTCGACCTCTTTCCAGTCACAGAGCACTTTATTTTGAGAGTTGTTTAAGTGAGAGAAGATCCTGTAACTTAGTGCAGTTTGGGGGAAATTGTAATGTTTAATAATTCTTTTATTATGAAAATAAAATTTTGCATTGAACAAAAGTAGATTTTTGTTTGTATATGCTGTCAATTATAGTTCTTGGAAAGAAAATCGGAATCGGCAAAAATCGATATTGGCAGGTCACACTCACAAAAAAATTGGAAATCGGAATCGGACAAAAAAATTTCATCAGTGCATCTCTACTTCATAGAAGACTTGCGGCCAAAAAGCCATACCTCTGATGTGGAAACAAGGCCAAGCGACTCAACTATGCATGAAAACACAGGAACTGGGGTGCAGAAAAATGGCAGCAGGTGCTCTGGATTGATGAGTCAAAATTTGACATATTTGGCTGTAGCAGAAGGCAGTTTGTTTGCCGAAGGGCTGGAGAGCGGTACACGAATGAGTGCCTGCAGGCAACAGTGAAGCATGGTGGAGGTTTCTTGCAAGTTTGGGGTTGCATTTCTGCAAATGGAGTTGGGGATTTGGTCAGAATTAATGGTCTCCTCAATGCTGAGAAGTACAGACAGATACTTATCCATCATGCAGTACCATCAGGGAGGCATCTGATTGGCCCCAAATTTATTCTGCAGTATGACAATGACCCCAAACATACAGCAAAAGTCATTAAGAACTATCTTCAGCATAAAGAAGAAAAAGGAGTCCTTGAAGTGATGGTATGGCCCCCACAGAGCCCTGATCTCAACATCATCGAGTCTGTCTGGGATTACATGAAGAGCGAGAAGCAACTGAGGCTGCCTAAATCCACAGAAGAACTGTGGGTAGTTATCCAAGATGTTTGGGCCAACCTACCTGCTGAGTTCCTTCAAAAACTGTGTGCCTAGAAGAACTGAAGAACTGATGCTGTTTTGAAGGGAGAGGGTGGTCACACCACATATTAATTTGATGTAGATTTTTCTTCTGTTCACTCACTTTGCATTTTGTTAACTGATAAATAGAAACTATTAAAATGTCTATTTTTGAAAGCATTCTTACTTTACAGCATTTTTTCACACCTGCCTAAAACTTTTGCACAGTACTGTATACTTTTATAGAAATATACAGTCCTGCGCAAAAGTTTTAGGCACATGCAAAGAAATGCTGTAGAGCAAAGATGCCTTCAAAATAATAAAATTAAATGTTTCTACATTTTAAAAAATGATTCAATATTTGGTGTGACAAAAAAATAAAAATAGTAGTCTATTACAATGTGTGCAGTTTTATAAGGAAATTAGCTGGTAAGTTTTTAATTGAGCATCTTGCAGAACCAGCCACAGTTCTTCTGGAGACTTCAACTGTCGCACTTGCTTCTTATTTTTGCAGCAAAACTAATGTTTGGGAATCTAAAATGTTTTTTGTATTGACTTGATCATGTAGGAGTCATAAAATCAAACATCTATAACAAACTTTGTACTAAAAGAATAGGGTGCCTAAAACTTTTGCACAGTACTGTATATTTATAATATGCAACATGAAGTAAATCATTTCTGTCGATACGCAAAACTATTATTAAACTATTATGTTCTTAAATAGTTCTGAATTCAGTATAACCATCATGTAAAATAATTCTGATTAGAATTTTAGGAATTATCTTGCTGTTCAAATTTATGGAGTTTGAGTTACTGTCTGTTTTTTCCCCCGCTTAACAAGCTACTCTATTTGATTGGCTTTTTTGTTGTTGTTGTTGTTGTTGTTGTTGTTGTTGCATTGCTGGCTTTTCTGTTTTCTCGTGTTCCTAAGGCAGGGTAGGTCTTCTCAGTTAACTTCTCCCTGTTTAAACTTGCACTGCTATTCATACCCAGAAAACTCAGTTTTCTCCATGTGTATGAGCAAAGCTGATGACTGTCCTGTACGAACATGATGTTTTATACAGCAACTGAGTCACTGATGAATATGACACACATCCAGCCTGACACATCTACCATGAATGTCTGTTATTTGCTCTGGTATGATCTAGCCATGATCAGTCAGAATCCTGCTCAGCACTTTATCTGTCCACACATCCTAACATCCACAGACAAAACATCATAGAGGTGCCGGATGTCAGACCCACAGATCTGCCAGACACAAAAGTTTTTTCCAAATGCTGGGAGACATCATATACATAGTGCTACAAGAGCTGCAGTAGATCCTACACAATCTATTATGTTACAGTGAGACAGTTCCCAGTGTCTTTAGTGAGCAAGTATAGTTGTAGTGAGTCCAACTATTTCAATCAGATGTATTAACAAGCAGCCTTAAATGTTGAAAAAATCTGATCCTTATACATAGAGAGCACTGAGAGCAAGGACATAGATTTGGTTATAACAAAATGGAAAACAAAACTACGACGGCGTTTTAGTGCCACGTAAAAAAATAAATTAAGATTACGAGAATAAAGTCGTAATTTTTGAGAATAAAGTCTAAATGACTAGAATAAAGTCGTAGCATTGTGAGATTGAAGTCGTAATTTTTGGAGAATGAAGTCAAAATTACACCACAGTAAAGTTGTTTCTATATTGGACATTCGCAGATTTGAGGTTTGCTCTTCTATTTCTCAAGAAATAAACACACAAAAATGACAAAATGTGTATTTTATAACAAAGTACAACTGAATATACTTTTTAATACACATTTGTCCTTTTTGTGTGTTTATTTATTGAGAAATTGAAGAGCGAATCTCGAATCTGCAAATGTCCAGTATAAAACCAACTTTACCACGGTGTAATTTTGACTTTATTCTCAAAATATTAGGAATTTAATCTTATATTGCTACGATTTTATTCTCATAATTTTGATTTTATTCTCGTAATTTTGATTTTATTCTCAAAATAATTACGACTTTATTCTCATAATCTTATTTTATTTTATATTTTTATGTGGCACTAAAACACTGTCGTACAAAACAATTACATACAACATAACCTCTGTTATGGTATTTTACATAAGAAACAAGTTAGTTGCTAAGCTATTGTAAAACCCAGCAGAAATATCTGTTTCTTTTTTGCTCTGCTTCAGTCTGTGATCTCACTGCTGTCTTTGTTTCAGTTCAGTTACTACTAGAAACCTGCTGGTTGCATTAGACATCAAAGTTAGATGTTTGCTACAGTAACTGGCCTAGCAGTCATGTGTCATGAATTTTCTAAACTAATGTTAGCTAGCTAGTGCTAGCTTGTGCCAAACGTCTCATAATACTCAGATTTTTCTATTCAGTAGCTCTCTCTCTCTCTCTCTCTCTCTCTCTCTCTCTCTCTCTCTCTCTCTCTCTCTCTCTCTCTCTCTCTCTCTCTCTCTCTCTCTCTCTCTCTCTGTCCTAATATATTTCTCTATTGAGTGGAGAAGGAGAAGATATTATTCCTTTTTGGGAAATAAACAGAGTTTTTGATTATTATTACAGTGTGTATATCATTTTAAATATTGGTATTCAGTATTCCTTTGAGATTGATATTAACATATCTGTACATTTCATATCCAAATCTACACCCATGACTGACAGACATTTCTGGAAGAATTAATGTTGTAATAAAAATGAACTTACTTGATGTTAGAAGCATTAAAAAATTAAATCATGCCATCAGCATTACATAAGGGTGTGCTCAGGTTTTGTGCATGTTTAATGATGTGTAATTATGAGATAGCTTCATTCCTTGAGTTTTATTCATTTTCCCTTAGAAGTAAATCTAATAATATAATAAGTTATGATGATGTGACAGTAAGGGTGGTTTTTTTTTTTGGCTTTTGAATATAAACTCAAGTTTGTGACATTGATTTTATTTTATTTTATTTTTTAAGCTAGTTATTTAAGCTGTTTAAATAGTGTACTTGGAGGTTTCTGTTTGACCATGGAAACAGCATTTTTCATAACAGGGTATTTACCTGTCTAGATTGATCTGCCAACATACACGCACATTTACATGCAGTTTATTCAAACAGAGCTAGACACACCTTATGGTTGTTGAAGGTGACTCAGACCCTGCTCTGACCCCCACAGAGGGATCACCTGTCATCCATTGACCAGATGCCTGGGATTTTTTTTTTTTTGAGACACCCTGCTGCCTCAGAGAAAAACCCAGCAAAGCGCGCGCGCCCACACACACACACACACACACACACACACACACACACACACACACACACCAGACAGAGAGGCCTTTGAGTCTGTGAAACATGTGCCTCCCCTTCTCTCCTTTCCTTCTTTATCACCCTTAAACCCTCCTTTTCACATACTCTCACACTATTATTTATTTCCTATTCACTCTACATACGTCTAATTAATGGAGTAAGTAATTATATACTTGTTTCTCACGAAGGGAAGCAATATGTACTTCCACACATTCGCATTACAAGAGACTGGAAGAACTTGGTCATACTGGCCAAGAAATGTCCTCCATAAACACTTTCAGATGCTTACACAAATGCACATTGACCCTCTCTCTCTCTCTCTCTCTCTCTCTCTCTCTCTCTCTCTCTGTGTGTGTGTGTGTGTGTGTGTGTGTGTGTGTGTGTGTGTGTTTAAACAGTGCCTCACCCTGGGCTGTATGACTCAGCCAATGTCTATCTTCTGTGATCCACCCAGTTAAGACACATCTGAATAATTAAATACATTTCAGAGAGTTTATGGACGTGCTTTACCATGTGGAGAAGCCTGTAAGGATTAACGTCTGTTCTTCTCTCCTAACCCTAGATTATTTGATAATAAAGAATGTTTTTTTTTTTAATTTGCTGTACTTGGAGTGAATTCTTTTTTCTTTTGGATTTTGCACCCATTTGTTTGTATCTCACAGCTGTTTCGATGTCATCACTAGTGCATGTGGAATGACTGTTGCCAGAGTGAGACATCTAGTGGTGACATCTGTGAGTACATTCATCCCTGAGTTGATTTGTGCTGATCTCTCTGTCTCGCTCTTCTCTCTCAGGTAATGAATGAACATGAACATGGAGGCAGGCTCTGTGGTGCGTGCCGTGTTTGAGTTCCTGCCCAGTGTCTCAGAGGAGCTTCCTCTCTTTGCCGGCGATGTTGTTGAAGTCCTTAGCGTAGTGGATGAGTTTTGGTTGCTCGGGATCAAAGACGGAGTCACAGGTAAAGGCCATGTCGTGAATCATAATCTGACTTTATTTGTTAGGTATATGCCAGGACATTTGGAAACAATGTTTACTGGTACAGGCTTCAATTAAACATTAAGAAAAAAATAGCGTCAGGAAAAAAAAACAATGAGGAAGGTTACATACAAGATACATACAAATCTTCCATATTTCTGTAAGAAAAACTGCATAATATTGACAAAAATAGGATATTTCAATTATATTGCTACACATGTGATTGCAAAAAGACCTTGAAATATATTAAAACATCTGCCCAATGACGTGATGTGTCACTGTTGAAGGTTAGCCCACATTTTTAAAATTAATTCAGTGACAATTTATCAATACACCCAGAAAAATCTGTGTGAATCCCTTAAGACTGATTAAGGGATTAAGGGATAAGTGGTTTGAGTTCTCATTTGCATATTCAACACTTCTGAAAAGGAGAATATTCTGATAAAATTTACCAAACATTGTGTTGTATAGCCCTGCTCACAAGTGTGTATATTGACAAATTGTAACTGGTCAATTTGTCAAAGATTTTTTTGTAAAGACATCATTTCAAGTGATGTTATATCAACGGTTACGTGAACTGCCTTAGTGTTTAACACGTTTGCCCTGCACCTTCGGGGTTGGGGGTTCGATTCCCGCCTCCACCCTGTGTGTGTGGAGTTTGCATGTTCTCCCCGTGCTTTGGGGATTTCCTCCGGGCGCTCCAGTTTCCTCCCCCAGTCCAAAGACATGCTGCTTAGGCTGATTGGCATCTCTAAATTTTACGTAGTTCCCTGGGATAGGCTCCAGGCTCCCCACAACCTTGTGTAGGATAAACAGTATGGAAAATGGATGGATGGATGGATGGTTACTGTATGTGAACTACAATTCTTAGCATTAAATGAATGTAAAATAATAACATAATTTCCCCCAGACTCACTTGACCTTCTCTGTTGTTTTTCAGGTCAGTTTCCTAGCACCTTTGTTGAATCTGTCACTGTTCCCCCTACGAAGGCAGGAGAGCAACTCTATGTGTGTATCAGTGACTTCAGCTCCTCTGAGCCAGACAGCCTGCCCCTGAAGAGAGGTAAATCCGCCACCAGGCCAAGTATGAAATGTGTGCTGTCTCTTAGTGATGATCTTTACAGCAATTATGAATGGTGGAAATGTTTTAATGATCTGCTCTGTCCCTGTATGCTATCTGTGTCCCTCTCTCTCAGCATAAAGTGTACTCATTCAGAAAGGCATAATGTCCCAATTAAGAGGTAACCTTTTTGGTTTAGTCCTATTGTAGGTCATTCTTGTAGTAACATATTTTCTCTGATATCTTCTTGAAATCTAAAGAATTCCTCAGTCTTTACATCTCTCTGACCTTAGATGTAAAGGTATTGTATAAAAGACTGAAATATTTCAACTGTGATTGTGGGTAAACATGTATTGATAGATACATCTGCCTCTACCTGCATGCATTGGTGGAATCAACATTCTAGGCCAGGCGTTCCCAAACTTTTTGAGCAAATGACCCCAGATTTACAATATACAGGTGCATCTCAATAAATTAGAATGTCGTGAAAAAGTTCATTTATTTCAGTAATTCAACTCAAATTGTGAAACTCGTGTATTAAATAAGTTCAGTGCACACAGACTGAAGTAGTTTAAGTCTTTGGTTCTTTTAATTGTGATGATTTTGGTTTACATTTAACAAAAACCCACCAATTCACTATCTCAACAAATTAGAATATGGTGACATGCCAATCAGCTAATCAACTCAAAACACCTGCAAAGGTTTCCTGAGCCTTCAAAATGGTCTCTCAGTTTGGTTCACTAGGTAAGCCACAAACATTCACTGCCAAAGAAGCTGGCTGTTCACAGAGTGCTGTATCCAAGCATGTTAACAGAAAGTTGAGTGGAAGGAAAACATATGGAAGAAAAAGATGCACAACCAACTGAGAGAACCGCAGCCTTATGAGGATTGTCAAGCAAAATCGATTCAAGAATTTGAGTGAACTTCACAAGGAATGGACTGAGACTGGGGTCAAGGCATCAAGAGCCACCACACACAGACGTGTCAAGGAATTTGGCTACAGTTGTCGTATTCCTCTTGTTAAGCCACTCCTGAACCACAGACAACGTCAGAGGCGTCTTACCTGGGCTAAGGAGAAGAAGAACTGGACTGTTGCCCAGTGGTCCAAAGTCCTCTTTTCAGATGAGAGCAAGTTTTGTATTTCATTTGGAAACCAAGGTCCTAGAGTCTGGAGGAAGGGTGGAGAAGCTCATAGCCCAAGTTGCTTGAAGTCCAGTGTTAAGTTTCCACAGTCTGTGATGATTTGGGGTGCAATGTCATCTGCTGGTGTTGCTCTATTGTGTTTTTTGAAAACCAAAGTCACTGCACCCGTTTACCAAGAAATTTTGGAGCACTTCATGCTTCCTTCTGCTGACCAGCTTTTTGAAGATGCTGATTTCATTTTCCAGCAGGATTTGGCACCTGCCCACACTGCCAAAAGCACCAAAAGTTGGTTAAATGACCATGGTGTTGGTGTGCTTGACTGGCCAGCAAACTCACCACAGCTAAACCCCATAGAGAATCTATGGGGTATTGTCAAGAGGAAAATGAGAAACAAGAGACCAAAAAATGCAGATGAGCTGAAGGCCACTGTCAAAGAAACCTGGGCTTCCATACCACCTCAGCAGTGCCACAAACTGATCACCTCCATGCCACGCTGAATTGAGGCAGTAATTAAAGCAGAAGGAGCCCCTACCAAGTATTGAGTACATGTACAGTAAATGAACATACTTTCCAGAAGGCCAACAATTCACTAAAAATGTTTTTTTATTGGTCTTATGAAGTATTCTAATTTGTTGAGATAGTGAATTGGTGGGTTTTTGTTAAATGTGAGCCAAAATCATCACAATTAAAAGAACCAAAGACTTAAACTACTTCAGTCTGTGTGCATTGAATTTATTTAATACACGAGTTTCACAATTTGAGTTGAATTACTGAAATAAATGAACTTTTCCACGACATTCTAATTTATTGAGATGCACCTGTACAATGTCTGTAACATTTGAACATTTTATGTCAGTAACGTTTAGGTTTAATGTATAACCTAAGTGACTAAAAACCAAAGGAATATTCCCTGCACTGGCTTACCAGTCAGTCCCTCCAGAAATTTTCACAGAAAATTTCACAGGATCACAGAATTTAATGCAAGATCAAGCAAACTCCACAATATTCAGAAGAGCTTGCAATTTTTCAGAATTACTGCAGATTTTCCACAGCTTTGGGCCAAGATGCATCATGTGATGTCATCACAATGCGCATTCAGCCAAAGCCCTCTTCGATTCTCATGCATTGAACAATTTGGTGCAATTTTGCCAATTGAAGTAGTTTTCCACAAAAAAAGCACAAATAACTCTGCAAGTCGCAAATTTTGAAAAAAGCTACATTTTGTGATTAACGTGTGATTTTGCGTGTGCATCCAAAATTTCCCCGTCCATTAGATTTAATTGCACAGTTATTTTAAACGCACAGACGAGCTCTGTGTCTCTTTAAAACTTTCCGCTGTCATCATGATTCTTCTCACGGGTTGTTTCTCATAATCAAAAACTCTGACCTTACATTCAGAAGTATTTTCTAATCTAGAAAATCCAGAGGACTGC
Source organism: Cranoglanis bouderius (assembly GCA_023630585.1). Lineage (NCBI taxonomy): Eukaryota > Metazoa > Chordata > Actinopteri > Siluriformes > Cranoglanididae > Cranoglanis > Cranoglanis bouderius. The sequence continues at coordinate 5,079,890 of CM042562.1, read as the reverse complement.
TCCATAAAATTTCGGTAGGTTTGAAGGGGACCAGTTAGTGTTAGTACTAAATAATGGTCTAGAATAGTACATCAGTGTGGGATTTGAGACACAGTGTTAGTTTATTTAGCAGAGGACAGAGAATTTTGTCCTTTTTTTTTTTGTTGTTGTTGGTGAACTGCGCTTGTGCACTATGTCAGGATAGTGAGATAGTCATGGCTTGTCTGAATGTGACCCCCAGTAACGTTTGAAAATATTAGCACACAAAATCCGTCTTCAATATTTCTAATGTTAATTTGTAAAAATTTTACCACATCTGTAAATTAAGCCATGTAGGGTCACGACCCCTAGTTTGGGAACCCCTGCTCTAGGCAGTGCTGATGCCACTAAGATGTAGCCACTAGATGTCACTAGTTTTGTTTTTTGTCTACTTATCCTCTTGGAAAGAATGTTTATGAAAAGGTTTTGGATGTGTTATTCTATAACACATCTTACATATTTATATTACTAATATAGCATTGTTTAGTTCATAGGTTTATGTGTTTTTTGTTGTGTTAAAACCCTATCCTAGGATATTTAAGCATCAGAATTGACCCTCTCTCTCAGTGGAAACTCCAATTCCTGTAGTTGTTTTTCTGTGAGAGTGTCATATGAATTACATTTCCTGTATATGACTGCTAAGTGTTTTGGTTTATACACTGGACACAATAGGAGGTGGAGCTTTGCTGTGTGGAATTTGACATCAATGACCTTAACAGACATTGAGACGCTCAGCTGCCCAGTCATTTGTATCTTCACATATGGTTGGACTAGTACAGTAGTATGATTGTGTAATCCTTAAACACTGAATCTAATACTAATATGGCATCTGTGTGTTTTGTGCTGTGACCCTCTGCCATAGGTGATGTGGTGGCTGGAGAGGGCAATGTAGATGCAGGTTGGCACAGGGGTCGGAATGCCTGGGGCTCACATGGACTTTTTCCCTTATCCTGTGTGAAGGAGCTGGAGCTATCAGGCCGCTCTAGGCAGCTGAGTGAGCGCAGTGCGGCTGCCCAGGATTCTGAGTTGCCTCCTTATGCTCTTGGCCAGGGTCGTGCTCTCATGAACCTGCACGCCCAGCTGGATGAAGAGCTTGACTTTCGTGAAGGTGACATCATCACTATAGTGGGCATGCCTGAGCCAGGTTGGTTCCAGGGTGAGCTGGAAGGTAGGACAGGAATCTTTCCTGAGGGTTTTGTAGAGCTGCTTGCACCTCTGCGCTCACTCCAGTCTGCCAAGCCTATCAGCCTTGGTCAGGATCACTATCCCCCCTGCAGAGTGGAGGAAGAGGAGGAAAAGGAAGAGGAAGAAGAAGAAGAAGAGGAGAGAGTGAAGGACCGTGTAGAAATGCAGACCCAGGAAGAAGATAAAGAGGAAGCTGGTGTGTACGGAATCGCACAGTATGAGTTCCGAGCTCTGGAGCCTGGGGAGCTGGACTTTGATGTTGGAGACAGGATACAAATACTCAAAACGCTAGAGGATGGCTGGCTTGAGGGGAAGTTGCGGGGCAGAAGGGGTATTTTCCCCCACCGCTTTGTTAAGATGGAGCAACAATTAGAGGAACAAGTGACATCTGTAAGTGAAAAAACCGGCACCTCTGACAAAGAGGAAGGGGACAGTTATGCTTCTGAGTATAGTTGTGTTCAAGAAGACCAAGCTGTACTGGCACATGATCAGGATAGACGAAGCCATGAGGACTACACTGTGTGGGATCTGGACTACTTTGAGAGAAGAGAAGAATGCAGAGAGGCCTGTTTGAGGGACACACAGTCAGAAATCTGTCAGGACAGAACAACAGTTCAGAGCCTGCCTCCTAATCAGCCAGGTCCCAGGAGACAAGAGAGGCCACCACCACCACTTGTCCATCCCAGTAGAACTGGCAATTCAGGCCCCAGGCCACTCCAGAGAACTAACTCAGGAAATCTGATTCCACCCAGACCACAGCTGCCTCCTCGTCCCAGCCTCCGCAACAGCAATCACAGCAGCCCCCCTGAACCACCACCTGTTCCCAGCACCAGGAACACTAGCCTTATACGACCTAATAGAATCTCTTCAAGCCTTCAGAGCAATTCTTCCTGGACCAGGAACAAAGGCTACTACGCTTCCCATGACAGCAGAAGATCAGCCAGTCAAGCGAAGGGCAGACAGAAGAAGTTGACCCGCCATGCAAGTATCAGCGATGCTGACCTTGGAGTTCATGGGCATGGTGAGCATAATATATGGTCTCAGGAGAAGGGCAATAATGGGCTGCCGACCTCTCACACATTAGGCTCTTTGTCTGGCCACCTGGAAGCCAAGCTGACCCAGCAGCTGCTGGAGTTTGAGAGGAGCCTTCCAGGCAGTTGTAGAGGAAGTGAGGAACAGTCCATGAGAAACAATCAATGTAGAGACAAGTTTTCCCGCCACTTTTCTATCATGGACTACAGTAACGAAAGTGACATCATCAAAGGCTCTTACCACTCCTTGCCCCATGATTCACCCCCCTCTAGCCCCAGCTCTTCTCTAGAAAGACGGAAAACACTGCGCCCCCCTCCTCCTCGTCCCAGGATTCTTAGACCACCAGCACCTCGTAGTTCTCATGGTCACTCTTCTCTTAGCAATGGTCAAGTTCCTCAGCAGGCCAACAGGCCAATGCGACAAGCTCCACGGCCACCTCCACCTTGGCCCCGACCACCTGTGCAACCCTCCAACCTCTTGGTCTCAACAGAGGAAGAGGAGGGTACACAGGAGGAACAGGTGGAGGAGGCTGAAGATGCTCTAGAGAGGGAGAGAGAGATTGAGCAAGAGAGGGAAAGAGAGCAAGAACAGTACAGACTTCTCTTGAGACTTGAGGAAGTTGAAAGAGACATTGACATGTACACACACACAGCACAGGAGTTGAGTGCCATACTAGAAGATGAGGGAGAGGAGGATGATGTGGCCCATCAGCAGGCCCTGGAGAATCTGGAGTTCTGCAACTACACTGTGGAGACACTCACACTGGAGAAGCAGCAGTTGCAAGGTAACGTGTTTAGTGAATATCCCTCTTTCAGACAATATCATATACATATGAATACATAGTATACAACACGATACAAAAATGATACAATTAAACAAGTAAACATTTTTGATACTGACTTCTGATCCAATACAGTGCTGATATGATTCAATTCAGGCCCGATCCAGTATGATTCGTTTCAGTTAGATTTAAGCTTTCCATTACAGGAACGTCTTCAGGACATATGACTTTGTGCTTTTTGGTCTCTCATTAACATGAAAAACTGTCTTTTTTTCTCTTATTAACCTCAAGAGACAGAAAAAAAGAATAGTTGGTAGCTGGTAGAACAACAATAGCTCCTAAAACAGAATTAAATACAGGAACTAATGGTCTGTAGACGTTCCACAACATCAAATGTAACAATAAACTGATCAATAGTATGACATGTTGTTCTTTAATCCCAGCACCCTGTCTGTAGGCAACAAGAACAACCATTTTGGGTTTGTCTATTGCCTTTGAGCTCTCATTCTCTTGCACACTCTGTCTCTCTCTCTCTCTCTCACACACACACACACACACACACACACACACACACACACACACACACACACACACACGCGGACAAACCGGGGAGTGTGAGATGATTTTTAACAGCAGTTTTTTAACCAGTTTCCTTTTCGATTCAAACTAGATCTCTGCTTGTAAATCCATGTGGACGTATCATAGTATCATAGATAGTTTTAAAATTGTTATTTTTGTGATTTGATTAGTTTTTTTGATAGTCCGACCATAGATCTATTTATCTATCTATTAAGGCAGTCATCAAGTCCAGGTTTGATATAGCAGCTGCTGCACTTTCCCCCACAGTGTTAATAGGTGACCTATACAGCGTCCACTACACTGTAAGTTCAACACAGGTGTTTGGGTTTTTTTTTTTTACTCGAGATAACTTGCCACTAGGTGGAGCTGTGTTTTTTGTGGATGGGAGAAAGGATGGTGCTATCTTTTTAAACAATCTCACAAATTGTTAGTTTGAAACCTGAAGCTCAATGTTCTCAAATATTTGACACACTTCATATGGCAGATGGCAAAACCCTGCTACTTTCATCCTCAGTCAGGAAGTGTCAATCGGTAAAATGAATCCACTTTGCATATTTTGGCTCACTTGCTAATCCTCTATTATATGACTGTCTTATGAAAATGTTATACAGCAGAGCATAACTACACAATTAAAAATACTCTGATTGATCTGGTTTGGATTTACTGGCCCTTATTCATCAAGTTGCTTGAAAACCAGCGCAGATTTGAGCACACAGAATACAGTACAAATTAATGTGTTGTTTTATAAAACTGTCATATGGCATCAAAATTAGCGATGATTTGAGCACAACTGATGAAGCAGTTTCAGCTGAAACAAGCTCTCACAGATATGTGAATCAAAATCATGCGAACACAGGTCAAGAACCTTGAGTTAATATTCACATCAAACATCAGAGCTTTTTCAAAGAGAAACAATAAGAGCTGAAACTGTTTGTTTTCTTTTTGCCCTAGGACTTCTAGGTGCATCGTAGTACTGAAACTGAAGCTCAGTTTCAGACGAGTGAGCTGCTTTTTCCAGGAATTGCAAGAGTAGACATATTGTGGCCAAAATCACCAGTATAATACCACAAAATGAAAGGGTCCAGCTCCCATGACTGCCGTCAGAGTGCAGTCAGGCTACATGGAATATTCAGAGCTTTTTTGCATTATGGTTTCAATTATAATGTGAGAATATACTGCATCTTGTAATGTTGATTTCATTTTTTGATAAAGTCAGTAAGATTAATATATAAGGAACATTATTACATTAAATCTTAATTAATTTAAATGCTTTTAGCAAGAATATGTGAGCATGTTACTAAGGTGCAGAATTACAGTCCTTTCACACATATATACAGTATGAGGGCCCACCTTGTTTTCCCGTTCATATGGGTAGAGATCATATCAGTGTTGTCATGGCTGTGTGAAGATCATGACCCAGCCAGGGATCCGCCGCCGACTTTGGAGCTCTGTCGTGCAGCCAGTGATGCGTCTCACGGCCCTTTTTAGCCATGTCCTGTGGAGCAGGGCCACACATGTGCCAGGTAGGACTCTGGAAGATTGTTTGCAAGTACAGGGAAATGATCTGAAGGTTCTGTCATGCTTTTTTAAGTCTAGAAATTACATAAGGTTGAGCTTTGAGGTATAGGACGCTTTTTTTTTAATAGTAGAGTGCCTGTTCAGTGATGTCTGTACCACACAGTCACACGTGAATAGTTTTCACACAGCTGTGTAAACACTTTGTTTGATAAGTCGAATTTATGCTGCCTATCCAAACTTAGTTACAAACTGCAACCATTTAATAGAAGTCTTGAGTTTATAATATAATTTATGGTAACTATTAGTTGAATTTTGTTTGCTTCTCCTATTTTAGGCCACTTTGACTGTCTCATACTGATTAGTAAAATGATTTTAAGTTAATAGTTATTGGACTTATTTACAACAGTCTGTCGTACTTTTTATTTAATAACATGTTATGAGTAGCTGTGTTCGCTGACAGGTTTCTCTTTCCCTTGAGTAAGTGTGAGTAATCCGTATGTGTGCGTGTGATTTTTTTTTTTTTTTCCATGTCGTATCAGGGTGTGTTTCTCTGTGAGGGAGGGACAGTAATGAATGCTTATTGTTCAAGTGCAGGGTGGGAGTGTTCATAGAACCTCATCTAAATTCTTGAAATGGTGATAGAAAGATACTTGAAGTTGATGAGTGAATGAAGGAGAAAAAAACAGAAAGGGAAAGAAAAGGGTAGATGGATAATGACCATGGATAATGAAAAAAAGTTTAGTAGTTCATGAAAACATACCAAGGCAAGGGGGGTGGGGGAATAGGACGACAGCAGACACAGGAGGAGGGGCGCACATGGAGAGAAAACTTGGAACAAAAAAGTAGCCAGTCCCAGAGTTCAAAATCAAATGCTTTTGTTTGATCTGGAGACTCTTGTGTTTCTGGCAAGGCATTCTCTCTGCTCATTTGCTTCTCACAGCGAGCAGCTTTAGCATGGGGTAGAATTCTGACTCTGGTTTCGACAGAGAGAGGGGGGTTGGGGGGAGGGGGGTGAGTGAGTGCGTGAGTGAGTGCGTGAGACCTCCTCCACGTCCTTGCCTCTTACAGTACTTGGAACTTGTCACTAATAAAATGGAAATTCTTATCTTCTGATCTCCAAATCCCATCTTTTCTGTTTCTGTTGTACAGATGACACCCCTTTCAATTTAGTAGAGGCCTCTTTAACCAGCACTGAGAAACATGCCTTTGTGCAACCCAAGAGAACCTCATTAATGTCATCTCCTTAGCTACTGAGGTGTTTGGCTGCTTCGTGATCTGTTGTGAACAATAAGCTGTAATTAAAATGCCTAAGTGAGACTAAATTTAATGGATAATTCTAGGGTAATCGTAGTTAAACTCTTCGATGATTTACACATGCTGTCTTTTCTCTTAGGTTGATGCATCTCTGTTCTTGGACATTTTGTTAGAAAGTTTGAAACTGTAGAAAAACAACGCTCACATAACATAGCATTCACACAGCTCTTATCTTCTTCATATATTCATTGCTGCAGTTATAACACTGCTCGCTTGTAAGGAATCAAACGGGGTATTCGTTTAAAAGAATGTGTATTGTGTTAGTCTCAAAGGGCCATGTATATGTAAATAAATGGTTCTCTACCTGTCATTACACAGCAGGAATGCTAAACCTGACCTCCCTGAACTGAGTTTCGGTAATATAAGATCCTTAGTGCTGATTAGACTTCTTAAGTTTAATAGAAGAGAACAACACATACTTTGTAAATTGCCCAGCACAAAATGTTTCTTTTTGTATTTTTTTTTAATCTAAGAGCCTGCAGTATTAACACATACACGTATCCTCTTTTTTATTTGCTCTGAGTAAGTACCTGCACTTTCTTATGCTTTCTACTTTTTGATTTGTTTGTTTTCTTTTCTGTGGATTGCAACAGCTTTCAAAATACATTCCTAATAATTACTCCTAATTATTATTCCTAATAATTGGTTCAAAAGCAGGGGATATACTATACTGGAGGACATGAATAGCTGTTTTTTTCCCCTCTTAGTCTAAAACATGCCAGAGATCAGGACAGCCCTCAACAATAGCCCATTGTGAAGTGTACAGGCACTTTAAACCACACAGTACTCTGTGAAATAATCAGCCTGTGTCCAAACTTTCCCAGGTCATCCCACTGAAACATGAAAGCAAAGTTTTATAAAATCATGGGAATCATGCAGATGTGGGACAGACAATTATCTGTATGCTGCTTACACACCATTGAAGGTTATGCTAATCAAGTCTAAACAGAAAATAATGGCATCCTACTTGAATGTGAATATGTTTCTGATAGCTTCAACTCAGTGTTTCATACTGATTAAACATCTGCTAAACATGTAACATTATGATTAGGTAAAGCAGTTTTGCAAAGTAGAGTTTTAGGTCTAAACTTAAGACTTAAGAAGGGGAAGACACAGTTCTTGTTGACAATGTCAAGTCTGAAAACACCTCATAGAAGTTTTTTGCAGAAAAGGAGTAAGCCTCTCTCTGGTGTAAGGGCATTTCTGTGAGGGCCAGCCTTTGTTTTTCTGCAAACAGAGACTCGCAGCCAATCACAGAATTCCTGTAATCCACCACTCATGTGACTTCACTGAATAATTACCCTTCGTTCCTCCCTTTTTCCTCCCCCCCTTTTCTTTTGTCCTCTGCCTCCTTCCTATTGGCTGGAAAGATGGAGGGAGTGAAGGATTGAGTTTCTCACAACTCAGCCAGACAGTCCAGCTCTAGCAGCTGTGGAAGACTGAGTGTTAGGGAAAGAGAGAGTGAGAGTTTGGCCGTGACCATGTCTGACAGGTGGACTCCTGTCTTTATGGATGTAAACAGTGACTATTGGAGGAGTTAACACATCTGGTTTTGGTGAAGCAGTTATTCGTCCAGTCGGGAATGAATGGGCAAATAGCACTGGGACACCCCATGGTGTTTGCCCCAGTTGCCTGGGATTTCAGCAGAGCTCCTCCTCGGAGAGGGAAAAGTGTGGAGGAGTTGGTGAGTGACAGCTGGGAGAGGGAGAGGTACATCCAAATGCATATGCACTTTCAGCAGCAGCAGCAGCTACAGCAGCTACAGCAGCCACAGCAGCCAATAATATGCCCACAGGATTTTGGGCCTGCACCGGGCTATTTGGAAAACCAAGCCTACCTCAAACAAGCCAGTGGCATGCACCAAACTTGCTGGGAATATGAGGACTGTGACAAGATCGCATACAGAGATAGTCTTCCACAACAGGGGAACCAGTTCTTCTACCATACACCTGAGGCTGTGTTTCAGGAACCCAGAAGGCCACAGGAGTGGACTGGCAACCATTGCTTTTATGAGCCTAACGAAGATGTGAACTTTACCGACCACAGAGGGAATAAGGACCATGTCCAGAGCCCACAAACAAAGGAATATCCTAACCATATAAACCGATACAGACATAACTCTCGAGGTGTGGATGAGTACAATGATGAGAGGGATCACTATAGCAGACAGGATGAAAATGCCTACTATGACCGAGACAAAAGGGATTATTATGATAAAAAGAGAGGCAATTACAGAGAAAGAGACCGTTATGATTGTAGAGACAATGATTACTATGACCATAAAGAGCTGGATACATATGACCGATATCACCAGAAAGACATGGATAATTATGACCATTATGACCACAAAGACCGCATGCGAAGGGATTACTATGACACTAGACAAAGACATAAATATGCATACAGGGATACAGAACACTGTGAACGTAGAGAAAAAGAGTTCAGTGATCACAGAGACACGGATCGCTATGATCGTAACCAAAAGGACCAGTATGAGAGGAGAGTCGACCGTAATTACAACAGAGAGGGGGAGCACGACCACAAGAAATTCAATCGCTATGCGTATAGAGAGAAAGACAGTAATGATCAAAGAGATGTTGACAAGTATGAGCAAAGAAAAGGGGATCGCTCAAAATATAGGGAAAAAGATATTGACGATCGTAGAAAATTAGACCACTATAAACACAGAGAAAATCCAGATGCTGAATATAAAGAAAAAGACCACTATGCTTGGCAGGGTGATGTCCATCTTAACCTTGAGGATAAGGATACATATGACTCTAGAAAAGATGCCAGGTACAAACTCAAGGAGAAAGTCCAATATGATCGTAGAGAAAAGGGTCACTATGAACACATTGAACAAGATCTTCATGAGCAAAGACAAAAAGACAGTTGGAGGGACAGGGACCACTACCAGCGCCGAGATGCTGATCGCTATTATTATGGAGACAAGGGTAACAGAGACCATAGATCTTATGACCGCTATGATAACGAGGTAAAAGTCTATTTTGAGAAAAGAGAATGGGAGGATAAGTATGAGCAGAAAAGCAGGAGATACTGCAAAACTTCCACAGAGGGGTACAGCAGTGACTATGATTGTTGGAAACACAGTAAGGAATGGGAAAAGGATGTTTACCACACACAAACAGTTAGAGAAAGGGATGTGAGGAGCTGTGAAGATCCTCTCACTCTCACCCACTTTGACCACGAGGACACCAAGAATGGAGCACGCATTGACCCAGACTCAGGAAGACTGGACATGGAAAAACAAGGCTGGAAAAAGCAGAAGGCGCTTTATGCAGGTTCACTGGACAGGAACAGTTTCTACAGAAGAACCGCTCCTAGTTCATTTAGGAAGTCTGAATTTGTCATCAACAGGAAAGAGAAGAAAGGTAAAAATTTATATTCCACTACAGACAGTACCACAAAACCTAAAGTACAAGGAAAGGCCAGAAAACAGATTTAGAACACAATGATGTAAAAGCATGACACGAAAAGCTGAGTAACTGTGTATGGGTAAACCTCCCGAAACTATGTAGCAGAGTCCACATGTACAGCACGTTTATTTGCAGCCGGACTCTGACCTTCAATCTCTGGCTTGTGTGGTATCTGATCAATTCAGGAAATGCCAGAAGTGCTGATGATACTGTCACCAGTGTAATTAGCCAGCAGTGTGTGTATGTGTGTGATTATGTGCTCTGGCTCCTATTATGGGGCAGAGAAGGTTTCACTGATTCTCCACGAAAGGTGATTTTCAAGGCAAGGCATTTATGGTGGAGAGACTAGTCAAGCAGGTTTTGTGGCTTCATGTTTTTGTTGGCTCTCTCTTTCTCTCCTTCTCTGTGTTCTCTCATTTTGTTCCTACCATCTAGTGTCTTACATCACTCTGTCAAAACATGTGGTAAACATGCTTGGGAAAAGTAGATCAACGTGCAGAATGAACATGAAATGGCTTGTTTTATCTTGCAGGAACAAATGTCTTGGCAATTTTTTTTTCATAGCATGTTAGTTACATGACTTGATCCTGTAACTATGAGATCAGGTTCTGTGGTTAAAGCAAGTGAATAGGTAGGGCCCAGCCCTGCCATCATGAGGAGACAATCTGGGAGGTTGACCTGGTAGGGGCCCGAGGGTCAGCAGGCTTATTTGAGCAAAACATGTTTATTAAAACCTTGTGTTTTGTCCTGGGTCCAGGTGTGCATGCATGTCAGGCTTGGGAGGGGGGTCAAATCTGTTACACTGAAAGTGTAACTAGTGTTATCTGCTCATCTGTCGTCCCTCCCAGTGTGATTACCTTTGTTACTGAGCTGTTTGTGTTCATTGTCTAAGTAGCGATGGATAGTGGTGTATGGTATATTGAAGTGAGATTCCTTTGACCCATGTTGTGTCTGACATAGAGCAGGTGGCCTGGGGAGCCCTGGGTAATCCTCTGTAGTGCAAGGCTATAATTACCACCCGTTGGGGGAGGAAAGAGGCTGGGAAGTCTTGTCTGGGACTAGGATGTGCCTAGCACCAGAGACCCTCCTTTATACACTCTGAAGGGAGCTGAAACTGCTGAGAGACTAGGGCACTCCTGAAAGGAGGATCATGCTTCCCCTGCTTGACGCACAGTCTGAGCTCAGCACTTTTGGGCTTTGGGGGAGCCTGATGTCTCTGTATTTTGGCCAGAGTCTACTTTTGCTATAGATATGATGCAGAGGTATGTAACTGAATGCTGATATCTCAGCTACAAAGAGATGTATTCATGTTAGTCTCATAGGCCAACAATAAAATTTGGCTTTTAAAAATAGTACATTTAACATGATTCTGCATGAGAAGCCAGCTTTAAGTGTACAGTCTCAATGGTTGCTTATCTCAGATGTCTAATTGGATTGCTCAGTTTCAGGTCTCTTTTCATCTAACAGTTGAAGTAGGCTGCAACATTCACCAGGTGCATTGGCTAATAAAAACACAAGTTCACTCTGAGTATCAGAGGTCATTTGCTAGCAAGACTTGACCAACTGGTATAGTTAAGGCTGCGTGTGTCTATAGAGACACATGCTGCTGGGTTAATCCCTGTGCAGCTGCCCATGTGGATGGTCTGAAGGGGGATTACACAGAAACCTTTAGGAAACATCCACACAACCTTCAAATTACATTAAGCCTAGGGTCAGCTTGAGCAGCTTCATGAGCTGTCTACAATATGTCTTGAGAAGAATAGGTATATATCTAATAATGTAGGTCAGCTACTCGGACACACGTTGCAGAAACAAATGCAAGTCATCACACAAGATGACTCTTCACTACTAAAAAAGATACTTTTCAGAAAAGCAGACATGACTCTTTTTGATCCATGTATTGAAATTACATATTGCCATAGATGGCTGTTTTTTATTTTTATTAAATAAAAAAAAATTTAGTGTACAGGTATATTGTGAACATAAAACATTAAATAATTATATGTAACTTGTCAGTCTCAAGATCTCTGACACAAAGGTGTAAAGGAGAGGACGATGTGTGCATTCATGTGTGTGAAGAGCACTAACTATTGTAGCGAGTTATCAGTCAGCATACAGGCGCCCAGTTTAGTGCTGATGCACCACAAGAGCAGCCGTCTGAGGATCGATGCCAGTGCAAAACCCCTTCTATGTTTGACTGTTGAATGAAACCTTTCAGCTGTATTTTACTCCTCTCTTTTGTCCTTGAATGTCTTGCTTTGTTCCTTGGAGCCCAAGATAAAGGCAGTAGACATGTGTGTATTTATAGCATATGTTTGTAATGCTAATCTGTCTGTTTTCAGGGGATTATATACACCCAAATCACTTACACTGCATGGCTGGATGTGGAACCTTGGGGTGGAAAGGAGACTGAAATAAAGTATTGCCAAGGCAGCACTATTGGTTGCTTTCAGACTAAGGGTGGCTATATAGTGTGTCAGAATGTGAAAGACTTTATTCTTTTACCTCAAAGTTGCAAAATGTACACTGAAATCTCAGTAAGGCTGTCAGTTTTGGAGAAAAAAAAAGTCATAGCATGATACTTCAAGAAATCCCAATACAATGATATTGAGCACAATATTTAGGTTAGGAAACTAGTTCCAGGAACCACACTTAACCTCTTTTTTTTTTGTTTTTTTTTAATAAATATTTTTAGATGTTGTCTCTAAAATTGCTTAGAACACAGAAACAGAAAGCTTGTTACGATGAGTAACAAAACAATGAACACACAACAGAAGCACAAATGATACTGGCGATACTCTCATCATATTGCTCAGAGCTAGTTCTCATATAGTGTTTTTGTTGCTGTTCTAGAGCTGCACAGTAAATCATCATTTGATTGCAGTTCAGACATCTGTGGAGTCAATACATGCAAATTGAATGAGTAACTCCTAAGATAGACAATCCAGTTTCAGGTGAATGCAGACTAGTTTCATGAATGCTCACATACTTTCAGCTCTGGTGTGTAATAGTGCAGACTTCTCAACCTATGCAAACTATTTGATGAGAAGTTTGACTAAGTCCAGAGGAAGTGCTGGAATGTGACCCCACTGGCTTTTGAACAATAGCAAGACAGACCTGTGCTTTTCTTTTAAGAAAAAAATGTAAAGTGGGTTAAGTAGCAGAATATATTTCCTGTCTGAAATTTTGAAGATATTGAAGACTTGAAACACATTTATTAACGTGTTTCTATTAAATTTATTGTGTACTGTGTCTACCCTGACCTGTAGAGCAAGATCTGTGCATATTTTCTTTGGCATGTTTACCTTAGGCTTACTGTGGACTAATCCTGTGAAACTGTATAAGCTGAACATGTGTTTATTGCTTTGTTTGCCATTGTATTAGTAGCGAGTTGTGAAAGTAATCTCAGTTTTTTCACACACGATATTGGTTTGAACAAAGTATCTAGCTCCAACACTCACTTTCAGTGTAGGTTTAAATGCAGCGGTCTACCAGCAGAGGTATCTATGGCAACCGTGCATTCTTGTGTGAACTTTGTGCGCAGTGCTGATAGTGTGTGACTTTAGACTGTCGTGATAGTTAAACAGCTCAGAGGGCAGACTCTCAGCGTCAGCACATAAACCACACCAGTTCCGTTCTTCAAACAGAACTACCCACTCATTTCATTGCTTTCAATTCTGTAAATATACTTTCGAGAAAATGTTCTGTGTTTTGAGTCTAATTTGTTTTGGGTTTTTTTATATTTGTTTTATTTTGTTTTTGTGTATGTGAGGCACATTATTAATAGTAGTTATTTCCCACAAATTTAGATTTTAGGCTGTATATAGAGCTCAAACCTCATGAAAAGAGAAGATCCACCTGCTTGCTGATGTATCTGAACAAAAGTGTGAATGAGCACTAGGATCAAGAGAGGCCTCATTTTGAGAGATCCTTAAGATCTTGGTGGAATTTAGATGAGTTGGACTTTGGTATTGGTCACTGTGAAATCATGGACCAGACCTCCCAAAATCACTTGGCATTGAAGTTGATGTGACATTTATGAATGTGTGTGTGTGTGTGTGTGTGTGTGTGTGTGTGTGTGTGTGTGTATCTAGGCCTCAGGACTCTAGCTGCAGCCTTTTGTGAATGTGCACACCAGTGAGTGTGCTCACTCAGTTGTGTGTAATGGTCGTGGGTTCCCATGCATTCACATGGTAATGTGGGCCTAGAATTGAGCCCATGTCCCAGAGATAGAGCTACAGAGAGACATAGCAAGCTCTCAGCTTCAGAAGAGAGCACTGCTTGTGACTTTGCCACTTGTGTGTTTGTGTGCGGTTGCCAGGAGGACAGGTGTGTTTACGAGGTGACTAGAAGTAGGCGAAACCAGAGGCTATATGATTAATACCTTTAGAGTTACTCTTACAGTCCTGGGCAAGTGTTGTACGTGATCATTAGAATTACAAAACAAACTTTTGATTGGAATGTCATTCTAACTATCATTATTGAACGTGTTTTTGTTGTGTCTTATTCATTTTTTGCTCTTGCCATTGTGCCATTAAGTTTGACCAATCATTTTTTTAAAAATAATTATTTATGTAGCACAAACATGGACAATGGTGGTAGTCTGAATTTATAGAGCAGGCCATCAATCATGGGGCATACACAGCACATGAAAACCATGCCTTGCACAACATGTTCTATCTACTGAGCTTCATATACAGTGCCCTTCACTAATATTGGCACCCTTGGTAAATATGAGCAAAGAAGGCTGTGAAAAATTGTCTTTATTTTTTAACCTATTGATCTTTTGTTTAAAAAATTCACAAAAATACTCTACTCTCATGGATATCAAACAATTGCAGACACAGCACAGGTTTATCCAAAAATATATATTTTTGTTAAATATAGGTGTGCAACAATTATTGGCACCCCTATGATTTCATATGAGAAAAATATATTTGAAGTATATTTCCATTTATATTAAAAAAATAAATGAGTACACCTGGGTTACTAGGAACAGGAAATTGTTCAACCATGACTTCCTGTTTCACAGGGGTATAAATATGAGGTAACATATAGGCCAAATTCCCTTAGTCATTCATATCAATGGGTAAGACCAATGAATATAGCTGTGATGTGCGGCAAAAGGTTGTTGAGCTTCACAAAATGGGAAGTGGCTATAAGCAAATAGCACAAGCGTTGAAAATACCCATTTCCACCACCAGGGCAATAATTAAGAAGTTCTAGTCAACTGGAAATGTTATGAATCAACCTGGAATTGGACGTGTGTCTATATTGTCTCCAAGCACTATGAAGAGGATGGTTCGAGTGGCCAAAAAATCTCCAAGGATCACAGCTGGAGAATTGCAGAAGGTCAGAAAGTCTCCAAAACTACAATCCAAAGTCACCTACATCACCACAAGTTGTTTGGAAGGGTTTAAAGAAAAAAGCCTCTACTCTCATCCAAAAACAAACTCAAGCGTCTTCAGTTTGCCAGACACTACTGGAACTTCAGATGGGATCAGGTTCTATGGTCAGATGAAACCAAAATAGAGCTTTTTGGCAATAAACACCAGAGGTGGTTTTGGCACACACAGAGAGATAGCCATATGGAAAAGTACCTCATGCCCACGGTTAAATATGGTGGTGGCTCTTTAATGTTTTGGGGCTGTTTTTCTGACAGAGGACCTGGAGATTTTGTTAGGATACATGGCATCATGGACTATCAAATATCAACAGATATTAAATGAAAAACCTGACCGCCTCTGTCAGAAAGCTTAAAATGGGCCGTGGTTGGATGTTCCAGTAGGACAATGATCCAAAACATACATCAAAATCAACACAAAAATGGTTTACTGACCACAACATCAAGGTCCTGCCATGGCCATCCCAGTCCCCTGACTTGAAACCCATAGAAAATCTGTGGGGTGAACTGAAGAAGAGAGTCCACCAGCATGGACCTTGAAATTTGAAAGATCTGGAGAGATTCTGTATGGAGGATTGGTCTCGGATCCCTTGTCATGCATTAAAGGAGAAGACTCAGAGCTGTTATCTTGGAAAAGGGAGGTAGTACAAAGTATTGACTAAAAGGGTACCAATAATTGTTGCACACCTATATTTAACCTATATATATATTTTTTTTTGATAAACCTGTGTTTAGTTTGCAATTGTTTTATATCCGTGAGAGCACAATATTTTGTGATTTTTTTTAAACAAAAGATCAAAAGGTTAAACAATAAAGACAATTTTTCACAGCCTTCTTTGCTCATATTTCCCAAGGATACCAATATTAGTGGTGGGCACTGTAGGTAGGCAGGATGATTTACTATATGGCCAGTGTCCATGCAGTGTTGAAATGTTCTCTTCTTTGAATTCTGTGTTCTGTTTAGAGGGTCAGGGCTTTGACCAGGGTAGCCTCTGTACTGCCACCCCTGGGTGTGTGGGGGCTGCAGAGGAGACTGTCAGGACCAGCACAATGGATAGAGATCAGACACAGTAGCAACATAAATTACTTCTCATGGAAAATGTGAAAGAATGAGGGAGGTTTCCTTTGGGTTCCACAGTCCCATTTGCCACTCCCACACAAGACTGTACTTATAATTACTTATTTTAGTCTTCTGGTGTGGCACAGTGGTGCAGTGGGTAGGTAGTATTGTTGCCCCACAGCTCCAGGATCACTGGTTTGATCCTGAGGTTAGGTTATTGTCTGTGCAGAGTTTCACGTTTTCTCCCTGTGACCATGTACGTTTCATCCTGGGTCTCCGGTTTTCTCTCACCTCCCAAAAACATGTCAGTAGGTGGATTGGCTATGCTAAATTGCCAGTGGATGCAAGTGAATGTGTGTGAATATACTATGGCTTTGAAACCTAAGATCAATATTGCCTAACTTGAGTGTATAGGTAGTTGCGATTTGTATGAGAGATTTTGGATGACTCACCTCTTGATTTCTCAACAGTTTTGTCGAGCTCATTTATTGTTTAAGCAGAGGTATTTGGATGACTGCATTTATTACAGTTATTGAGTCATTACTAGGAGTTAACTTCCGGTTGGTTTAAGTTCTCATTCTCATAGAGATTCTTTGTACCTGGCTTTTGCTGGTATTGTTTTAAAATAAACCTGTGTCAAAATGTTCCAATAAAACTGGTGTAGGGAAACATCTGGAGACTTTTTATAACTATGATTGTGTGAGAGAAACATAAGGAGAAATCATACTTGTTTATAAAGTTTATGAAAGTGTGGTGCATATGCTGCATTGGACTCAGATCGAAAGTGGGAAGTCTGATCTTGGAATTACGTGATTTTCGAGCTTGGTGCATTCAAGCTGCAAATTTGGGGAAAAATATGGATGCTTCCATGAAAGTGTGTGTTTTGTTAGCAACAAGCTAGCCAGCTAACATTAGTGATCATAAGCTTGTGATGTATTTGCTTTCTCAAAACAGTGAATTTTATGGTCTCGCTTATAGATCTCACCAACTAATGTGTCTGTGTTGATTGATCTAAAGTATACACTACTGTAAACTCGTTTGAAGTAGTTAAATGACATATTATTTGTTGTTGTCCGCGTGAGTGGCCATGTTGACATAACGTCATATGAACAAGGTCTTGAGGAAACATTCCCAACTTTCCGAGTAGAAATTCCAAGTTGAGTTGTCATTTCCTTTGTTTGTTTGTTTTTCTAGTCAGAGGTTTATGAGCTTTAGTCAAACAGCATTAGTATGGTTGAGTGAAGCTGTGTAACCAGAGCTTGTTCTCTTTTGCGGCACAGTACAATGACCCACATTTCACGCAGAGTTTGATAATGCATTCACAGATAAAGTTAAATAATGAAGACCCCTTAAGTAATGTGATGTAATAATTTCTACTAGGCATGGCTGGGTGAGCTATTTTAGGTATTTTAAACTCTGGAACAGTGAGGAAGATTCAATAAATTCTAATGAATTATAAATCAAAACCACAATGATTTAAAAGTTTTACTTCCAGGATTCAGCATCATAAGGGGCATAGAATGGACAACATCTATTAAATTAAAGCCTGTTTACCCATCTGTAGGCAAGTCTATGGATGGGTAGACTCTAGATAAATTAAGTGGCATTTGGTTAGTAGGCTAATCTCTCATTGCTTTTTGGATGAATTAGCAGCATGATAGCTTTAACTCAGCATGATGTCACTATGAGTCACATTAAATCTGGGAGGCACTGAATAGTTTCAGGGTTTGCAGCACGTACCTGTTGTATGGACAGTTAAGCTTCTGGAGGGACACTAATTTCATTCAATGAAGCTGGTGTGTTGAGGTAAGTAAGAGCAAGTAAAACAATAAACTGTGCAGTGGTATAGCCCTGGAATAGCCAGTTCCTGCTGTGCAGTGTTACTAAAGAATATCTGATTCAGTTTGGATTCATTGACTCTAGTTTCTAATCTCCTGCTGCCTGAAAAAAAGCATCAAAGGGCTAGTTTGTCAGTGGACGCTGTGTCAGCTCTTTATGTTTTTACAAAGGTCCATTTTAGGCTTCATTTTTGGAGCTCACTGATGTAGGAGTGCTGTCCAGTCTACACCATTCCCACTGTTTTATTCAACTTCAGTGGAGAGAGAAACAGATCAGAGGACCTTTTAAAGGCACTTTTATATCTTTTATAGCTTTTTTTATACAGTCATGAGAAAAAGAAAGTACACACTCCGTTAATTCTGTTTTTATTTATCAGGGCCTAAATAACAATTGTGTGGTCCTCACCAACTTCTATAAACAAACAAATAACCTCAGATAACAACAAAAAAACACAACAGATTTCAATATGTAGTCATTTTTTCCCAAAAAGTGGGAAAAAATAAGTACACCCTGTAATTCAATTACATGTAGAACCACCTTTAGCAACAATAAATTGAAGTAAATGTTTTGTGTAGGAGTTTATCAGTCTCTCACATTGTTTTGAAGAAAATTTGTCCCACTCTTCTTTAAAACAGTTTGCTTCAGTTCAATGATGTTTAAAGGCATTTGTTTATGCACAGCTCTCTTAAGATCCCACCACAGCATCCAGTGGTCTGGACTTGGCCATTCCAACACCTTGATTTTTTTTTTCTTCATTAGCCATTCAGATGTCAATTTGCTGGTGTGCTTGGGAAGATTGTCCAGTTGTATGACCCAATTTTGGCCAAGCTTAAGCTGCTGGACAGATGGAATACTCTGGTATAAAGTGGAGTTCATCGTTATCTCAATGACTGCAAGGTTCCCAGGGCCTGTGGCTGCAAAACAATCCCAAATCATCACCCCTCCACCACTATACTTGACAGTTGTATGAGGTGTTTGGTGATATGCTCTGTTTGTTTTTTGTCAAACATGATGCTGTGTATGATGACCAAAAATCTCCACGTTGGTCTCATCAGTCCAAAGGATATTGTTCCAGAACTTTTGTGGTTTGTTTTGATGCAATTTTGCAAACCTAAGTCATGATGCCATACTCTTTTTGGAGAGAAGGGACTTTTTCCTAGCCACCCTTCCATGAAAGCCATACTTGTTCATACATGTAGGTCACATGAAGTAGCTCTTGAGTTTTTCTTTATATCTCTGAGCATTAATTGGTCTGAGTTTGGACTGAATTTGCTGGGACACCCACTCCTGGGAAGATTGGCAACTGTGTTGAAGACTCTCCATTTGTAAATAATCCTTCTCACTGTAGAATGGTGAAGTTCAAATTGTTTGGAGATTGCCTTATAACCCTGAGTGATGAGCAGCAACATTTGCTTCTCTAATGTCATGGCTGATGTCCTTTCTTCTTGGTCGAGAAGAAATGTAGAGTCACAAGTGAGTGCTCTAGAACACCAAACTGCCAAAAGTTCAGCTTTTATAGAGGTAGTCATACTTCTTGAGGGGAAAAAAAAGAAAGACAAACTGGCTACATATTGAAATCTGTTGTGTTTTTATGTTGTCACCTGAGGTTATTTGTTTGTTTACAGAAGTTGGTGAGGGCCACCCAGTTGTAGATTATGCCCTTATAAATAAAAACATAGAATTGAAGGAGATAGTACTTTCTTTTTCTCATGACTGTATATGCTGCACAAACTGTTTTATTCCAGTGCCCTATTTCTATTCAAGCAACTAATTACATGACATATAACCTCCACAGTGTGATGAATGCCAAAACCATTATGACAGAAAGGTGGCATATACTAGGTTTCCATGTGTTGTAATTTTGGATTTACTTTTTGTGTTCATTCAGAGATGACTCTACTGTCAGCCCAGCCTAAATCTCTAGAACCAGTTCCAGCCTCTGCAGCCACCACTGAGAATCCTGAGCAAAGGATGCTAGAGAAAAGGTCAAAGGTCATAGCGGAGCTCCTGCAGACTGAGAGAGATTACATCAAAGACCTGAACATGTGTAAGACAGAAATCATCCTACCTCTACAGAGAAAACAGGTAAATATAAATACAGCTCTATATAGTGCTATAAATGCTAAGACACTGAAGAAACTTTGGATTTTTTAGAATTTGATACAATGTGTAGGAGCATACAGTTTGTAGACATAGAGTTAACTGTTTTGTTTTCTTAAATTAAATGGTTTTAGATAGATTTGTAATTATCTATCTTGGTTTTTCACTTTTGTTCTTGTCTGAACATAATGCCTATACATTCAGGTCCAGAATATAGACTTTGATGGGCTCTTTGGCAACATTGACTCTGTAATTGATCTCTCTACACGTCTCGAAACAGCACTTCAGGACACTGACTCGATAGGTAAGAAACAGATCTCTAAGTTACAGTGTTGTTGCACATATCTTAATGTTAAAATGAATGTAATGTTTAATGAATGTATTATTTGCTTCTTAGGAAAAGTGTTCCTGGACTTCAAATCAGAACTGGAGGAGGTGTACAAGGTCTATTGTCAGAATAATGATGATGCCATCGCCTTGCTGGAGTCCTATGAGAAAGATGAAAATATTCAGAAACAGGTGCTGGAGTGCCTGGAAAACCTCAGGTCGGTCGGAGTAAAGATTTGTGGTTTGTAGATGCATAGGTGCAGTTGTCTCACTGCATGGTGTTTATATAACTACCAGAGCATGTTTGAAGAATGACCATGCTAGTTACTATAATTGCTATTTAATGGTGTTGTTAATTAAATAGGGGCAGTCATTGTGTGAGATCATACACTGTGCATTGGTAGTTCCCATGTTATTGTGCAAAACTTTAGGCCTACTCCCCCAAAACCAATGATGTTACTGATGGTTCTAAGTATACACACAAAGATCTTACTTGTGTAGTTGACCAGTTTTTTGTACAATTTAAATACAGGAAGTCTTCCTTGTCATCCTGTGTTTAACTTGAGAAAAGCAAATATCAGGTGGCACCTGATGATGGTGTGACTTCTGATGTTATCAACAAGTTTATGAATTTGAGTAACGCGCAAGCATTTAAAACATTTGCCTTTTGGCCTTGCCTTTTGCCTCATTTATAATTTGTCGTAATGTAGTAAAGTATAACCAGAGAACAGTGTGAGTTTCTTAATTTCACTCTGCTTGTCACGCTTCTAACGAACATATTTCTTAGTCTGTTTTAAATGAATCATGTTATTTTTGGATTTTTTCCTTTAAACACAGCTTGCCATGCAAGTAGAAAAGGAATTGGGTAGCCCAGTTTCTGCATTCAGGCCTAAATGTATTTCCTCTTTTCTCACCAAAGTGATGTTTTTTTTTTTTTTCATTATTTGTACATTAGTGTGTTTGGCTATTAATGGAGCTGACAGGGCTTTGCTTTATCTGGGCTTTTGTCAGTGCAGGACTTGGCTCTCCCACTGCGTTCTTTTGAGAGTAGTTGGGAGCCACGTGAGAGTTTGGGGCCATAGGAAACTGACATTTAATTTTTTCGCTCAGTGGGGAGCTGTGTGGGGACAGTAGTGCCTTCGTGCTCCTCTAAAGTGGGTCACTGATGCCCCATGCTGCCTTGGCGACTGAAAGTTTATTAAACTAACTCAGAGTAATTTATTTTCTTTTGTATTTGTGATGGTTGCTTGCTCCTTCAGTCTTGTTATTGCAGGAAGGTCAAATCACTAAAACTCAATTAACTGTTAAAGCTATACCAAAAGCTAATAAGTAATATCTAATGCTTTTTATGATAGTTA
The DNA here is from genome assembly GCA_023630585.1 of Cranoglanis bouderius. Classification (NCBI taxonomy): domain Eukaryota; kingdom Metazoa; phylum Chordata; class Actinopteri; order Siluriformes; family Cranoglanididae; genus Cranoglanis; species Cranoglanis bouderius. Next base: position 5,057,938 of record CM042562.1, on the reverse strand, counting down.
GTCTAGCTAGTAGTTATATAGTGTCTAATTTGCAAACATAGAGGCAGGTCCCTTAACCCGACATAATCTGTTTTGTCCCGTCTCTCTCTTTTTTCTCCCTTCCTCCTGACAGAATGATATACCATGAGTGGTAAGTCTAAACAAGCTTCTGCATGTGAAGTGCCTGACAGCATGTGTGATGTTTATTAACCCTCATAACCTGTTTGTATATGTGTGTGCAGCCAAGGGGATTGTGTACTCAGTGCTTTTTCTGTTTAATGCATTTTTGTGTTGTTTTGGCTTTCTCTTGTTAGGTCTGTATTCTGACTTGACTTAAGTCTGCACATTTTAAAACTTTGAGTTACAGATTTAACCTGTGCACATGCATAGTATGTCAAGTCAGAATTTAACCCCAAGTGAAATGTTGGCTTGCTTTTTTTTGTTTGTTTGTTGTTTGTTGTTTTTTTAAAACTTTTTTATTTACTGGCAGCTGGCATAAAGCTCTGTGATGATATGGTTTAAATATTAACACAGTCTTTAAGTAAATACCAATCCCAGTCCATTTAGCTATTTTGCTGTTTATTTTGTTTCCTTGAGGAACTGTGGAAAATCAACTTGGCCACAATTCTTCAAAAAACGATAACCATGTTGGTTACTCCATTTTTTTTTTTTTCTTCCATCGCTGAATGGAAAAATGCAGTAAGATGCAAATAGTTCATCACTTTTGAAATGGGTTTTCTATTCCATTCCACCAATCATATTAAACACATATTAAAGTGATTAAAATCTCCCATTTTTAGTAGCACTGCATAACCGGTCACCCCAGTAACTTGTCTCCTTCTTATTCCAGCAGCTAATTAAATGCACATAATCTGATGAAACCCAAAACTCTTAGCACAGAAAGGTGGCATATACTAGATTTGCTTGTGTTGTAATATTAATATTACTTTTCATATTTATTCAGAGATGACTCTACTATCAGTCCTGTCTAAATCTCCTAATTTGATTTATGATGCATTGTAGATTGGTGTATGGAAAAAATACTCATTGTAAAAGGATTACGATGAAAAGGGATGATGTGTGTTGACTGACTGTCTTATAAAAAATATATGTATATATTTCCATTTTTCTCAGGGGGAAGACTAACTACATAAATCTGGGTTCGTTTCTGATAAAGCCTGTGCAGAGGGTGATGCGTTATCCACTGCTGCTCATGGAGCTTTTGAATGCCACACCAGAGTCGCATCATGACAGGAAACAGCTTGCAGATGCAATGACTTCCATCAAAGAAATCAACGTCAACATCAATGAGTACAAAAGAAGAAAGGACCTGGGTATGTGTGTGTGTGTGTGTGCGCCGCAGCCTGAACATTTGTGCTCCCTGATTTCTTTGTGCAAGTATATTACAGAACCGTGTAGCTGTTATTCAGCGTTAATGCCAGGCTGCCCTCTACTGTTTATAGTGGTGAAGTACCGCAAAGGGGATGAGGACAGACTCATTGACAAGATCTCCAAACTAAGTATGCATTCTATCATCAAGAAGTCAAACAGAGTGAGCAGTCACCTCAAGCACCTGACTGGAATTGCACCACAGGTATAATCATTGCATTACAACTCCACATCCACATATTGGCAGGCCATCTGGGAGTATTTTATTGTTTACCCATTTTTTGACCTTCTTCAGATCAAAGATTTAGCATTTGATGACACAGAGAAGCGATTCAGACTCCAGGAGAGATTAATCAAATCCTTTATCAGGGACATCTCTCTTTATCTGCAACACATACGGGTGAGAATTCTTCTTCAGCTAAAACCAGTAATGGCACATTCAGACAAATCAACACTCATTCTAATTGATTGTACAAGCTGGATTATGTGTATTCTTGCCTGGTTGGGATGAAAACCTGCAGCCATGTTAGATATTTTCAGATAAGACTAGATACCCTTGATCTAGACTTTTTTCTAATGTTTGTCAATGTTGATTTCCAGGAGTCAGCCTCTGTGAAGGTGCTGTCAGCCATCAGCTTCTGTGATATCTACACAGACCGCCAACACCAGCTGGATCCTGAGCGCTTCCAGAGAGCCCATCGGTGCATCAGTGACAAGCAGTTCACTGAATTTGTGAGTCTGGGCCAGTAACCTTGACATTTAATCACTTTATATAATTGCACAATTGGTATAATCAGTTTTGTAAAGGATTCATCCTAAGTGCATGGTGTCTTGCACCTGCAATTTAATTAAATAGCTATAATAATAATAATAATAATAATAATAATAATAATAATAATAATAATAATAATAATAATAATAACAACAATAATAATAATACTTTTGTTTTAGTTATATTGTGCATTTCTAAGACTGAGGGTCTATACTATACTGAGGGCCAAACTGTATTTTGGCTGTGTGTCTGTGTGTGAGTAGAAGGAGAGGACGGAGGCTCTGGTCATCTCACCCCTCACCCAGCTGCTTTCCATGTTTGCTGGTCCACACAAGCTGATCCAGAAGCGATTTGACAAGCTGCTTGACTACGATAACTGTAAGGAGCGAGCAGAGAGGCTGAAAGACAAGCGTGTACAGGAAGAGCTGCAGACAGCGAGGAACAACTACGAGGCCCTGAATGCTCAGCTGCTAGATGAGCTTCCCAAATTTCTTCGTGCTGCTGAGGAGCTCTTCACCAACTGTATGCAAGGCTTTGCCCAGGCACAGAGAGACTTCATGTTTCTCACACTGGGAGAGCTCACTCCACTCCTGCAGGTAAGGATAGGTCATGAGATAATGAGATATGTGTAGGGCAAGGGCAGCAGTGCTGAGGAAAGATAACAGGGTAACATCAAGCCAAACCGTTCAGGTGAGGTTAGATGCCAGAAGTCGGATAATCTCTATACACTAGAAACACCATATCTCTACCCCGAGACAAGTCACAAATTATTAATAGTGAATTATGCTATAACATGTCTGTCTCCTGATAGCTGTCAGGTATAGGAGGCACGGAAGGGAACCTGGTGTCACTGTTTCAGGAAGAGCACAGCAGAGTGCTCCAGCTTTTACAGAGCTTCAGCTTCTTCCCAGAGAACCTGCCCATGCCGCGCAAAACCTACGAAAAGAAAACCCTGGAGAAACAGACTCCCAAGAAGCAGCTCCTAAGCCCTGTAAGTTAGACGTATTTGTAACAATCAATCCCAAACACCCGAAGTATTAAATAGTATCAAAACCTCACTTTTTCCTATTCTCTCGTATACAGCCAAACTGCATAATGCAGACAGATGAGCATCGGACAGGGTTACTTGCTCTCTACGGCCCAGAGAAACTTTTCCAGGCTGAAAGGAATTTTAATGCTGCACAGGACCTGGATGTGTCCATACTGGAGGGAGACATAGTGGGAGTCATCAAACAGCAAGACCCCATGGGCAGTCAGAATCGCTGGCTTATAGATAATGGTGGTAAGTATTTAATTTAAGAATGCAGTTTTTACTATTGTTTGTTTTATGTTCATTGTGTAACTAATGTTTTGGCTTTTTGGAATAACTCCTGTCGTTTATGCTTATCCCACAGTTACAAAGGGCTTTGTTTACAGCTCCTTCTTAAAGCCCTATAATCCACGACAGAGCCATTCAGATGTTTCTATTGAGAGTCAGTCTTCCAATGAGTCAGGATATGGTGGCTCCTCCCCTGTGTTCTCACGGCAAAACAGCAACAGCACACTGACATTCAACCATGAGACATCTACCGTTAGCTTCTCTTCGGCCCACACTCCAAACCATGCATCGTTACGCCTGTCTCAGGACTCTAACATCTCCCACAGGATTCCCCACATCGATACTCCATCTCCAAGCTACCCTCCCACCAATCAGAGGGATATCCTTGACTCCACCTACAGCAATTCCTCCAGTCAGAAAGAACTGTCTGAGACTGCTGTTCGTAATGCTGCCAATCACAGAGACTATTCTGAGCCTTTGTACCGAAATCCCGCCAATTACAGAGATTCCTCTGATTCCAGTTACACTACACCAACTAATCTCAGAGACCCCTCTGACTCTTCAGAGACAGACTCTTGTTCCTCCAATAAGAACTCTAGACATGATGCATCTCAGAGGCACACAGACTACGGCTCTCAGCGGAGACAGACTGGCGAGAGTTCAGTGCAGAAAAGGAGGCCTCAGTACTCTGCTGATGAGTACGTAGAGCCTGACCATGAGCTGGATGGCCATCAGGTATACCATGGTTAATTAAAACAAATTTTGGTAAATGTGTCTTTGCGTAATTAAGAAAATGTTATAGGAAATATCATTTTCATTTTCTTATTACTTACCACTATCTTTTTGTTTTACTTTTTTCAGATATATTATGCTCTTTATTCATTCAGTGCACGCTGTGCAAATGAGCTGAGCATTTCGGCCAATCAGAGAGTTCGAATCCTAGAGTTCCAAGACATGAATGGCAACCAGGAGTGGTGGTTGGGTGAGGCTGGAGGACGGCGGGGCTATGTACCTTCCAACTACATCCGCAAGTCAGAGTACACCTGAGCATCATAGCTGTATGAGAGGCATATATCCAGAGATATATCCAGCTACCACCACAAATAAGCTGAGCTGCAGATCCATGTGGAAGAAAGAACAATGTTGTGCTTTTACACTGTGAGAGATGGATTGATGAGTTGAATGAGAAAACTGATCATTGCTGCTTATGGGAATAAAATGTGACTCTACATGACTGCATTTACGGACTTTGTTTTATATTCATTTATGGACTTTACCTCTGATCTCCACATTGTGGCATTCTTGAAGAGCAATTAAACACTTTGCATTTTGAGTTTGGAGAAAGAATGGGATGACTTGTGTGAAAGCATGCATTATGTTCATTATGCCTGCATAGGAGTGGAGCAGGAGAAGTCCAACAATTATGCTAGCACGTAACTGGTTTGCTAAAGGAAAATAGATCATGAAATAAAGGAAATATAATGAAGTGGTAAAACCTGTGTTGGATATGTGAGCATAACACTGGCATGAACCATTACTAGAGAAAGTAAAGTAATGAGAATGTATGGGTGCATGTTCTCTGGCATTTTGGAGCATTTTGGAGACATCTAGACTTGCTTGTTAGACAATCAGACACATCCCTTATTCAAATGTGTATGCGAACACAAACAATTAACTAAGTGTGCAAATCTTTCATAGAACTCAGAACAAGACTCAATATATGCTGAATAATATCCAAATAAAATGTGAGAGGTGTCTTTTATAAATACAGTACTTCCATAATTTTGTACTTTTTGTACTATGTTCCCTACAGTGACCTAAAATTGGATTTTAGGAGCCAGAGCCACATAGGAGTTTGATCAATAGTGAATTCATCCATTGGTACCATGAGGCCCTAGATGTCCTTTTGATGCATGCCACTTTAACATACTATTGATGACTTTCATCATATTCATCTTTGATGCTGTATAGTAACCATGTATGTACTGTACTCCAGTCACAAGCATCTATTCCTTTCTCATTTGAATAAAACATCTAGGAAAAACTAATTTAATGACTGAATGAATCTGTACAATAAGGAGACCATTTTCAGATGTGCTTGGCTTCAAATATGTACATACATGGCTTCATGTATAAGCATAAATAAAGGTATGTTTTACCTTTGATAGGGAAAAAGTATTTGGAAAGTATTAGTACTAAAAATTATTAGTACTTTGTTGCAAAGCTGATGTTGGAAATTACAGCCTTGAGACATCTATGGTAAGTAAAGTCTTAAAGTAAATAGCACTCAACATTAGTTTGCATATCTCTAGCTTGCAATAACTGCATCAAGCCGGCTACCCACTGACATCAGCAAAATGTAGCATTCTTCTTTTGTGATGCTTTTCCAGGCTTGTACTGAAACCTCAATATCTAAGCTCAGGATGGTCCTAGCTCCAAAAACTGATCTCTTGAGCACATTACAAGGTACATGCACATATACAAACATTCTTATTCCTTAGACTTAGAATTTAAGTGCAAACGTAATGCTCAAGATTGCTCACAGTTCTAGAGCTTTTAGGGCAAATTTAATAAAGCATTCCAACTGTAGAACTGTACCCACATGACAGATCAGGGTTCTTCAAATCTGGCCCTCGAGGTCCAATGTCCTACAGAGTTTAGCTCCAGCCCTAATCAAAGCTAACCAAGGTCTTCAGGATTACCAGAAAATTACAGGCAAGTGAGTTTGGAAGTTGGAGGTAAACTCTGCAGATTTGAAAAACCCTGTGATAGATCATACTGTACTTCACTGTTGCCAATGTCAAATGTAGTAACATCTTAAACATCATTGACAAGCATAAGCTACTGTATGTCAATCATAAACATAATTACTGCAATTACTGTTTTTTATGATTTGTTATGTGTATATTACATCTGTTAATTTCTCAAAATGCCTGAATAAAGTAGAAAATTTTTAGAGCAGAATGCTACTATAGAGGACTTATTTCTGTGGGCATTTCAGGTTCATATGTGGTCCTATTCAACCCGAAAGTGAGGGGAATTTTTTAAAATGGCACATAAAAAAGAGAAGTCTCAAACCTGAAATGTTCTGCATGCACGCTATACTTACTTAGGTACCCCCTAAGACTGAGACTTGAACCCTTCCCATTATGGACTGACCCTAAATGTGGAACTGTGAGCAATATTGAGCATTACATTTGGACTTAAGCTCTAAGTCTAAAGAACGAGAAGGAGCTAGGACCATCCTGAGCAAAGATATTGAGGTTTCTGTAAACAGCCTTATAACCAAAATTTGCTGTGTGCCATGACACAAAGGTGGTCATTGTGGTTAAACCAAGTAAAAAAAAATTAAAAATTTTGCAATTGGTTTTGCAATGCCAATACATAGAGGTAATCACTCAAAAATATTTTTTAAAATTAAAAACAGTCAAGCAACAGTAAAGCAAATAACTTTACAGTTATTGGACCACTTGAGAGGGACTGACCCCATGCTTAATTGAGTTAAGGTATGGTGAATGACTCAAAACCTTCCACTCTTTACCCCTGATGAAGTCCTTTGTTGTGCTGGCAGTGTGTTTTGGGTCATTGTCTTGCAGTATATTGAAGTTTCTCCCAATTAGATTGGATGCATTTCTCTGTAAATTGGCAGACAGAATGTTTCTGTGGATTTCTGAATTCATTCTGCAGCTACCCCCACCATGCTTGGCCAATGAGCTCATATGTTTTGGATCTGAGCAGATTCTTTATTTATCCATCACTTTGGTAGAGGTTAATCTTGGTTCCAGAACTTTTGTGGCTCATCTCTGTATTTCTTTGCAAATTCCAATCTGGCCTTCTGATTCTTACTGCTGATGAGTGGTTTACATCTTGTGGTATGGCCTCTATATTTAAGCTCTCAAAGTCTTCTTAGAATGGTGGATTGGGATACCTTCACCTCTGCCCTGTGGAGGTTTTTGTGAGGTCACTGACTGCTATGAAAATCAAAGATGAGTTCAAAGGGCTGATTTTGAGTAAATATGGCAGCATGTGGACCTGGCCATTGACCTACAGGAGAGAGAAGTCTATCAGAGCACATATCACAGCAATTTCCAGAAATGAACCCATAAACCCATTAAAATTTGACCCAACATGGGGAAATACCCATGTCTAAATTTACACATGAATTATAATATCATATACACCAAGGAACAAAATCAGGTCATGCTAGTGTACACCCAAGACTTTAAACAGACTAAAGGGGTTGTGTAGTGATTGCAGGGGCACAAGGTTGGGCATGAATCCAAGAAGAAATCAATGCATTAAGCTAATGATTGACAGCTGGAGAGGAGAGACACGTATGTATGATTCCTATGTCCAAGAGTTGGTCTGAATGATCATTGCCTACATTTTCAAGACTGTGGTGATTTATTCCCTGTAATCCTGTGACCAATACTGGCAGTACCATGCTCCCACTATTGTTGTTACTGCTGAGCCTGCAGAGTCTTAACCAGCCAGCAGCAGCTGAAAATGAGGTATGTCACAAATATGAAAATCACTTTGCCTAAATATTAAGTATGGATTAGACTGATGTTTTTGAAGAAGAGTACAAAGAGTGGACTCAGTTTGCATAATGCCTTTTCAGTGAGAAATAAATGTATTCTGCAAGTTGGGCTGCCAGTTAATGGATGTTAATGGAGGACCAAAGTGAAAATGTTTACTAAATTGTAGTTATTATATAGTTATACCCCATATCACACTGCTCCACACTGCTCACTATACTACAGTGTACATTTAACTCAATTTGACATTTTCAATTTGACATTGTTTATTGAATATTTAATGTTGAAATTGTGTACTCTTTCAGGGACTTTTATTGAAGGTTAAAGGTGGTATAGATGAAGGTGAGGTTTATTATGATCTCATTTTAATAAAAACACCTTCATTAAACACTAACCCTCATTCACAAGCTTCTCATTTCATTGAGCTTAAGTGTCTTTCTTATTAACCCAGAGACTTTTTAAAAATTGTTTTAGATCCAACACCAGCAACTAACGAGACCTCTGATGACTACTATGAAGAATCTCCTGATAATGATCAAACTAATACCAACTCAGAATGGTTGTATGAATTCATTGAAGAGACAGGTAACAGATAAGCAAGAATTTATAGTGCCATTTGGAATTATTGGGACTTGTGATAAATACAAATGTAAAAGGGGTGGCATGGTGGCAAAGCAGGTAGTGTTGTCACCTCACAGCTCCAGGGTTCCTGGTTTGATCCTGAGTTTGGGTTTCTGTTTGTGCAGAGATTCTGTGCATATTCTCCCTGAGTCTGGATGGCTTTCTCCCAGGTTTTCCAGTTTTTTCTCACCTCCCAAAAACATGGCTATAAGTGGATTAATGTTTGAATGTGTGTGGTTGGTGGACTAGCATCCAGGGTGGGATAAAATGGTTAGTGTGACAAAAGTAAAGACTCAAGAAACAGTACAGTGCTCTCCACTAATACTGGCACCCTTGGTAAATATGAGCAAAGAAGGCTGTGAAAAATTGTCTTTATTGTTTAAACTTTTGATCTTTCTTTTAAAACTTCACAAAAATACTCTACTCCCATGGATATCAAACAATTGCCAACAAAACACAGGTTTATCCAAAAAAAAAATCTTTGTTAAATATAGGTATGCAACAATTATTGGCACCTTTTTAGCCTATACTTTGTGCTACCTCCATTTGCCAGGATAGCAGCTCTGAATCTTCTCTTATAATGCCTGATGAGGTTGGAGAATATATGGCAATGGACCTGAGACCATTCCTCCACACATAATCTCTCCAGATCCTTCAAATTTCGAGGTTCACGCTGGTGGACTCTCCACTTCAGTTCACCCCACAGGTGTTCTCTGGTTTTCAAGTCAGGGGACTGGGATGGCCATGGCAGGACCTTGATTTTGTGGTCAGTAAACCATTTTTGTGTTGATTTTGATGTATGTTTTGGATCATTGTCCTGCTGGAACATCCAACCACGGCCCATTTTAAGCTTTCTGGCAGAGGCAGTCAGGTTTTTCATTTAATATCTGTTGATATTTGATAGAGTCCATGATGCCATGTATCCTAGCAAAATGTCCAGGTCCTCTGGCAGAAAAACAGCCCCAAAACATTATAGAGCCACCACCATATTTAACCGTGGGCATGAGGTCCTTTTCCATATGGCTACCTCTCTGTGTGCGCCAAATGCACCTCTAGTGTTTATTGCCAAAACATTCTATGGTCATCTGACCATAGAACCCGGTCCCATTTGAAGTTCCAGTAGTGTCTGGCAAACTGAAGACACTTGAGTTTGTTTCTGCATGAGAGTAGAGGCTTCTTTCTTGAAACCATTCCAAACAACTTGTGGTGATGTAGGTGACTTTGGATTGTAGTTTTGGAGACTTTCTGACCCCAAGACGCAACTAAACTGCAATTCTCCAACTGTGATCCTTGGAGATTTTTTGGCCACTCGAAGCATCCTCTTCACAGTGCATTGAGACAATATAGACACACGTCCAATTCCAGATTGATTCATAACATTTCCAGTTGACTGGAACTCCTTAATTATTGCCCTGATGGTGGAAATGGGCATTTTCAAAGCTTGTGCTATTTTCTTACAGCCACTTCCCATTTTGTGAAGCTCAGCAACCTTTTGCCGCACATCACAGCTACATTCCTTGGTCTTACCCATTGTTATGAATGACTAAGGGAATTTGGCCTATGTGTTACATCATATTTATACCCCTGTGAAACAGGAAGTCGTGGTTGAACAATTTCATGTTCCTAGTCACCCAGGTGTACTAAAAAATGTAAAACATCAATGAGAATATACTTCAAATATATTTTTCTGATATGAATTCATAGGGGTGCCAATAATTGTTGCACATTGTTGTTTTTGGATAAACCTGTGTTGTGTTCGCAATTGTTCAATATCCATGAGAGCAGAGTATTTTTTGTGAATTTTTTAAACAAAATATCAAAAGGTTAAACAATAAAGACAGCCTTCTTTGCTCATATTTACCAAGGGTGCCAAGATTAGTGGAGGGCTGTATACACTGTTTATTTATTTATTTATTTATTTCATTTTATTTTATTTTTTTAAACATAATATAACATTAACACAAGTTTCCAGACCCTTTATCAGTATTTTGTTCAAGCCCCTTGGCAGAGATTACAAGCATGGCACCAGAATCTTCTCTGATTCCTCTTTGGTTGGATGGGGAATGGCATTGTACCACTATTTTGAGATTAATTGAGATCAAACCAGGGGGCTCTTTCTGGACCACTGTCAATCGCAAACATGTCCTGAAGCCATTATTGTTGTCTTGGCTGTATTTTTTGGGTTATTGTTGTATTTGTATTAGAACCTTCAGCCTAATCTGAGTTTCCAAGTCCTCTTGAGCATGCTATCCTAAAAGGATGGCTCTGTACTTTGATCTGTTATTTTTCCACATGATCTTCACAGGCCTTCCAGTACCAGCTGCTCAAAAACTTCCCTACAGCATTATGCTGCTACCACCATGCTTCATGTTGGATTGACCAGATGACGAGTAGTGATAAACCTGGTTTCCTTCAGATGTAACACTTTGAATTCAGGCCAAAGAATCCAGTCTTGTTTTCATCAGACCAAATAATCTTGTTTCTCATAAACTCAATGGCCTGACTAGTGCAGCAAAAATTGTTGTCCTTTTGGATATTTCTCCGTTTCAGAACCTCTGAATTTCCATAAGAGTAATCTTAAGGCTCTTGCTCACATCCCACAAATGATTGTGTTCTTTGGGACATCTCAAAGCTTTCTTTGGGATGCTTCAAATTTTCAGCATCTTTTCCTAGATCTATGCCTTGAGAGCCAAATTGTCTCAGTGGTCAACAGACAATTTATTTGACCTCATGGCTTGTTTTTTGCTCTGACATGCAGTGTCAGCTGTGGGGCTTTACATACTAGACCAAGATGTGCCTTTCCAAATCATGAAAACATTTCTTATTAAGACTCATCATATATTTTCCTCTCACATCTTCCTTTTTCCTCTTACATTCAGCTCATGCCCAAGTCATCCAGTATGGTCAACAAACTTCTTAACTAAACTGTATTTTTTTCATCTCTGCCTATTTCTCTCTTCAGTCTGCAAAAACATCTCAGTAGAGTCTACAATGATACCAATACTCAAGGCACTGTAAATCAATCTGGATGCAAAAATATGCAAAACATGTAATTATTTATTATTATTTAACAAGACATACAGTTCTGTGCACCCTGTTTATTAGGTACAAACTTTATTATAGATTTTTTATTTTATGACTTCTACATTATCAAGTCAGTACAAAAACATTTTAGATTCCCAAACATTAGTTTTCTAGCACAAAATTAAATGTTACAGAAAATTGTTTGTATGTCATCAAAGAAAGCATCATATTAATTAAGAGACACTTTTCAGACCAAAAACACAATGAAGGCTGCTGGGTTTTGCTGCAAAAATAAGAAGCAAGTGCGACAGTCAAAGTCTCCAGAAGAACTGTGTCTGGTTCTGCAAGATGCTCAATAAAACTTACCAGCTCATTTCCTTATAAAACTGCACAAATTGTACCAGAGACTATTATTTTTATTTTTATTTTTATTTTTTTGTCACACCAAATATTGACTTTGTTTCATTTACTACTGTTTACTGCTCTTTACTGTATGTTGTAGAAACATTTAATTTCATTATTTTGAAGGCATCTTTGCTCTACAGCATTTCTTTGCATGTGCCTAAAACTTTTGCACAGTACTGTATATCAGAATAACATAGCATTCTTATCTCTTGCTCTCCCACCCTCTTGCTTCCTTTCAGATGAGTGTGATCCAAATCCCTGTTACAACAACGGTGTATGTGAGAATGACGGCAATGGTGATTTCAAATGCATTTGCCCTCGGCCTTTTAAGGGCAAAAGGTGTCAAACTTGTGAGAGGCCAATGTTTTTTTTTGTTTTGTTTTTTACCATTCCTACTTATTTATAAAGAAAGTTCTTGGTGCATTAGTTTATAGGTTTCTCTGTTTTTCAGTTATAAATGTGTGTAAGAATGTCAAATGTGGCCGTGGCGAGTGCGTTATTATTAACGAAGAGCCCTTTTATGAGTGCAAGTGTATCGCCCCCTTCCAGCCTCCCAACTGCAGGAGACGTGAGTGTGATTAGTATTTCTCAGTGATAACGACAGGAAACAAACCGTTTTTATAACGGTGCTTACACAATTTCAATAAATATTCATTGTTAATTCATTTATTAAAATAATTTTTTTGAGAGCCAGATTAATTTTGCAGAGAAAAATTGTTTATTTTTTGTTTTTGTTTTTTGCAACGGTATTATAAGGACAGTATAAAGGCCTTAAGTTGTTCTGTTTTAGCCTCAGCCTGTAATCCCAGTCCCTGTTTGAATGGTGGAACATGTGTAAAGGGTCGTACAAGGGTTAAATTCCACTGCAAGTGTCCTGAAAACTACAGTGGAAAGTTCTGCCAAGTTGGTAATGTGGCCTGTTATCATTCAGTCAGTGCTTTTTAAAATGATTTAGCATCTTGTTTTCCAACATGCTGCTGATTAACTGTATGTGTCTAAGGCCCTGATGATTGTTATGAGGGAGACGGTGAATCATACAGAGGTTTCGTCAGTGAAACAGTGTCTGGACATGAGTGTCTGCCTTGGAACTCTCATGTTATAGTATTTGCTAGTGATAATGATGATACTGAGGAGGATGAAGGCGAGGATGATGGAATTGGACAGCATAACTATTGCAGGTCAGGTGTCTCTCTCTCTCTCTCTCTCTCTCTCTCTCTCTCTCTCTGTGTGTGTGTGTGTGTGTGTGTGTGTGTGTGTGTGTGTGTGTGTGTGTGTGTGTGTGTGTGTGTGTGTGTGTGTGTGTGTGTATGTGCAAGCAAAAGAAAAAAATATACAAATCTGATACTGTGCCTTACATAAGTATTCACCCCCATGATCTTTTCCATATTTTGACATGTTACAATATGGAACTAAATCTAAACAAATTAACCCATATATTGACCCAGGGGGAAATTTATCTAGTTTGCAAACTTACTCACAAATAAAAACCATAAAATTTGTCATAAGTATTTACCCCAGTTGCCGTACAACCACTAAATTACTTCTGGTGTAATCAGTTGCCATCAGAAGTCACATATTTAGTTGAAAAGAGTCCACCTGTGTGCAATTAAAGTATCGTGTGATCACAATATAAATACAGAAAAGAGTTCCAGGAAGGCCTCAGAGTTTGTTAGAAAACATTCCTAAACAAACATTATCATGAAGTTCAAGGAGCTATCAAAATAAGTCTGTGATGAAGGGAAAGTATCTGGTCTTAGTTATAAAAATATCCCAAACTTTAAATATACCATGCAGCATCATTAAACACATTATTAAAAAAAGGAAAGAACATGGCACATCCACATCCCAGTGACGTGGTAAGAATAGTCTGAGAAGCCACCAGGTGGTAATGCTTAACATGATGTTACCATCACCATTCAATTTCAAATCAATTCATTTTTTATTTGTATAGCACTTTTAACAATGGGCATTGTCCCAAAGCAGCTTTACAGAAATATATAAATTCAGGACATAGATTTTAAATGTACGAATTTATCACATATACCATGCTTCAGTGTGTTGATGGTGTTCTCATGGAGGTGTGCAGTGTTGGGTTACTGACAAACATAGCATTATGTGCAAAAAGTTACATTTCTCAGGAGAAACTTCTCACACTTGTTTGCTGAGTCTCCAACATGACTTTGCACAAACTCCAAACTGAAGTTTGGCTCGCAACTCTTTTATACGGCCCAGTAGTGTGTCCAGGCTATGGCTGTCCTGTTAACAGCTTCTCTCATCTGAGTCTTGAATCGCTCTAGCTCCTTTGCAGTTACCTTTGGCCTCTTGGATGCTTCTCTGACTTATTCCCTCCTTACCTGGTCACTGATATTTATTAGACATTTTAGTCATTCTAGGATCACATGACAGTTTAATTGCACACAGATGGACTCCATTTAACTAATTATGCGACTTCTGAAGGAAACTGGTTGCACCAGATCAAATGTAGGGGTTTCACAGCAATGTGGGTGAATCCACATACAATAACAATGTTTGTGATTCACTTGTATATAATTTAAACTACTATTATTTTAATAATATACTATTATACGGTGGGCACGGAGGCTTAGTGGTTAACATGTTTGCCTCGCACCTCCAGGGTTGGGGGTTCAAATCCTACCTGACCCTGTGTGCACAGAGTTTGCATGTTCTCCCCCTGCTTGGGTGGTTTCCTCCAGGTACTCTGGCTTCCTCCCCCAGTCCGAAAACATATTGTAGGCTGATTGGCATTTCCAAATTTTCCATAGTGTGTGAATGTGTGTGCGATTGTGCCCTGCAATGGGTTGGCAGGCTGTCCAGGGTGTCCTCGCCTTGTGCCCCGAGTTCCCTGGGATAGGATCCAGGGTCACGTGGGTCATGTGTGTGTGTTTGTGTGTGTGTGTGTGTGTGTGTGTGTGTGTGCAGTATCAGGTTGTAACATTACAAAATGTGGAAAATTTCAAGTGAATGAATACATGTGCCAGTCACTGCAAATGTATTGGACATTCCTTCATCCAGGAACCCAGATGGGGAGAGCCAGCCTTGGTGTGTCATCAGATACAATAACACAGTGGGCTGGGATGACTGTAATGTCACACGCTGCCCTGAACCAGGTACAATCCTTTATTGTTTCTTTTTCTGTATCCCACATACTCCCGCTGTCCACCCCCTCTACTAACCACACACCCAGTTGTAATAACATTCATCATATTCTTATAGTTTTAACCCCAACTGAGCCAACTACCGATGAAGAGGCAGAACATGTAACAATCACCACGCCTGCTCCAGAAAATGAGTTCTCAGTTTGTGGAAAGCCATGGCCAAGTAAGATTACACCTAGGATCTTTGGTGGGAGGAAGTCCAAGCCTGGAGCTCATCCCTGGCAAGTCTCATTGCAGGTGCGCCCCAGAAATACCACTCATCCTTTCACTCATGATTGCGGGGGAATTCTCCTCAACTCCTGCTGGATCCTCACTGCTGCCCATTGCATGTAAGTGTTGAATACAGTAGCAGTGTTGCAACTTTGTACCAAGAAAAAGTGTCAGTCATAGTATACAGCCAACTAAACAAAAAAAAAGAACAAATTAACAATGAAACCTAGATTTAAACCTAGATTCTGTTTTGTAAATCTTTGTGTGTGTGTGTGTGTGTGTGTGTGTGTGTGTGTGTGTGTGTGTGTGTGTGTGTGTGTGTGTGTGTGTGTGTGTGTGTGTGTGTGTGTGTGTGTGTGAGTGAATTAACAGACGCAGGACATATGAGATGCAGGTGGTTCTGGGTCAGGTGGATCTGGAAAAGCATGAGGCAGCAGATCAGACTTTGGCGGTCGATAAATATATCGTTCATGACAACTACACCGAAGTTGACGATGTCCAGTATAATGATATAGGTCATCTACTACTAACCCCATTTCCATAAAAGTTGGGATTTTTTTCTAAAATGCAATAAAAACAAAAATCTGTGATTTGTCAAGTCTCTTGAAACTTTAATTAACTGACAAAAGTACAAAGAAAAGATATTCAATGTTTTCACTGACCAACTTAATTATATTTTGTAAATATAAACAAATTTAGAATTTGATGCCTTCAACACACTTAAAAAAAAGTTGGGACAGAGGCATGTGTTACATGTGTTACAGAGGCACTGTGTTACATCACCCTTCCTTTTAATTACACTTTTTAATCATTTTGGAACTGAGGATACTAATTGTTTCAGTTTTGCGGGTGGAATTTCTGCCCATTCTTTCCCATTCAAGACTTCAGCTGCTCAACAGTCCTTGGTCGCCATTGTCTGATTCTCCTCTTCATGATGCACCATAAGAGACAGATCTGGAGTGCTGGCAGGCCAGTCAAGCACACGCACTCTGTGTCTACAGAGCCACGCTGTTGTAGCACGTGCAGAATGAGGCCTGGCATTATCCTGCTGAAATAACCATGGACTTCTTGGGAAAAGACATTGCTTTGATGGCAGCATATGTTTCTCTAAAATCCCAATATACACATCCACGTCAATGGTACCTTCACACATATGCAAGTCACCAATGCTGTGGGCACTGATGAACCCCAATACCATCACAGATGCTGGCTTTTGCACATTTTGCTTATAACAGTCTGCTTGGTCATTTTCATCTTTGGCACGGAGAACTCGATGTCCGTTTTTCCCAAAAACAAGCTGAAACGTGGACTCATCTGACCACACATGTGGTCACATGTTTCCACTGCCTCTCAGTCCATCTGAGATGAGCTTGGGCCCAGAGAACTCGATGGTGTTTCTGCATAGAGTTGATGTGTGGTTTCCTCCTTGCGTAATAGAGTTTCAGGTTGCATTTCTGGATGCAGTGGCGGACTGTGTTAAGTGACTACGGTTTTCCAAAGTACTCCCGAGCCCATGCGGTTATATTTATCACAGTAGCATGACGATTTCTCAGGCAAAGCTGCCTGAGGGCTCGAAGTTCATGCACATTCAGCAGTGGTTTCCGGCCTTGCCCTTTACCCAATGAGATTTCTCCGGATTCTCTGAAACTCTTCACAATCTTATGCACTGTAGATGGTGAAAGACCTAAATTCTTTGCAATCTTGCATTGAGCAATGTTCTCTTTGAACTGATTGACAATTCTCTCATGACGTTTGGCACAAAGTGGTGAGCCACGACCCATCCTTGCTTGCAAAGACTGAGCTTTTGGTGGATGCTCCTTTTCCCAACTTATTTTGAGTGTGTTGAAGGCAGCAAATTCTAAATTTGTATGTATTTACAAAATACAATTAAGTTGGTCAGTGAAAACATTGAATATCTTTTGTCAGTTAATTAAAGTTTCAAGAGACTTGACAAATCACAGATTTTTGTTTTTATTGCATTGTAGAAAAAAAATCCCAACTTTAATGGAAATGGGGTTAGTAAAACATTTTAAAAATTTAATACACATATTACAATTTTAATACAATCACAGTATTTAATATCACTTGAAAATGTGTTAAAAGGTGAAAAATGTGCATTATGATTTTTGTTTCATGTTTGGTTTCACAAGGCTATATTTTTATTTTAACTACCAGGTTGGCTTTGAGATTTTGCGCATGTATCTAGTTTTATGTATCTAGTTTAAGTCAAAATGTCAGTCAAATTTGTGAAAAAAATTTTTTATTTTATTTTATTGTTGATCACTTTTTAATTAATGGTGACACCATTCATTTTGTTTGTTTTAATAAATTTCAGCCCTGCTCAAACTGAAGGCTGTGTCTGAAAATGGACTTTGTGCCAGAGAGACCAGGTTTGTTAAAGCTGCCTGTCTGCCCCCTGGCCCTTTTCCTGATGGCATGGAATGCACTATATCAGGCTATGGAGCCACTGAGAAAGGTGCTGTTTTTCTCTGCCTCTCTCCTTTCCCTCACCTTACTGGCTAACACAAAATCAAGTCCTGTTTTCTTGACTTTGTTCTTGAAGATGAGAGCGGTTCCAGTCAGTTGCTGGACACAAAAGTTCTCCTGATCAACCAGAACCGCTGCATGGCTCCTAATGTTCTTGGTGACATGCTGGATAACAGCATGCTATGTGCTGGACGAATGCAAGGAGGGATTGATGCCTGCCAGGTGTGTATTTATGTGTGGTTGTGACTGGATAGGAGAATATACAGTGGGTATAGAAAAGAATCACCCCCCTTTAAAATAATCACATTTCATTGCTTTTCAGCTGGAAATGAACACAGACACAGTTTGTGTTTTATCCAGCTGTATTTACTCAGTGCAACTTATAACATCCAAGTGAAAGATATAACACCAACATGTCAGAAAAAATAAATAAAAAAACAGAATCACTGAGTTGGAAAAAGGATCACCCCCCCTCCTAAAAATGACTTGTAAACTCAATCAGGTGTAGCTAATCACCTTCTCAATGGCACACAAAGCCATTTGACTTTCAACTGTGATCAGCTATGGTCATTTTGATTAGCTCAGCATGAAAAGAGCTTTCCTGGAGCATTTTTCAGTGCAACTGAAGCAGACAATCAACTATGTGTGGCAAGGCACTATCAAAAGATCTCCGGGATAAAGTTGTGGACAGGCACAAGTCAGGAGATGGATACAAAAAAAATTTAAAGGCTTTATCAATGCCTAGAAGCAAAGTGAAGTCTATGATTAAGAAGTGGAAGGTATTTGGTACAACACAGACCCTCCCTGGATCAGGACGTCACTCCAAACTGGATGAAAGAGCCAGGAGGAAACTGGCCAGAGAGGCTACCAAGAGGCCTACAGTAACTCTGAAGCAGTTGCAGGAATTTATGACAAAAAAGAGTGGTCATTGTGTGCATGTGACAACAATATTACAAATTCTCCAAAAATGAAAAAAGCCACCCACGACTAAGCATTGCCAAAACACACCTTGAAGATTCTTAGGCCACATGGAAAAAGGTGTTATGGTCAGATAAGACTTTAGTTAGCTGTCCATCGTATCCGATGAGGACTGTATCCATCTCTGAATCAAATGTCTCCAGTTTTCTCTCTGCTTGGATAGGGATTGCCAAGAGCCAATGGGTATGCGTCTGTCTTTGAGATTTCGTTTGATTGTATCCTTGAATCTCAGCTTTGGTCGGCCAGTTCCTCTGGTGCCCTCCTGGAGTTGGGAATACAGGATAAGTTTGGGGAGTCTGTTGTTCTCTAGTCTATTTACATGTCTTGACCATCTGAGATTCCGACTGATAAGGATGTCATACATGCTAGGTAAAGTTGTTCTTTCCATGATGACGTCATTCAAGACATGCTGCCACCACTTGATGTCTAAGATTCACCTGAGATGACGCATCATGTATGCATTCAGTTTGTGAGCATTCACTTTGTACACTGTCCATGATTCAACGCCATATAGGAGGGTTGAGAGAATGATGTCCCGGTACACAGCACACTTCGTCTTTGCAGTCAAGTCTTTGTTTTGCCACACTCTTTCTTTAAGCCTGTCAAAAGCTTTTGAGGCATTTGACATGCGAATCTCCAGTTCTGTATCGAGCTTGTTGTTGTTGGTGACAGTGGAGCCAAGGTATTTAAACTTGGTGACATTTGCTAGAGCTACCCCATCAATCTGAATAGGCTGACAGAGGATCCAGGAGGAACCTGGTAAAGCACCTCAGTCTTTTTGATGTTAATCTTGAGGCCCAAAGATTTCACTGATTTAGCAAATCTTGTGATGATTTCCTGTGCATCAGTGTGGTTGTGGGCAACGAAGGCTGTATCATCTGCAAACATGAGTTCTCTTAACAGCACTTTGCTGGTGTTTTTCACTGACTTGTATTGATTTACATTGAATAAGTCAGCACTAGGCCGACTTTGAATCCATACCCGACTCTGATGGTCTTTGAAGGCATGATTGAGGACCACAGTAAGGTAGATTGAGAAAAGCATAGGAGCAAGAACACATCCCTGCTTCACACCGGTGTTGACTTCAAAAGGATCTGACACCTCACCTTTCATGCTGACTGAGGCTTTCATGCCTGTGTGTAAGGCAGACACAAGGTTGGTGAAGTGTTTAGGGCAGCCAAGTTTCCTAAGAATAGTCCACAGGGTAGCGCTATTCACAGTGTCAAAGGCCTTAGTAAAGTCCACAAAGACCATATATAGCTCCATTCTCTGTTCTATACACTTTTCCTGAATCTGTTTGAGGGAGAAAATCATGTCAACAGTTCCTCTTCCAGCACGGAACCCACACTGCGCCTCTGGTAGAAAAGTCTCAGCGTAGGATGTCAGTCTATTTAGTATCATATGTGCAAACACCTTGCCAGGAATGGACAGTAGTGATATGCCACTATAATTGCCACAGAAACGGTGATCACCTTTCTTAAAAAGAGTTACCAGCTGGGCATCTTTCCAGTCCTGAGGAGGTGTTGCTGATTCCCACGCATCCAGTATGATCTCGTGAAGTGTCTGAACTAAGCGTGAGCCTCCTCTCTTTATGACTTCAGGATGTATGCCATCGGCACCAGGTGACTTCCCATCACTTAACATTTCAATGGCTTTGCTGACCTCATCCACAGTAGGGCTTTTGTCCATCCATTGCTGGATAGGGGATCGCTCAATGCTCTCTGTGACACTTGGATCTACCTCTGTGATCTCATTTAGTAGTGAGTTGAAGTGCTCAGTCCATCTGGACAAGATATCGTTCTTGTCGATGAGTAGTGTTAGATTATCAGAGGCTAGCAGCTGATCAGGGTAGTTAACCCTGGGTCCCCATACGGCTTTCAGTCCCTAGTGGAAACCTGTAATATCATTCATGTCAGCCATTTCTTGCAGTTCAGCAACCTTAGTCAACCACCACTCATTTTTCAGCTCCCTGCATCTGCGTTGTAGAAGCTGACAGCATTTCCGATACCTGGCTTTAACAGACCTGGTGTTTCTGTTGAGCATATCCACTCGGGCTTGGTTCCTCTGTTCTATGCAGCTTACTCAGCTCAGTGTCATTTTCATCAAACCAGTCCTTATTTTTCCTTGAGATAAAGCCAGTGCCTCTTTAGATGCATCGTAAACCTCTGACTTGAAGGTTGCCCATTTCTCCTCCACAGAGTCTGATATATTGACCAGCCTAGCCTCAAGAGTTGTCTCCAGCTCTGATCTGATGTCCGCAGTCGCCCCACCATCACACCACCAGGATAGTGGTCAGATAAGACTAAAATTGAATTATTTGGCCTCAACACCAAATTATATGTCTGGCGGAAATCCAACACAGCTCACCATCCAAATAACACCATTCCTACAGTAAAGCATGGAGGTGGTAATATCCTGTTATGGGGGTGTTTCTCTGCAGCAGGGACTGGAGCACTTGTCAGGATAGAAGGAAAAATGGATGGGGCAAAATACCGTCAAATTCTTGAGGAAAATCTGCTGCCCTCTGCCAGAAAGTTGTCAATAGGAAGAAGATTTACCTTCCAACATCACAATGTCCCAAAGCACTCAGCAAAATTGACCACACAGTGTTTGAAGGAGAAAAAGGTGAACGTCCTTGCATGGCCTAGTCAGAGCCCAGACTTAAACCCCATTGAAAATCTGTGGAATGACTTGAAGACTGCAGTCCACAAACGGTCACCATCAAATTTAAATGAACTTGAGCAGTTCTGCAAAGAAGAGTGGGCAAATATTGCAAAGTCTAGATGTGCAAAGTTAGTAGAGCCATATCCCAACAGACTAAAGGCTGTAATTAAAGCAAAAAGTGGTTCAACAAAATACTAACAAAAGGGGGTGATCCTTTTTCCAACTCTGTGATTCTGTTTTTTTATGTTTTTTAATTTTTTTTCTGACATGTTGGTGTTATATCTTTCACTTGGATGTTATAAGTTGCACTGAGTAAATACAGCTGGATAAAACACAAACTGTGTCTGTCTTCATTTCAGGATGAAAAGCAACAAAATGTGATTATTTTAAAGGGGGGTTATTCTTTTCTATACCCACTGTGTGTGTATGTGTGTGTGTGTGTGTGTGTGTGTGTGTGTGTGTGTGTGTGTGTGTGTGTGTGTGTGTGTGTATATATATATATATATATATATATATATATATATATATATATATATATATATATATATATATATATGTTTATATATGTTTATATATATATATATATATATATATATATATATATATATATATATATATATATATATATATTTTCTTTTCTTTCTCTACAAA
Organism: Cranoglanis bouderius; assembly: GCA_023630585.1. Lineage (NCBI taxonomy): Eukaryota > Metazoa > Chordata > Actinopteri > Siluriformes > Cranoglanididae > Cranoglanis > Cranoglanis bouderius. Next base: position 5,035,726 of record CM042562.1, on the reverse strand, counting down.
AAAGTAGTTCCACCACAAGTGATAACATAGTATAACATAGTATAAATAACATAGTATATTAACATAACATACATGTTATATTTAGATTCACAGCATCTTTTCATTTTAATTTTTTCTTTTAATTATATTGTTATTCTCTTGCACTATCTTTTAGCACTACCTGTTATACTTGATACTTTCATACTAGAACTGTGTACTGGTCGGCACGACACTGTTACTTACTGTGTCCATTGTCCTGTTTTAGGAGTTACTGTACTGTCTTGTGTTGTTTGCACGTGCACTTTATGTAGAATGTGTAGCTCTTTAGTTCTGTGTCGTCATGTGGTTTAGTGTGCTGTTTTATGTAGCACCATGGTCCTGGAGGAACGTTGTTTCGTTTCACTGTGTACTGTACCAGCTGTATATGGTTGAAATGACAATAAAACCACTTGAACTTGAAGTGGTTTGTTGCTGTTAATAATAATAATTTCTTCTGAATCTGACCAAAGTAAGCTGCAGGATATAAGTTATACTGTATATTATCTTTTCTAATACATCCATTATTTATTTTTGTGTTTTTGTATTTATTATGGTGTGGTTAATGACTAATGTAATCATTGTTGTTAACTCACTACCTATGGAATACATATGTGGAATGATACAGATTTTTCTGGAAAAGAAACAAAGAAAAAGCCAACTTCTTTTTATCATATATAACAGCATGACTAGAACATGGTTCAACCAATCACTTTAGGTGAATAGAATTAACTGCTGTATTAAACTTAATATGCTGTCAGTTTTAGGGATATAATGTGTCCATGTACTAAATGTATGCATATTATTATTATTATTATTATTAGTAGTAGTAGTAGTAGTAGTAGTAGTAGTAGAAGTAGTAGTATTATGTGTTATTTCTGTAGTAATTTTTCTGACTTTTTCTCTTTATAGGGAGATTCTGGAGGCCCCCTGGTCTGTAAGCAAAATGGCACACATTATATCTATGGAGTGGTGAGCTGGGGTGACGGCTGTGGCAAGAAGAATAAACCTGGCGTTTATGCCCGTGTCACTCAATTTCTTGACTGGATCAAAGAAAAGATGCACTCCACATAAAACTGGGCCACACTTTGATTGATGTACAGTATAAGTGACATAGTGACATATATTATCCAGCTTTCACAAAACCCTTATTTTTGTGTTCATGGCCATACAGCATACACCAAGCAATAAGTTTCAGACATCTGTATTATAAAATCTCCACAATCCAACTGTGATTACACAAATCAGTTTTTCATTTCATCTCTATGAAATGTTATTGGCAAGAATTAAAGTTTTGTTCATATGTATTTTCTTTAATCATACTATGTAACAAACATTAATGTAAGTACGTGCTGCAGATCATTTCATTAGTTCAATTTTACATTTTAATTTAATGTAAAGGGCTTTGCTGAATGCAATACTTCAAAAATAATGGTCGCATTAAAAAAAAAAACTCACCCCGGGGCTCAGTTTGAATATTTTAGACTTAAGTGTGAAAGGTATAATGCTTTGACATTTTTACCATATATGGGTAATTTGTTGATCTTGTGATTGTAGATTAAGGTCCAGGTTATAAAAGATTTATTTAGGAGGTAGAGAAATGAAATTCTGCAGTGAAATGTAGATCAGTCAAATCCAACGTTTTTCCCTGCTGTCTGCCAGTTGTGTAACCCGGCCTGGGCGTTCAGGGTTGTAGCCCCGAAGATTTTTTTCTTTAGCCCTGAATGATTGGAGCGTTTTTTCCCTGTGTGATTGGACGTCAGTAAAAGAAGACGGCAGTGTTATAATTTTATTTTCAGTAAACGGAGGCAAGACCGATCAGACAGGGCTTACAGGAAAATACATGGAAATACTCATGTCTTATTGGTTGACAGGTCTCAATTCTGACAAACGCTAGCTCACACAGTCAGTTAGTCATGGGGAAAATGGATATATGCTGATTCATTACCAGTATAGGGTTTGGAACTGAAACACTAACTTACTCTCGTGCACAGAGAGGGGGGTGAGGCGTATGATCGCTGAGAATAAAATACAACACTCCATTCACTGAAGACAAAAAAACAACACTATGTTTACTAAAGATAAAATACAACACTACGTTCAATAAGATACAAAATTACAACACTGTCGTCTTCTTTTACTGACATTCAGTTACGTAGTATCAAGTCAATGATTTATCAGGAAACATTTTATTGGGGCATGAGCCCCAGTTAAAAAAGGTCTAGCAACGCTTCTGTGCATAACCAATCTCTGAATGTATGTAACTTTCGCTGTGTAAATATTGACTTTCATTGTGTAACTTGGACTTAATTTGCCAACTCTGTGTAAAATCTTTAGGGAAAACAGTTGACTCAAGGTAAGAGTGGACATGAACTTTTTATTTGTGCTTAAGGCCCAATCAGTTTGTAACAAAACTTTTTCAAGACATTGCAGCTTTCCAGGTCACTCAGCTTACTGTTCAGAAAAAGAAAATAGAAAGACACCATAAATACATATGGGACAACAGCACTAAGGTGTGCCACATTATTCATTACCCTTTTAGATCAAACCCAACCTCCTTCCTTTACAGAGAAAACCCATGCTAATCCACTCCCAACCAGTGGTGGAAAATGTACAGAGAATCTGTATTTAAGTAAAAGTATGGGTACTGTGTCAAACTCTTACTCAATTAAAAGTAGAAGTCAAAGTAAATTCAGTAAAAGTCAAACATAGCTACATTTAAACATACGCAAGTATTCAAGAGTAAAATAATTAGTTTTAACTGATCAAAAAATAACAATCCCAACATGGATTTTATTTAGATTTAGGATTAGATTTGCATAGCCCTATTTGCCAGGCCTCATTATGTGTGATAGTGTGAGAAGTGTTGCTGACTGATGAAGGAAAAAAATACCAATTGTAAAATAATGACAAAGAAATCATATACTTATGTAGATGTGTCTAATAAAATAATTTCTTTCTCTCCCTCTTTCTCAGGGCTTGTTTCCTAAAGTTTCCTAATTTCTTAAAAGTCTACATGAAAAATTAGATTTTTGTTTGTTTTTTCTTTTTTATGTATTGTGTATTATTATATGCTCATCTGTGAATGGATTTTATGGAGCTTGAATTAAACAGCTCTAAAAACTTTAATTGAATTACTGTGTATATATATACCGTAATAAGACCAAAATGATGGGCATGTAACGCTGGGACTTAAGTCTGACTGTACAACTAACAAGTACTACAGGTTGGACCCTTGGCAGTAAAGAATTTTATGTTCTGTTTATGTGCAAAATAAAGATGAGTCCAAAGTGCTGATTCAGTGTAAATACACTGACACACGTATGGCCATTGACCCATATGAAAAACCATACAGAGGCATTCAGAACTGATTCAGTTACAGCAATCCTACCGATAAACAAATAAATCCATTCTGACTTTCAAGCATAACGATGTAAGGGAAAACTACCCATGTGACAGTTTATACCTGAACTGCCTACATTATTATTCAATGAACAACAACTGTGGTCTGAAATCTCTAGTGGTAGTGTACATCTCAGACCATAAAGAGACTAATGGGGCTGTGTGTTGTGCATTGGGGCACAGGGTTGGACATGAATCTATGAAGAAATCGATGTTGTGGGCTAATGATTGCCAGCTGGAGAGGAGAGGTTCTGTATGAAATATCCAAGGGGTGATCTGAAAGATCATTGCCTGCATTCCCAGTCCTGTGGTGATTTCTTTCCTGTAATTCTGTGACCAGTCCTGGCAGTGCTATGCTTGCGCTATTGCTGCTACTATTGAGTCTGCAGTGTTTCAACCAAGCAGTAACAGAAGCAGAAAGTAAGGTATGCAGCAACTTTTGCACACTTAATTCAGTTATACCCTGTGCTGATTAAATATAATCATCTTATTAGAAATCACATTTTGTAAAGTTTTTAAAGAGGACAAATGCTTTTTTCAGTGTATTCTTTCTGTTATGTCCCAGTAACATGAATGCGTCCTGCAAGTTGACAAAACTAGGACTGACAGTCAATAATGTTAAACTCATGAGGATAAATGCTTACATTGTTTACTAAAAAGCAACTTAATCCTTTCATATACAGAGTTTTTATTTTGATTATTGTTCAATGTTTTAGGATGGAAATTGTTTTTACTTTTTCAGGGACTGCTTTCGGACCTGATCAATATTATAACTGAAAGTGAGATTCAGTACTATCATTTCATAATAATAATAATAATAATAATAATAATAATAATAATAATAATAATAATAATAATAATATACAACCCAATTCCGAAAAATTGGGACAGTTTGGAAAATGCAAAATAAAATAAATAAATAAAAAAAAGAGTCATTCGAAAATTCAATTCACCTGTACTATATTGAAAACACATTATTAACACATTATTTGATGTTTTACTTTGTGAATTTAATTTATTTTTGAAAACATACACTCATTTCAAAAATTTGGACTGTAACACACTCCAAAAAAGTTGGGACAGTCGACTGTTTACCGCTGTGTAACATCACCTTTTCTTTTAATAACACTTATTAAGAGTTTGGGTCTGAAGACACCAATTGGTTAAGTTTAGCGAGTGGAATTTTCCCTATTCATCCATTATGCATTTCTTCAGCTGCGCAACTGTACAGGAACTTCGTTGTCTTATTTTGCGCTTCATAATGCACCACACATTCTCAATCGGAGACAGGTCAGGACTGCAGGCAGGCCATGCTAGCACCAGCACTCTCTGCTTACGCAACCATTCGGGCAGAATGTGGTTTGGCGTCGTCCTGCTCTGGATAGCAGCATATGTTGCTCCAAAATGTGTACATATCTTTCTGCATTAATGGAGCCATCACAGATGTGCAAGTTACACATGCCATGGGCTCTGACACACCCCCATACCATGACAGACGCTGGTTCTTTTCCTCTTTGGCCTGGAGAACACGACAGCTGTTTTGTCCAAAAACTATTTGAAATGTTGACTCTTCGGACCACAAAACATCCATCTCAGATGAAACCGAGCCCAGAAAAGTCGGCGGAGCATCTGGACAGTGTTGATGTATGGCTTCTGCTTTACATAGTAAAGCCTTAACTTGCATCTGCGGATGCAGCGGTGAATGGTGTTGACAGACAAAGGTTTACCAAAGTATTCCCAAGCACATGTCAGGATATCCATTACAGACTCATGACGGTTTTTAAGAGATCGGAGATCACGTGCATTCAGAAGTGATTTTCGGCCTTGCCCTTTACGCACCAAGATTTGACCAGATTCCTTGAAGCTTTTAATTATATTGTGCACTGTAGAAAAATAGTAAAATGCCCAAAATCCTACCGATTTGTCTTTGGGGAATGTTGTTCTCAAAGTGTTATTCTGTTGGCAGATTGGCGAGCCTCAACCCATCCTTGCTCTTGAAGGACTAGGCTTTTTTGGAGGCTCCTTATATACTATGATTAGACGATTGCCTCACATGTTTCACATCACCTTCTTATTTCAACTTGTCACATCGCTATTAGTCCTAAACTGCCCCGTCCCACTATTCCACTTTTTTGGAATGTGTTGCATGCATAAATTTCAAAATGAACAGTTATCTTTAAAAAAAAAAAAAAAAAAAAAAACTATGCAGTTGATTAGGTAAAACATCAAATACCTTGTCTTTATATGTTTTTTTGTTTAAATACAAGTCAAAGTAGATTTACAAATCATACCTCTTAGTTTTTATTAGCATTTTCCATACTGTCCCAACATTTTCAGAATTGGGGTTGCGTGTATATATATATATATATATATATATATATATATATATATATATATATATATATATATATATATATATATATATATATATGTGTGTATATATATATGTGTATATATATATATATATGTCATGTCAGTAACTTTTTTTTTGTGGAATCGGTTTAGGTATCATAGCAGCAGCTAATGAGACGGACAGCGAGTACGATGAGAAATCTTATGATGATAAGACCGAAATAAACCTTGACTGGCTGTTTGGCCTTTTTGATGAAATAGGTGATAAATCAAATATATTAAATACATTTTATTATGTAATAAAAAGAGGAAAATAGTTTATTATTTGATATCATCAGAACATTGGATAATTCCATCACTGATGGAATTTGAATGTTTATCAAATGGATACCCTTAGAAAATGTAATGAAGAAAATGTTTCTAGCAATATGTGGTTCTATTGCCCTGGCACTGTACTTAAATAGGATATATACAGTATAAGCATAACATTTTGGTACTGGTCCCATTATCTAACCCAATTTTTTATTTTTTTTTGGCTGAGCTGTAAAGAAATGTTCATATACAGGGTTCATAGAATTTCAGCACAAGGACTATATAAATCCTATCATCTTATCAACTTTGCTTAGATTAAGAGCTAATATGAAGTTTACACCAAATACTAAATTCAGACAATCCCAACATTTCAATCAACATTTCAAGGGTTTGAAACAAAGAGTGGCATATGTGAAATTTGACATTAGCAAAATAAACTAACAATTAACACTGATAATTAACAACTAATAAATTAACAGTTAAAACAATTAAAATAAAATAAATTAACATTGGTCAGTCAATGTTAATTTGTGTGAGTTCTGATCATCTATGTACAACTGTCTAAATATTTATACTTGTTTTGGTACTAGATACTGTTACTTAAAATACTGGATTAAGGGCTTTCCCCCCCCTTTTTCATAATAACTGATATGAGTGCAATGGACATTCAGACACTCAGACACTCTCTTCCACACTAACACTTGTCATTCAGTATGGTCAGCAAGCTTTTTATCCTTTTTTTGTTGAATTTGGAATTAAGGATGTTTTCTCTCTCTCTCTCTCTCTCTCTCTCTCTCTCTCTCTCTCTCTCTCTCTCTCTCTCTCTCTCTCTCTCTCTCTCCCCTCCTCCCTCTCAGATGAGTGTGATCCAAATCCCTGTTACAACAATGGTACATGTGAGAATGATGGTTACGGTGACTTCAAATGCATTTGCCCTTTGCCCTTTAAAGGCAAAAGATGTCAAGATGGTTAGAGGCCATGTTTTGTTACCATTCCTACTTATTTCAAAAGAAAAGGTTCTTGGGGCAATCATTTATGGATTTCTCTGTTTTTCAGTTATAAATATGTGTAAGAATGTCAAATGCGGCCATGGCGAGTGCGTCCGTATTGAGAAAGAGCCCTTTTATGAGTGCAAGTGTATCCACCCTTTCCAGCCTCCCAACTGCAGGAGATGTGAGTATGATCAGTCTTTCTTAGTGACACTGACAGGAAACTGGAACAGTTTTCCACACAGTATAGTACTTATGCAATTTCAATAAATATTCATTGTTCATTCATTCATTAAAAGACAGATTCATTTTGCAGAGGAAAATTATGTTTATTTTTACTGCAAGAGTATTGTAAGGACAATATAAAGATCTTAAGTTGTTCTGTTTTAGCCTCAGCCTGTAATCCCAGTCCCTGTTTGAATGGTGGAACATGCGTAAAGGGTCGTACAAGGGTTAAATTCCACTGCAAGTGTCCCGAAAAATACACTGGAAAATTCTGCCAAGTTGGTAAATTGGTCTATTATCTCTATATTAATAATAATAATAATAATAATAATAATAATAATAATAATAATAATAATAATAACAACAACAAGAACAATAATGTTGTTGTTGTTGCTGTTGTTGTTGTTAATAGTAATATGTTGGCTTGACAAAGCCAACATAATGTTGTGCTTTATAAGCTTCTTCTTCTTCTTCTTCTTCTTCTTCTTCTTCTTCTTCTTCTTCTTCTTCTTCTTATGAGGCCCAAAAATTTTAACTGCTACTCCCCCCAGAGCTTTCAAGCTACATGCACCAATGATGTGATTGGAATTACAGAATTCTCATTACAGAAGCTCAAAGTGTCCAAAATTCCCATTGACTTTCATTAAAAATTGCTGACTGTTATAATTCCTTTGGTTTTCAAGCTACTACCACCAAACCCAGCAAAGTCCTTCAGGCTTTTCAAACTGGTAATTTTTCCTAACTGATCAGACTTACGGTTTTCCTGTAGCGGACGATCAAAAAATCCCAAAAACTCCCATTCACTTACGTACATTGACGGAGAGTCAAACTCACACACACCTGCGTGCACACGGCCTGAAGCCCCTCTTCGCTCCCTCTCACTCTGTCAATGTACCTGAAACAGACACACTCACTTCCTCTCTCTCTCTCTCTCTCTCTCTCTCTCTCTCTCTCTCTCTCTCTCTCTCTCTCTCTCTCTCTCTATGTATTTATTCTAACTCTAAAATTATTGGCACCCTAGCTATCTCTCTAACACTACAAGTATTGCCACCCTATCTATCTATCTATCTATCTGTCTCTCTTTCTTTCTTAAAACTGCACTGAAAATTACCTATCTAGTTATTATTATTATTATTATTATTATTATTAGTAGTAGTAGTAGTAGTAGTAGTAGTAGTAGTAGTAGTATTTAATATTTAGTATTTTGTTTTCCAACATGCTGCTGATTAACTGTATGTGGTTAAGGTCCTAATGATTGTTATGAGGGAGACGGGGCATCATACAGAGGTTTCATCAGTGAAACGGTGTCTGGACATGAGTGTCTGCCTTGGAACTCTTACCTAATAATGCAGTATGGTCCTTTTGATGATGATGATGATGTAGAAGGTGATGGAATCGGGCCTCATAACTATTGCAGGTCAGACCTGTCTGTTTGTCTGTATGTGTGTGTGTGTGTGTGTGTGTGTGTGTGTGTGTGTGTGTGTGTGTGTGTGTGTGTGTGTGAGAGAGAGAGAGAGAGAGAGAGAGAGAGAGAGAGAGAGAGAGGAATAAGTAAGAAAACAAGCCAATTCTGATCATTGTAAGTACAGGACATTTCTTCATCCAGGAACCCAGATGGGGAGAGCCAGCCCTGGTGCTTCATCAGACACAAAAACAAGTTGCGCTGGAATGACTGTAATGTCACACGCTGCCCTGAACCAGGTACACATCCTTCATATATCATCTTTCTCTCCCCCAGTCTCTCTCTTTCCAACCCTGCCTTGTTTCTAACATTCTCAACATTATTACAGTTTCTTCAAGTGAGCTAACAACTGTTGGAGAGGCAAAGCCTACTATAAAGGTTGAGTTCTCCGAGTGTGGAAAGCCATGGCCAAGTAGGATCACACCTAGGATCTTTGGTGGGAGGAAGTCTAAGCCGGGAGCTCATCCCTGGCAAGCTTCTTTGCAGATACGCCTCAGAAATAGCAGTGATGACTTCAGTCACTTTTGTGGGGGAATCCTCCTCAACTCCTGCTGGGTCCTCACTGCTGCTCACTGCATGTGAGTGTTGCCTGTAGTAACAGCGTGGTATACCAATACAAATTGACATCTGAGCTATAGACAAATTAAGTGGACATTGTAGTTTAAAAAGAAAACACTGGATTAAGAAAGCACGTTTTAACATATTGCAAAATAATTAAATTATAGTTTGTCATTCTTCTGCTTCCTGGTACCTGTTTGTGTGTGTGTGTGTGTGTGTGTGTGTGTGTGTGTGTGTGTGTGTGTGTGTGTGTGGGCCTGTCTGTCTGTCTGTCTGTCTTTTTGCCTGCCTATCTGTGCAAATGTGATTTAACAGTGGAAACATGGTAGAGATGCAGGTGCTTCTGGGTGGGGTGGACCTGGAGAAGCATGAGGCAGCAGATCAGACTGTGGAGGTTGAAGATTATATCATGCATGAGAACTACACAGAAACCGATGACGCCTTATACAATGACATAGGTTATCTACTAACACACCCTGCTTCCACGTACCAAGCCAACCTGTACTCATATTTAAGTGTTGATCATTTTTAATTAATAACAAAAATATTCATTGTGCTTGTTTGTTTGTTTGTTTTTTTGTTTGTTTTAAAAAAAAATAAATTTCAGCCCTGCTCAAACTGAAGGCTGTGTCTGAAGATGGACTTTGTGCCAGAGAGACCAGGTTTGTTAAAGCTGCCTGTCTGCCCCCTGGCCCTTTTCCTGATGGCATGGAATGTTCTATATCAGGCTATGGAGTCACTGAGAAAGGTGTGGCTTTTCTCTCTTACTCTTCATCCTCTTACCTCTTGTTTCCTCTACTGGCTAACACAAAATCAGGTTCTATTTTCTTGACTTTGTTCTTGAAGATGAGAGCGGTTCCAGTCAGTTGCTGGACACAAAAGTTCTCCTGATCAACCAGAGCCGCTGCATGGCTCCTGATGTTCTTGGTGAAGTGTTGGATAACGGCATGCTCTGTGCTGGACGAATGCAAGGAGGGATTGACACCTGCCAGGTGTGTATTTATATGTGGTTGTGACTGCAACTGGGACTTAAAAATAGACATATTACATTAAATATATAGGCACTAATAACCAGTTATTCAATGGATTAAAGTTAATGTGTGCTAAATAAATGTATAGTTTTGTTAGAATGTGTAGTTTGAACTTTTATTTTGCTACCTTTTTCTCTTTATAGGGAGACTCTGGGGGCCCTCTTGTCTGTAAGCAGAACGACACACATTATGTCTATGGAGTGGTGAGCTGGGGTGACGGCTGTGGCAAGAAGAATAAACCTGGCGTTTATGCCCGTGTCACTCACTTCATTGATTGGATTAATGAAAAGATGCACTCCACATAGAGTTGCACTACACATTACACGCATGTATTATTGATTGTGTTTTAATAAAAGGACATCAGACAGTTTTCAAAAACCTTTATTCTTGGATCCCATTGTTATAAGTCATACTTCAAGCATGTACTCTTAATTGAGCTTATATCTATAGCTATTGGCATACTCAAAAAGCTGAACCTGTCAGGCATAAATTATATTGTATCTCATAAATATAACTCTTCTGTCATTAGCAGTCTAAAATAATAATAATGACACACAAAACAGTTATACAGTTGATTTCCAATGCTACCATTAAATAAAGTTTTCCAGCGATTTCAAAATAAGGTATTTTTCCTCAAATAAAGCTGCTTGCTTCATTTGTTCATTAATAAAAAATAAAGGCACTTGTCTTTCCATTACAACAATCCTGCCTTCCTCACATGCATAAGACACTCTCCAAAAGACTCAATTTCATCTGTACTTACCGTTCACAACCCCCCCATATGTCAAGTAATAATACCTAAACAAACTGGATTTGTATATTTTCATTACTTTTACTCTATCTCCACCTTCATAATTCTTCCATCATTGTCACATTCAGATTTAATTCATTGTGTTCATATAAATATTCTTCACTCATTTTAGAATATTCTTAACATCATTCTATTGAATTACTGGTAGAAAAACTGCTTTCTTTACACTAATGTACAGTATGAAATGATCACTAATTTGTTATGAATTTTTTCTCAGAGGACTGGTTGGTGAGGGACTGGTTTGTAGAGTTAGATGTTACAGACTGCATTGTCATGGACTTTGTAGTTTTTGCCTGTTTGAAAGAAGTGTGGATGGTCTTCTTCCTTTTGACATGAAGGATCTCCGTGGCATCTGGATTGACTGCAGACTGCTGGACTTGCTCTGTGGTGTCCAGCTGCTCTGAGGAGCTGTGCTGCTGATTCTCCAACTGCAGCTGACGCTGGAGCATCTGAGAAGAGAAGAGAAGAGAAGAGAAGAGCAGACATTGCGTACAAGTCTAATTTCAATTTTGAATAATTTGTTTTTCAAAAATTTCAGTTTATTCTTTTACATATATACATACAGCATGTCCCTTTCATATTTGTTGCAATTGTAGATTCTAATAAGTTGTCTCACCATCAATTCTTGATACTTGGAGATGGCTTGCTCAGTGTCCAGCCCCTCAGCCAGGCCAAGCTCGGCAGCTCTCCTGGCCATTTCTACCTTATGAGAGCCTGGAGGAGTCCAGCCCACCCCCTTTATCCAGTTCAGGTCAGATTTATATTTCACCTGCAACCATCCACACAAAATCAAGTCCCATGTTCAAATCAGAACAGCTTAAAAAAAAAAAAGTCCTTTTGGCACTCTAATAAACCTGCTATCAAAATCACAGATATTTCAAGCCCTATTGGTGTCTGGAAAAAACAACACAATAACAGTATAAGCATGCTTACAAAAATATTGGTGAATGTACTGTACTTTTTTTTGTTAAGTGTCCTTAATGTTACATGGTTCCACACATAATTCAGATCTTTTAAGCATAAAGTAAATAAATTTCACGCAGAATTCCAAATGTTCCACTCACATCACTCTGCAGCTTATAGGCCTGTTTAGCATGTTGGAAGTTCAGCTGCTGTGGGTCACATGTGTACTTATGGAGATGTTGGCGGTATCCAATGTCACTGGCCTGAGCCTGGCTCTTCCTAGCATGCAGGAACTCTGGCTGGTCTGCATGGATCTTAAATTGAGATCGTGTCTCCTGGGACTGCTTCTTGTACTCATTGTCACTCTGCAGCTTGCCTACAGCCAGTGAATGTCTCATCTTGGGGTCATCCTCGACACTGAGGAGACCTATCTGCTGGCCCTTCTGTTTTACAAAGGCCTCCTTGTAGTGCAACTAAAGAATAATAGATAAACACTGGTTTACTCCAACAGCTGTTTGGTCAGATGCCGTTTCTTTACTTTTATATAAGACTGATAAATGATTGAAAGTTATTACTTAGACTCACATCACTAGCAATTTCTCGAGAGGCCTTGGCTGTCTGGAAGGGGATAGCATCTAGTCTCAAGTCATAGCCTGCTAACTTCACCCGGTCTCCTGACGCCTTATAAACTTTCTGTACAGTGAAACATAGGATAGAAAATAAACCTATGACATTATTTAGTAAATTAATACCTTTTAAAACTTAAAAAAAAAAAAAAACTGCCATCATACATCGCTGATCTGCTGTGCATTGATCTTTGCTCTGATGAAGTCAGGGTGATCTGGGAGTAGGGTGTATTTGTGCATAGACTCAGAATCGCCCGACTTGTACAATCTCTGAAATACACAGTTACTGGTTATTACATTGTGCCAACATTTTCAACCCTATAACCTTTCATACATCTTTATTTTGGCATTTCTGTAGTATTTTCTATGCATCACTTAATTTTGTAAGACATTAGTTGTAGACTTGCCTCACTACACTGCATGTAACTGTTCTTGGCATGGACAATATCAGGGGAATCAGCCACTTGGGTAAACTTCAGATGGCCAGGAAGCTGACGATATTTCTTCTGCAATTACAAAGAGAGGCTTATATTGTAGAAAATCAAACATTAAATTGCATAAACAGGTGGATGTTTTGTTTAAAGCTATTGTGTTTTTAGTTCTGATAGTGTGGATGTACATCACTGATTAGCTCTCCAGCTTTTCTTGCAGACTCAATCTGAGGTGCACCAACTGAGTCCCAGGCCACACCTTTCATGAAGTTTAGATCTGATTTGTACAAATTCTGAGAAAAAGATACACATTAATCAGTATACTCTGTTTAAATCATCAATATATATATTGCTCTGTTCTTTGCCTGGTAGACTCTATGTCACCAGAAAAACTGTATACATTTAACAAACAATTTTCTCTCTCTCTAATAAACTCTTCCCCAAGAAACTCATTTTCTCTCACCTGGCTCTGCAGGTCATAAGCCTTCTTTGCCCACTGCGTCTTCATGTCATCAGGCAATACAGTGTAGGAATGGAGGCGTTTCTTGTAGTCCTGGTCACTGGCCAGGGCCTGGGCTTTCTTGGCATGAACCAGGTTGATCAGGTCTAGTCCAAGGTGATACTGCCCACTGGTGGACATGACATCTTTACGGTAGTCCTTGTCACTCTGCAGACGTGCCATCTGCCAGCAGTGTAGGAGGTGAGAATCATCCATAATGCTCCGTGCTCCAACGTGCTTTCCCTTCTCCAGAACATGATTGTGCTTGTACATGTACTGTGGAATAGAATCGATTCAGACTTCCAGGTTAGTAATGATAATTATAAAAAATAATATAAAAAGTAATAATATTAATGCACACCTGATATGAAACAATTTGGGTGGTTGAATCATGCTGCACTGACATTACACACTACAGAGCTGACATTACACACCGCTAGTTATGCCTTTAGTTGTTTACAAAATATGTAAAATTAGCATGGATTTTCTTACATCGCTGGCAATGCCTGTGGATGCTTTGGCTGCCTGGAAGGGGATGTCCTGCATTGTCAGTTTATATCCCTGAGCTCTCAGCGTGTGCCAGGACTCTTTGTACTTGGTCTAGAACAAGAACGCAAATGCAGGATTCCATAACTGCATTCGAAAAGCCACAATATGACAGTACAATGAAATTAAATCAGAATATATTGTGACACATATAGTATAATATAATGGAATAATCTAGAATATCAGTTTTAAAAATAGGGTTAAGTAAACAAAGGAAATGTCATGAAGTTGGCTTAAAGGGCTTACATCGCTGAAATTAGCAGCATTAATTCTGGCCTGGGTGAGCTCTGGTCGTTCAGCTGTGATGGTGTAGTTATGCCTGAGGTTCTCGCCCTTCTCTTTGTATAGTCGCTGTTGAATTTGAACATACACATTAATTCTCATACTTTGTTTCAACTGAACCTTAAAAAAAACGAAACAGTGAGGACATCAGATGACAAAAACACAATGTAATGCACCTCATTGGTGATCTTGTTGCTGAACTTGGCATGAACAATGTCAGGGGAATCTGTAACAGATGTATGCTTAAATGCATATGGCTGCTGTCGATATTTTTTCTGTTGAATAAAGAGATATTGCACCATTAAAATGTTATTTCCTTCTTCTTCTTCTTCTTCTTCTTCTTCTTAATTTATTTATTTTATTTTAGAGATTTCCCATTAATTGTTAAACAATAAGACCAATACATTATACCTCACTGATCAGCTCTGTTGCACGTTTGGAGCCTTCAATCTGTAAGGCACCAGTAGCAATCCAGGCAGCCCCACGCAGGTAATTCATATCAGAGCGGTATGCTTTCTATAACACATATACAAAGCACAAGTCAGTAACTGTGCAAAAGTCAGTCACTTTACATATAAGTACACATCATATAAGTACTACTGTATATTGTATGTCTCGGATAACATTTGTTACAGAGCCAATTATATGCAGTAACTCCATGCACAAGTAGCTATACAGTGCAAACATGTGATTTTACAATATTCCATCAATCGATTAAGGACAATTATTGTTAGAAGACATCAAAGGTTACCTCACTCTGCAGCTCATAAGCTCTCTTGGCAGCTTGAACCTTCAGGTCATCAGGCAGCGCAGTGTAGTGGTGCAGCGTCAATCTGTAGTCTTGGTCACTGACCAGAGCCTGGGCCTTCTTAGCATGGACCACATCTAACATGTCCATTGGGAGGTGGAACTGAGAGTGTCCCTTAGCGGAGTCTTTCTTATATTTAATCTATACAGTGTGC
This sequence comes from Cranoglanis bouderius, assembly GCA_023630585.1. Lineage (NCBI taxonomy): Eukaryota > Metazoa > Chordata > Actinopteri > Siluriformes > Cranoglanididae > Cranoglanis > Cranoglanis bouderius. Next base: position 5,020,320 of record CM042562.1, on the reverse strand, counting down.
ATGAGTTAAATCAGTAAGTCTGACAAACAGATCTTTAAATGAATCTTAATTGCAGTAATAAGTACAAAATAGATGGTTTTAATACAGTGTACACTGCTGGTGTACTCACATCACTCTGTAGCTGGGTGGCATGCACTGAGTGGGCAATGTTAATGTCATCCTGAAATCCTTTCAGGCCAATCATCTTACCCTTCGACTTCTCAAACAGCTCTTTGTATTTTTGCTAGAAGTGAAAAAATGTAGAACTCGGATACTTTGCCCTAATAAATAACAACATAATATAACACAAGACAGGATCACTCTTACATCACTAATTATCTCTCCAGAGGATTTGGCTGCCTGGAAAGGAATAGCATCCAAACGTAATTTGTAGCCTGTATCTCTGAGCTTTGTCCATGATTCTTTGTAGCGTGTCTTTAAAAAAAAAAAATACAGGAAGAACATGTTAAATAAGTGGATATTAAGTCGAAGAGCAATGGTGGTACAGCATAGCACACATTCAAAAATCTCACCTCACTGATATTCGTAGCATTTATCTTGGCCTGCACATGCTCTGGCAGGTCTCCTGTGACTGTGTAAGTGTGCTTTTCATTCTCTCCCTTCTCTCTGTACAACCTCTGTATGATCACAAAGTATCAAATTACATCTGCACAATTAGGCGTGCTGAGAGCAATTATCTCATTAAATATAACCATAATAAGTAAATTCATCATTCCCTTAAAAAATGTTAAGAACTTAGAGTTCAGTAACACATAATCACTAAATTGTCACAGATTTACTTAATAATTTTTTTTATATACAGATCCTGATAGTTGTGGAATTTTCTTACATCCAGTGCCAGTTTGTTGCTGAGTTTGGCCTGTACCATCTCTGGTGTATCCTCCACACTGGTGAATTTCAGAGCACTCACATTCTGACGATATTTTTTCTGAAACACACAGGTAGCAAAGTGGTGCACAATTTGTCATCTATTGTGAAATATAATGATATAAAATAATTTATATTCAAAGAAAATGGCTCATGGATACTGCAGAAGGCTTCTGTTTCATATTCCTAGGCTGATAATTGTAAACTATATTTAACACTTTTTTTCAATGTATATTTTCAATGGTGATTAAAAAAAAAAAGTTTTTTTATTGAATTCATTCTGTTGATAAACTAATAATAAGATTGTTTAGTCAAACAAAGCATCATACAGATATTAATATTTGTGAAACAGTTTATAGAATATGCAGTTCTCAGATGTGTTTTATTAGATTTTTGCTGGTAGGTATTTCTGTGTTCAGAGCCTGATTGAATGAATAATACACTTTTGTGTATTTTTTTTTTTTTTTTTAACATAGCCCTAGTTTATACATGTACATGTTTTCCTAATTCTAAATGTGATCTATTAATTACTTTCTGAGTTAAATAGAAATGAAGGAAATGACACTTCTCAAGCTTAGTTCAATTAGAAGCCTTTAGGGGTCTTACAAACGCTAGTAATGCTCAGAGATCAGACAGTCACTGATGACAATCAATACCTCACTGATGATATTGCCAGCCTTCTTAGCCTGCTGTACATCAAGTGATCCAGTAGTCTCCCAGCCAACACCCTTCATCCAGTTCAAATCTGAACGATACTTTTTCTGTAGGAGAAACCAGTTCATATGTAATCAACTGCCAAACAGTTCAGTTTGGTTATTCCTGTAGATCAGGCATACTTAAATATACTGTATAGTTGTTATATCTGACTCTTACATCGCTCTGTTGGCCATAGGCTTTCTTCGCCCAGTCTACTTTCATGTCACTGGGCAGGCTTGTGTACTTGTGCAGGAAAGTTCTGTAGTTGGTCTCTGTAGCCAGGTCTTGGGCTTTTTTGGCATGACTGATGGTCATCATATCAAGTGATGAACTGTGTTTGGTCTTACTGTCCTCATACTCTTTCCTATAGTTGCGGTCACTGTGGAGTTTAGTGGCCAGTGTCGAGTGGGCCAACTGAGAATCATCTGTTACAGTCTTCACCCCAATCATCTTTCCTTTCGTCGTCTCATACTGTTTCTTGTATTTCACCTACAGAACAATGGCTGTTAATGAAACAGTCACATACCCATACATTTTTAAAAATAAATTACATTGTGTTGCATAACTATTCACCCCACTGTACAACAAGTCACTACAAAATGTGGAAAAGTTCAAAGCGGTTGAATGCTTATGCAGCACACTACTCTGAATATTGTAGTTTCACACTGCAGGTAAGGTTTTTACACATAGTGTACTTTGGTCACTCACATCACTGGCAAGGTCTCTCTTAGCTTTGGCAGTAAGGATAGACAGTGCATCCATGCGTAGCTCAAAGCCCTTGTCCCTCTGGGCCTCCCAACTACTCTTATAAGTTTTCTGAAGAACACAAGCAGAATGCACCATTGGCTTATAATCTTAAATTTCATATTTCATGTATACATGAGTGACATATTTGAACTCATACATCACTGAGAAGCTCCGCATTAGCTTTGGCCTGTCTGTAGAGAGGTTCATCCTTGCTCGCAGTGTACTTATGGATGATCTGCTCTGTGCCTGCCTTGTATGCCAGCTGAGAAGAAATCAGTCAAAAATATGAGACTCACTCTGTCAGTTGCTTGATTTAGAACATTAATATGAAGTCAGACAAAACAAGTTTACAAAATTATCTAACATCACTCTGTAGTTCCTGGCTCTTCTTGGCATGCTTGATGGATAAAGTGTCAGCTGCCTGGGTGAACTTCACACTGTCCACCTTTTGACGATATTTTTGCTGCAAAATAGTTTTACAGAGTAAATACTCAGTGAAGCACAAATGTTCAAATCTTAAAACACATTCTCCTGCACACACAGTTGACTTACGTCGCTTGCAAGCTCAACAGCTTTCTTGGCCTGTGCAACATCCAGGCAGCCATCAGCCTCCCAGCCCACTCCCTTCATCCAGATCAGATCAGAGCGGTACTGGTTCTTTTAGGATCAAACCATATAGCAGGCTCAAAAAGTGCAATAACAACCAAAGAAAACAGTTCTTGCAATCCTATGATTACTTCCACTTTTTCTTACATCACTCTGCAAGTTGTAGGCCTTCTTAGCCTGCTGCACTTTGATGTCATCAGGCAGGATGGTGTAGTCATGAAGCTTCTTCCTATAGTCTAGATCACTGGCCAGTGCCTGGGCCTTCTTCGCATGGTTTAGATTCACCATGTTCATAGGCAGGTTACACTTGTTCTGAGTCTCCTTTGAGTCCTTCTTATAGGCAATCTAAAGTCAAATGGAAATATAACATTTCTTTCTCTTGAAATAAAACTGTGTTCATACATAGTTTTTAAATATCTTTTGTTGGCAGAAGGATCTTTACCTCACTGTTCAACTTGGCCACTTGAAGACAGTGGAGAGTCTTTGAATCACTTACATTCATACCAATTGCTTTGTCCTTGTTCTTTGTGAATAACTCTTTATATTTAATCTGCAGGATATGTTCATAGTCACTTTATTGGCATCTCGTGATGCTCTTATTTTGTTATTACATTGTTACAGTCAAACATCAAATTAAAATATATGTCATGCAATTAGCAAATGGATGCATACATCACTGGCCAGATCTCTTGAAGCTTTAGCAGCTTTGAAGGTCAGTGTGTCCACACCAATGTCACATGCTTTAGACTTACTCTTCTCCCACTCCTCTTTATACTTGATCTATGACCAAGAAGAGTGTCAAAAATACAACAATACACACGTCTCTAAAACTAGAAGACAAAATAACTTTGACTATTTTTGTGTAGTATATACTCACATCACTAATGAGCTCTGCATTGGCTTTGGCTGTCTTAAGCTGTGGTGTATCTTGAGATAAGGTGTACTGGGTCTTAGTTTTCTCATAGTTGGCTTTGTAGTTCAGCTGCAAAATAGATTACAGCATGTTTAAGTCATCATTGTGCTTTAGTATCTAAAGTTTAGATTTTATACACTACTGGTCAAAAGTTTGTGCATACTGATAACAGATACAGAATTAGGAATTAGACCAGGAAACGTTAATCAAAACAATATCTTCTCAGCCAGCTTTCCAAACTGGCCAAGCACTTGTTGTCTGCTTCTCCTACGTTCTAACTGAATACTACTTGTTAGGGGGAATTTTTATATTTGTCTTAGATAAACATTTTAACCTTAAAAATAAAACAATATAATATATAGTATATTTAATCTAGTTCAATCTATTATATATTAACATAACAAACAATACATTTCACTGCTAAAGAGGAGATCAATACCTACATTGCTAAGTTGTTGTGCGTTGATTCGAGCTTGAACAATGTCAGGAGTATCTGTCACCTGACTGTATTTCAGCTTGTCAATGTGCTGTCTGTAATTTTTCTGTGTGGGAAAAAATCATATCTTTAATATCACTTACTTCACAAGGTAATTGTTTTGCAACAAACTAAGGTATTTACTGACATGAAATGACTTTTATGTATTTTTGTGTACTTGTAAATGCCACTTTCAAAATTTTACATATTAGGAGACACACATCTTTGAGAGGCTCCAGTTTCTTCTGGGTTTGATAAGATGGGGTGATTTCAGCAGGGTAGTTGTATTCACCCTGCTCCTGTTCATACTCTGACTTATAGGCAATCTGAAATCGAAAAGATTAACTCAGTGCACATTTAAATCTTCTATGCAAACATTATTTTCTACATCATCTGCTGTGTTCATGGTGTTACATTCCTCATCATTTAATTACTGAGTATAACTTTCAAATTAGTTTCACTGTACACACTAAATTCATAGTAGTGTCAAAATAATTCATAGTAGTTACTAATATGCCTCAAGACGAATAACTGAATAATAATCCAGGAATTTAAAGAGTTAAATGACATTAAGCTATAATGATACGCATGATCAAGACACTATATTATCAGTACAGTAACAGCAATAAAGTCTTACATCACTGGCCAGGTTTCTGACTTTCATGGCATGCAGAGTTTTCTTGTCAAGTCCAGTTCCTTCATAGTGACCTTTCATGTGATTGGCATACTTCTCCTTATATTTATTCTGCAAACATAATATGATATAAAAGTGTATTACACAGTATCTGCAGTATTTTAATGACTAAGTATGTAGTTATAAACACAAATGTATGTAGATATTTTTTATATCATTGTGGATTTATTCTCTTGATGTCATTGTCATCACATGATTCTGTTTCTTAATGTGATGATCAGACATGAAGCAGTGTGAGCTCTGCACAGTAATATCTCACTTAAATATAGAAAATGCTCTCACTTTTTGGGCAGTCACATAAATGCCATACTCACATCACTGGTATACTGGGCAATCTTGGACACATTTTTAAACTGTGGTGTCTCACAGTAGTTGATGCTGTGTCCTTTTGTGTTTTCAAGATCTTTCTTGTATTCAACCTGAATACAAAAAAAGTGCAAGTGGTGATCATATAATATATAATATAAACAACCATGATCTAATGCAGTGGAACTCTATTTTAAACCTTTAGTGACCATCACATTCTTTACACAAAATCACCTTTGCTCTTTTACCCCTGAACATAAATCAGGCTGTGATGATGATATGGTGTCATCGGGTATCAAGAAAAGGCATTCAGACATGTCTAGGTTGCCAGTGGTACAGTGACATGATGTCACTTTTCTCTCTGTGATCTGTGTGAGGATCTGAACTCAGCAGGAGAGCCATGAAAGATGAATAAAATACAGGTTTGGTGCCTTTGTGTCTGACTGAGCTCATGACAGATGCCTAAATTGTCTTTGTCATCCATAGCATCACAGTTTGCTTTGCCATATATGTCTGCATGGGAACCACAGTCCATCCTCATAGCTCATGGTTTTGATGACACATGTCAGATGATATTTCAGGAATGTTAAGTGTGCACTTAACTAGTTATGTTCTATTTGTTTAAATACTACTCCTAACTTTAGCATAAATAAGTGTAGGCTGCAAATATGAGTCATGTACAATGAAATATTTTTAATAAGAAGCGTATTAAAAACAAGAGTTCACCTCACTGACGAGCTTGTTGATCTTGCAGGCATTCTTCAGAGCCAGGTTGTCATCAGGGGTCAGGCAGTGGTAGGCAGAGGCAGAGCCCTTCATTTTGTTCAGGTCCTTCTTATATTTCAGCTGCAGGTTAAAATGGGGAGAGAATTTAATGCTTGTGCTACTCAAAAACAACATCTATGTCAGGGGGCATTCTCCTGGTGTGAGACAATACGTGTTCACACACAAACTCAGGTGGTGGAACTATATTGGTCTGCTGGGAGCTTTTGGAGTGACATCATTCAATTCCTGGATAGGAGTCATGACAGTAAGATTAATTTCCTAACTAGGAATGAAGATTTCACCAAGAAATGACACACCAACAATGAAAACAAGATATCAGATAACAAAATGTCTATCACAAAATTCTACTGTATTCATTTACAGTAATAAGAGATTGTCAAAACTCACATCACTGGCCATGTCGTTGGCTTTCTTGGCCATCTGGTATCCAGGAGTGATCATAGCAGGAAAGCTTCCTTTGCCTCTCTGCTGCTCATATTCCTCAGTATAGGCATGCTGAGATACAGTAGCCACAACCACGAATATAAATGTACAGTCTCATAGTCGTAAGTCTAGTAATAAGTGCTTATGGATGAACACAAACCCAGTCACCAAGACTTAAGACTATTAGCAATTCAATATGACATGGATGACTGAAAAAATAAATCACAAGCATATACACTTGTGATAATATTATTACTATATAAATGTGTAAATGTGTGTATGCAATAAATAATTGTTCATATATGTTTCATTTCATGGGTTTAATGTTAAATATTCAGAAATGAGTAAGCAAAATGTTCAGATAAACCCAATAAATCATCTACTGGGAAAGACATTTAGCTGAATTTTAATTCACTGTATTTAAATTTCTCTGAAGGGCATTGACAAGATTTTTCCATGCAGTTAGATTATTACACCTTCCTAGCAATGAGCATGGCCGAAAGTAAATTTCGAAGTAATTTTACATAAAGATCAAACGATTAGCAGACAAGAAATTGTGTGTTTGCTTGAGGTAAGGACTGATGTGCGATATGCCATTTAAGTCATTTGACTGAATGAAAAGTAACTTAAAATGTGCTTAAATGTAAAAGGAATGAAGCTTGTTACCTGGCTGAACTTTTCTGCATTCTCTTTAGCCAGAGTGAATTCAGCTGCTCCAGAGTCAGTGCTAGCTTTACCTTTTATCTCTTGTTCATACTTCTGCTGGTACTTCACCTACGCAACACAGGCAATCAGCTACTTATGTGTCAAACTCTCAGTGTGAAAAGTATGCAAGTTAGGTGTGAGCACTTACTTTGCTAGCCATTTCATTTGCTTTCTTAGCCACTTGGTAACCAGGAGTAAAGTGGGCAGGGAAGCTTCCTTTCCCCCGCTGCTGTTCATATTCCTCCATGTAGACAACCTGTTTTTTTTTTATAAATAATTGATTACATTTCTAGCCATTAATTAGTCTCATAAATTCTTTAAAATATGTTAATAATATCTGAGGAGTTTATGCTTACATCACTAGCAATCTTTCCTTGACTTTTAGCCAGTAGCACCTCAGGTGTATCTATCACAGTGGTATACTTTGAAACCCTCTCCTCGTGTCCCTTCTTATACTCAACCTGATAATAAATTGAAATTGAACACATGCAAAATGCTGCTTGAAAAGTGTGTAACAACACATAGTATGACTATTTCAACATAAACAAATCACAACACATGATTTGGTCCACAGGAATCTTTACTTACATTGCTCGCAAGAGTGTTGGCTTTCTTGGCTACTTCGTATGCTGGAGTGAGCATAGCCGGGAAGCTGCCTTTTCCTTTGGATTGCTCATATCCCTCTGTGTATTTCACCTGTCAATTAAGATCCAGGTATATACAGGATGCTTTAAAACCACACTATCTATATTCATATTATGATAATGAGTGCATTTACTGAATGTGTTTAGAATGCTTTTAAAGCATTTCCCTATGAACCTTTAAATTATGCATATCTACTGCTACCAAAGCTTTATACGTTTGAGAAAGCAGAGATAAATTTCCAATATATTTCCTTCTGTTATGATATTATGCAAAAAGTGAAAAGTATGAGTATGAGTATGAGCATACATCGCTTGCCAGTGAGGTTCCAGTCTTAGCATGCAGCATCTCAGGTGTTTCAGCTACAGAGGTGAACTGTGTCACTCGTTCCTCATGGCCACGCTTGTACTCCACCTAAGATCAGAGAAACTTATAGAAATATGCTTCCATGTTCCATAATTACAACCACCACACAATCATCCTTATTTATATAGAGATCTGAGATTACTTACATCACTGATGATTTTCTGTGCCTGAGACATGCGAACTACCTCCTGGCTGCTTACACTCCCCGAGTACCATATCTGCTGCTCTGAAAATTCAGATTCATAGCCCTAGACGACAGTTTAACACAAGCACAAATTTCTTTATTTCACTGATCCTTGATTTAGCAATTTAACTTATCTCACAAGGTTTGTTCCTTCTGTAAAGTGGCCTTTAAGTTTCAAACTAAAATAAAACAGATTATTATTATTATTATTATTATTATTATTATTATTATTATTATTATTATTATTATTATTATTATTAAAATTTTATCTGATCGCCTACCTGGCTGGTCATTTGGCTGGCCTTGCGAGCCTGTTCTATCTCTTTGGACATGTCATAGTGGAAAGTGGACATGAAACGTTCACCGTCCTCTCTGTATTTAATCTGCCAATCAACATAGTGTTTAATCATAGCCAGACCTGTACTCATCACAGTTTAAGCAATGTAAAACATAATTTATACAAAATATGATAAGGCAATGAATATAACCAAGATGTGAATAATCAGTGACCAACAGTTTCCAATGAATTGTTCTACATATTTCTAAAAACACAATGTTCAATCATGATACACACAGTGATACAGCCCTCTTGTTCAGAGCATGAGATTTAATAGACTATACACTACAACTGCAGAGTCTAGAGCGAGCACACACTTATGTGCACTAACAGACATGAGCAGGTGGGTATCCCAGGATTAGTGAGAGAGAGAGAGAGAGAGAGAGAGAGAGAGAGAGAGAGAAAGAGAGAGAGAGAGAGAGAGGAACAGGAAAAGAAGAGGATCTGAGTAGGGTGTCGAGTCACAGGCACACCACCGAAATAGCTCCGAGCAGAAACTCAGTCCCCATTCCAAACCTGTGGAGTCACTACAGCCTCTGAACTTTCCTTAAAACAGCTTTACAACACTCATAAAAAGCACTATTATGACTTTAATTAGTCAGCCAGTGGCTTCCCATTTCAGTGTTAACACTAATATATTAATAACATATACTTGTATTTAACTATTCTTGATATTGTTGATATTTTACCTTAGAACCCATCAATAATTAAAACCACAACATACTGAAGAGTTTGGGTCTTTATCATAATATGATTGTTGCTGTCTGTGTAAGCAGTAATCAAAGCTATAGTGTGTTTTGTGGTATCTTGGACATAATTGTAAGCTCACCTCACTGACAGCCTGTGCCTGCTTCTTGGCATTAATGTTGACAGGGGTTTCATAGACACTTGTGAAGGTGTTGTTCTTAGGATTATGTCTGTAAATTGCACACAAGTCTTAACAAAATTGATGGTTTGTAGCAGTGATATGCATAGTTTTGTGTGAGTATCCTTACAGGGACAGTAGATGCTTTAAGACAAAAATGTGTATTTTATATAAAAATGAAAACAGAAATCATCAAATACTCACACTTGACAATATGGCTTCTTTTGATGACTTATATAATTATTAGCAGTGAGAACCATCTTACAAACCTCACAGTGAAAGCATGCTTTGTGCCAGTTCTGTTTATATGAGAGAGACACATAGAGAGACAGATTGTCATTACATATTACAAAATCCAAATCTAATATTATATTTTAAAAAAAAAAAAAAGACCTAGTAGTTGATCTGTCTAAAATTCTTGGAAAACATATAATGTTTGCTATTTTGTCCTAAATGGTAACATGATTAATGTTCTTACATCAGCATATTCTATGGGAGTCACTCGCTGCTTTGGTATTATTAGCCTAGTATTATTATACAATAAACTATCTGAATATTTAAACAAAGTAAAAAGACTGAATGCCACAAATCAAACATGTATTCAGATATTACAAACATCCAGACTTACCTGACCAATGAGATTAACCTTTTCAGCTGGATACACCACAAATCCACACCTGGCACAGTTTTGAATATTCATCTTTTCCTTATTGATGTACTCACTACAAAAAAATACACATACAGTACATATATCAAAAAATTCTCCAAAATCAGTAGTCTTGGGCAGACCTCAGAGGGGAAGCTAAAGCGTTCCAGACAGTCCCCTGTTCACACTTGTGTCTCACTCTATGACCTGTGTTAAACTTAGATCTGCTACAAGCCAGCTCTGTATATTACATGTACTGGATGCAAGGTTCCACCCTTCTTTAGACACTCCCGGGCATGCAACTGGCTCTCAAGCTGTCTGTTAGTGGAGAGGGGGAGATGCTACTGTGTTTATGTAACCGAACACTAAGTTTGCTGTTGTACATTTCAGGAGCTTAGTCACAGTGGCCTCCACATCTTTCAGTTGTGCTCAAAAATAGGTGAATGAAGTCACACTGAGCTTGCTAGTTACACGTGTAATAGGTGCATTACAAATGTTCTTACTTTTATCATGCTTAGTTATCATGATGTCATTTCTTGAACCTGCTTTCATGCAGAATAGTGTAGGTCCCAGATGTGGTTTTCAAAGTTTTAAAACTTTTTTTTTTTACAAATAATTTTACACTGGGCAATAATCAACCACTATCAAAGTTTTCATCATTGTTAGAGTTGTTATTGTTATTATATTTGAATTGATGATGTTTAGCTCCAGGGTTCCCGGTTCAATACTGAGCTCGGGTTACTGTCTGTGTGGATTTTCACATGTTCTTCCTGTGTCCCTGTGGGGTTCTCCCACTTACATTGTCCCTGAGTGTGAATGAGTATGTGAATATGTGTATATGCATGGTGACCTTCAACAGATTGGTGTCCCATCCAGGTTGTAGTCCGGCCTCATGCCCAGTCTTCTTGGGTAGTCTCTGGAGCCAATGCAACCCTGACCAGGATAAAATGGTTGAAGATGAATGAATGAATGAATGAATGAATGAATGAATGAATGAATGAATATTCATTAGGTTTAACCTATATCTCTTAAAAACAAGTATAAATATCATTAACTGGCATTTAAGTGAAACTTTAACACAAGTGTTGAACTATGTAACTTAATCTGATACATACTGATTTTAATCTACATTTTAACATAATATAACTTGCAATTATAAAAATTTTAATGATTTGTGGAAATTATTTTACACTGGAACCTGGCTCCTGGCTGCATAACACTGAGAACCCCTGCTCTTCCCAACCTTATCATGATAAGCCTTGATAGCCTTAATAGAACCCTACTGTCTTGTTCACATTCAGTAATGTTTGAGAAGCCCCTGAATAAATTACTCACTAATTAAAATGTCTTAAAATGTGGACACTGAGCACTTATGACTCGTAAGTACAACTTCAAATAACAATAACAGCTACGATAGTCAATGTTCGAATTACTTAAATGATAATACGACATCTGTAGTTTATCCTATAGAGACTGTGTCTGTTCCCTGAGCTGAACAAATATGTAGAAATTTTCGGAAAGTTTGTTTGAGTAACCTAATTAACATAAAATTAGACCATACTGAACACACAGCCAGCACCTTTGATCTGAAGCTAGGACTGTTAAATATTAGATCTCTAATGTCTAAAGCACTTATTGTTAATGAAACCATTACCGATCAGGAGTTTAATATAATGTGTTTAACAGAAACATGGATTAAACCAAACAAGTACATAGCACTAAATGAAGCCAGTCCTCCTGGATATGGTTATATACATCAGCCCCTTCTAACTGGCAGAGGAGGAGGTGTCGCACTCATTTATAATGAAAATCTAGGCATCACACAAAAACCTAGCCATAAGTTTAACTCCTTTGAAGTTACATAGTTACATCAAGTTACATCCATTGTTAAAAGCGCTATACAAATAAACTGAACTTGAACTTGAACTTTCACACTGTGAACATAACTGTACTCTCACTGCCATTGATGTATGAGTGTGGAGCATGTGAAATAATGAGTTTAAGTCATGAGGCTTTCAGATTGCAATCTCCTTATTAAAATGGACGGGCTGAAAATAATTGAGTGAAACTGAGACGTGGCTATAACTGTCCTTTTCCTTGTGAGTACCTATTAAAAACGCAGAAGCTGCTGGCCTATATGACCTTACTGACACAATCTTAATCTGACTTTACACATTTCTTGCTTGTGCTTAAACTCACTGGACAGTTTATCAGTTATACCTAACATATTGGTTCACTTTGTAGGTATACAATTACTACCTGTAGATCAGTTGTCCTTATGCATAAATTATCATGGACCTATATCCAAAACCAGATTATAGGACCACCACTGACCCAATTATTATTTGAGTGGTGGGGTATTCTCAGTGTTTATGGTTTGGTACAAGTGTATAAGGTGCAGCAGGGCTGTTGGTGTTTTTAAACACCATTTCCACTTTATTAGACACACTGACCTTATTGGGACATCTTGTAGGTGTATAGTTAAAGACTGTAGCTCATCTTGTTCAATATGCAATTTGTTAGACATCCTCTAGACCTTCATCAGTGTCAGTTTCTGACCACAGGAGGGCTGTTGGCTGGATTTTCTGTTTGACAGACTTTTATCACGTGACATAAAGATGTTTTAAAAATAAATTTCAATATGCATGTAGCAGCACCATGAACACAGTACATTAGTGTCAGAGATTCTTACTGTGGTCCCGGTGCTACAGTCAGTAACTGAGTACCTACAAAGTGCACCTACTGTCTCCCTTCTGTCGAGCTTCTTCTACTCCCTTCTGTCGAGCTTCACATGATACTCCTGAGATGCCAATGATCCCGACGCCTTCTGCTCTCTGGACCTGCCCGATCCATCCTGATGCCCTACTTCTGGTTGGAGACCTCATCAATTTAGGTCACATGATGCTGCTGAGGATGGCCCCACCCGGTGCAGCCTAAAGATCATTGAAATTACAGTGGTGAAGTTCAACAAAACAGACTTCATATAAAAACTGTAATGAATTTTTCATGGTCTCACAACTGCCATTCTGACCGTGTTGTACTGGTACATTTATAGAAGGGATTTATTTATTTATAATCGCACTATCCGGTGTCACCCAGATGAGGATGGGTTCCCTTTTGAGTCTGGTTCCTCTCAAGGTTTCTTCCTTATATCATCTCAGGGAGTTTTTCCTTGCCACCGTCGCCGCTGGCTTGCTCATTGGGGATAAATTCATAAATTTAAAATCTGTCCTGAATTTATATACTTCTGTAAAGCTGCTTTGGGACAATGTCCATTGTTAAAAGCGCTATACAAATAAACTGAACTTGAACTTGAACTTGAACCTACATGGCTGGAGTATATGTTCAGTGGGTGTACTTAATAAAGTGGCCAGTAAGTGTAAAAATATAAATCAAAATAGAAACAAATAACAATGAATTTTTAAAAATCCAATAAAGTGTTATTTTAATCAATAAATTGACTATATTGAGTGAAAATACTGTACTGTAACAAAAGTCAGGTGATTTTGGTGTAGTGTTTCCTGGTACCTTGCTATCCTGTCTAAAATGTTCCTGTATCTTTAAATGATAACCAACCCAAGACTGTGACAACTCTTTACTGTACTGGTACTTTAGAAACTTTACTCATATGGTCTTTCACTTTCTGTTTCCTTAAGAGACCCTGTGTAAAAACGTTTGGAGTGTCTGGAGGCAGTTCGTGAGATAAGTAAGTCTTCATTCCTTCACTAACTACTCGTATTAGTCAGCCTTCAGCTGAACTAGCTAGCAATATGGCTAGGTTAATCATACAGTACCTATGAGCTATCCAGCTTCACTGTGTTGATTTCTTACGCCCCGTTTACTAAGATTTTAATATTCGTAAAATATAGAATATTAAATCGATGCGAGGTGTTGAAAATAATTAGCTAATATTAAATAAATAGGTTATAATAGGCTAGCCTGTTAGACGGTTAACTTTAGCTAATTTACTGCTATTACAGGTAAAGTGTCAGGCTGGTAATGTGGTTAACCGCCCCGAGGTTTTTTTTTTTTTTAAGCCTACTAACTTGTTTTGAGAAAGCTAGTACCATATCTGTACAAGAAAAAAAAAGTTTATGGCTAAGTCATGAATCACAGGTGAAATATAAGTTATAATATTAAAAGGCATAAACCTTTAAGTTAACCAACTTGAATGACTTTGTAACAGATCAGTTGGAATCACTGACAGACATTTATTACGTGCTCTCATCTGCCCCATCTGTTGTCAAATTAATACAAATAAAAAATAGATTATCTGAAAATAGGTTGTAAACACACCCAGATGGACTGCATGACACCAACCGAGCACAAACTTTTGGACATAATCATAATCACTGGGTTTCTTTGCTACAATAGCTACATAATGGATGAGGAAACTTTGCGTGTTAAAACTGAAGACTCCGAGGAAGAGACGTGCTGTTCTGGGGACCAAACAGATGCAAAACCTGATCGTAAAGCAAGATTTCTACTTTTTGGAAGGTGAGTCAGTCCTCTCGTCACATCCTGTATGGTGTGTGGCGTAAAAGTGACCCAGTTCTGTTTTTATAACTCCTTTTCTCAGTTAGAAATTGCTATTTGTGGAGGGTAAAAGCATACAGGAGTCAGATTACAGGAATTCCGGGTTTTGTTTTGTTTTTTTCAGTGAATCAGCTCATTTGGCTCAGTTCAACAATAAGAGCCGACTCTTTCGTCTCCCAAACGACTCATTTCCTTTTATTCCGTACAAGATGATGCTTTAATTTGCCAGGAATCATACTCTACCTTCTAATTAACAACATAACAGTGTTTATCGTTTTATAAAATGTTGTTTAATCAGGGAAGAGAAAAAGTATTGATAAATACAGTAAGCATTCCTGCATTTATATAGTGCTTGCAGCGTTTGTCTCACCATTTACACCTCAGATAGTGAAAAGCGCATTTGAACTGAAGAATTTTGATTAAATTACACAGCTGGAGTAACAGCACTGTCTGCATCTACAAAAAAAAACAAACTCAACACTCACCTAAAAGAGCCTGTTCAAAGAGTCGACTCTTTTGTGAACGACACATCACTCATTTACATGCTTAGGCCTGTTTCCTCCACTAGGTGGCACAGTAGTCATAGTGGTTAAACTTAGAATCACTTAAAACTTGTTAAGTACCGTTGCTCAAGTTGATACGTAGCACATTTTGATATTTATGTGATCGACATTTTTGTGGGTATTTTTACTGTCAGGACATGAACAGTGTGTGCCAGTGGGTGGGTGCCTCTATATTGCATTTGCTAAGATTTGTGGCTTGTGGTTCATGGGATAAATGCTTGTGTTTCAAGTCCTTACTTAAATTTCAGTATTTTATCTAGAAATAAAGTTTCATCTACACATTATCCAGCTTGAGGCTTAAGGCCCTTTCACAGTGAGCACAACACGATTGATCGTCTTTGGCTAATTCACGCCTGCACGATAGGTTTAAAATATATATATATATATATATATATATATATATATATATATATATATATATATATATATATATATATATATATATATATAGATCAGTGGGCGCAACCCACTATTCAGCTGATCGGCCTATCATCTTTGACCACTGAGAAGAAGAATGACTTAGGCATCCCATTTTCTCAGCAATTCCTTGCCACAGAACTTCTTTTTTTTTTTTTTTGTCAATGTTTTTGTAGTCACTCAAAAAGTTCTCTGTCCTCAGACACCAGTGATAACAGGAACTCAACATCCATTCTCTTCTCTCTTCCGGAATACTTTTCTTCGGTGTTTACGCTGGTTTTCAAAACAGCTTTCTGTGCTATAGCGCCACCAGTCTCACCCTTTTGTGCAACAGCAGCGGCTCTGGGCACGTGATCTAAAGCTCAAATGTAATTGGACGGGCCGTTTCATTGCGGGGCGACGGGGAAAAAAATCGACACACTGGTCGAAACAGCTCCATAGGGACCAATTGTTTCGATTCAAGAGCGTCATTGTGTCGTACATTCGTGTCGCCTAATCAGTGTGATCAATGTGAAAGGCCCTTTAGTGGTTAGCACGTTTGCCTCACACCTCTGGGGTTGGGGGTTCGATTCCCGCCTCTGCCCTGTGTGTGCGGAATTTGCATGTTCTCCACATGCTTTGGGGGTTTCCTCCGGGTCCTCACCCAGTTCAAAGACATGTTCTGTAGGCTGATTGGCATCTCTAAATTGTCCGTAGTGTGTGAAAGGGTGCGTGAATTTGTATGCCCTGCGGTAGGTTGGCACCCCGTGCAGGATGTCCCCCACCTTGTACCCCGAGTCCCCTGGGATAGTCTCCAGGCTCACCCGCTGCCCTGCGTAGGATAACCGGTACAAAAAATGGATGGACGTATGGATGGAAATCTCAGCCCAACTTAACGGATACTGATTATATCAGCCTGGAAGCAAATCACTTCTGGACATATTGTAAACAGGTTAAGGATAGTACAGTCAAAAGATTGGTATTAGCTCATAGGACTGTACATAGAGTAGTTGAACTAGCCTGTAGGCCAACAGCTGCTTTGTGTGCCAGTCAGCAGAGGGTCAGTGGTACCCTGCATGACCTCAGCAGCATGGTTGAATGGGCCTGTAGAAAGCTCTGGGGGGTGGTGTGGCTGCTGACTCAGTTAGCGTGCACCTTTCCTGGCCAGCACAGTCATTACTGAACTCATTACTGAGTATAGAGCATGTCAGGATCCTAGCACCCACCACATGCCAAGGAAAGAACTTTAACCAGAAGAGGTCACTTTTGAGGACAGTTTCAATGCAGAGTAGCGTAGTGCTAAATGATGAGCCCTGGTAAGTTTGCTCTTATGCCAGTTGAAAAACAGCGAATCATGTCTGTGTGTGAGGGGAATCACATGGAATCACATCATCTATGGAGCAACTCTGTGTTGTGTGTGTTGGGGGACTGTGTTTGTAGAGGTTGGCTAATGCAATGGCTAGGCTCTTCTAGAAAACCTGCTCATATTGTGTGTTCAGTGGCCAAAGGGGCCTGCCAGATGGAATTTGGAAATATGATAATGGAACAGGATATATACAATATCTGTTAGTGGTTGTTAATAGTTAATAATTATTCCTCAGGCATGTGTAAATGTTCCTACTGAAAATGGATTTAACATCATGCTAGCTTAGTATTTGACAGGTTTTTATATTCACAGCCATATGTTAGTTTTTGTTAATCCTTTTAGTGCTCTTGTGTTGTTATTTGTTATCTAATTATATAAACGATGGCTGTGGTTTTTTTCTATTTTTGTGGTGTTTAGAAACAGTTCCTGAATATTTTTATTAGGCTTAGTACTGCTGATGTAGGTTAGCTCCCCATTTTAACATTGAAAGGGAACTTAGGATATTCCTGTAGAATGGTAAATGTTAAATGTCTTCATGTTTGCCATTGCTCCAAAATGCTGTTTTTGTGCTGTATATTGAATTTCGGTTGTTTCCTTATTCATAGCAAGAAGAACAAGGAAGAAAAGTTGCAGGAACAGGATCCTGAGCAGCGCTACAGGATCATTTCTCCAGCGTGTCAATATAAGATGAACCACCAGCGAGTAGGAAAATGTATCATCATTAACAATAAGAACTTTAATCTCGAGACAGGTAGGCCTTCGTTAAATCTCTTACAGGTGATAATAAAGTAGCAATCATTTTTTTCATCATAAGTATAAACCTAATAATAATCATAATGAAATTAATAGCAGTATGAATATGTTTAGCACAAAAAAACTAATAGCCATTTCATTGTGTCTGTGTAAGGGATGAATGTACGCAATGGCACAGATCGAGATGCAGGAGAACTGTTCAAATGCTTTAAAAACCTGGGTTTTGATGTTTTCATCTACAACGACCAGACCTGTGAAAAAATGAAGGGGATACTGAAAAAGGGTGGGTTATTCAGATAGACAACGCTGCTGTTTATGTTGTTATTGTAATGATAACTATTTCTGTACAAGCCTCATAACAACAAAATACTCTTTTTCTTGCAATACATTTTTATGCTTTATGGTACAAAATAAGTCCACGTTCTTTGTAGTTTATACGATTCTTTTGAACAGTTGTAGTTGTAGGTTATAGTACTCCTGTGGCATAACTCTAACCTACATTGTGAATAGCAGATGCTCACTATTGCTGTTTTGTTTGTCATCTAGAAATGCTAATGTAATTTTTGCTCTTTGTCCTTATCTTTTCTGTGTGTGTGTGTGTGTGTGTGTGTGTGTGTGTGTGTGTGTGTGTGTGTGTGTGTGTGTGTGTGCGTGCATCAGTGTCGGAAGAGGATCACACCGACAGCTCCTGCTTTGCCTGCATCTTGCTAAGCCATGGAGAGGAGGGTATGATATATGGAACGGACAGGGCCATGCCCATCAAGGACATAACCTCCCTCTTCAGAGGAGACATGTGCAAGAGCCTTGTAGGCAAACCCAAGCTTTTCTTCATCCAGGTAATAGAAGAGGAATGGGACCTTCATAAAATTATATATGTATATACGCAAATTTGTTTGCTCAGCATGGTCACTTACCTTGCTACCTTTCTTGTTCACTTGTGGAGGATATTAATGAGTTATTCTCACAGGCCTGTCGAGGTTCAGAGTTTGATGATGGTATACAGACTGACTCAGGAGCACCTCATGACACTTTAGAAACAGATGCGAACCCCAGACACAAAATCCCAGTGGAGGCAGACTTCTTGTTTGCATACTCCACTGTTCCAGGTAACATGTGATCTTAATTGCAGATGCGTTATTGTCCATTAAATGTCATATTCCAAAAAAATGTCGAAAAGTGGAAGAACTCTTTGCGTTTTATTTAGTAAGTAAGGGATGACAGGGCTTGTTGTTATAGGAAAACAGTCAATGTTGGGGTTGGGGATGATTATTTTCTTATAACAGCACATGCTGTTTTATTAAGTGTTTTATTCTCCTTAGACCACAGCAATTTGCCAACATTTTAATTTGTTGAAATTTGACACATTGTACTTTTTATCCACCTATAGTTCCATTTAATGTTGTGGAATGTCCATGAGACAGTTTACCTGTTATCACTTACAGCTATAAATAGTTGTTCCCTCACCAGCCAACAAAAATGCAACTTCTCAGGTTACTGACAAACCACAAAGAGTAAATTCATGAAGAATTTCCCATGTCAGAAAACTTCCTTACCTCTGATAGAAACCTTCACCATATCAGCGTTTATGTTGATTCTTTAATTATGTTTTTCTTTACTATACTACAGCACATTTTAAATATGTTTATTAGTGCTACCATATACTTTAAATCTTAAAAATAACAATCAGCATGAGGACTTCATTGATAACAGCACACAACAGCAACCAACAAACATAGCTGAATAAAATCTTCTGTGACTATTGAAAAGTACAAAAAAATATGTACCCATACTTAGTCTGAAAATAGAAAAAGGTATTGATGCCTCTCTACTTATTAGGCTCATTAGGTTGCTCTAAATAGTGACATGACTGCTTTCACAAAGACAGCTGTAAAATGCTCATACACATTAAAGATGGTGAAGTTGAAGCGGAATCCCAGGCAGCGGATTACACGGTCATAAGTGCATCAGATGCTGACTGATACAGTGGTGCATTTCTCGTTCAGGTTACTACTCATGGAGGAATCCAGGCCGGGGCTCTTGGTTCGTCCAAGCTCTTTGTAATGTCCTCAGTGAGTCCGGCAAGCAACTGGAAATCTTGCAGATCCTCACACGTGTCAACTACATGGTGGCAACCAACTATGAGTCCTGGTCTGAAGACCCACGCTTCAGTGAGAAGAAGCAGATTCCCTGTGTTGTCTCTATGCTGACCAAAGAGCTTTATTTTAACTGATAACCATATGTAACCTCAGCGATTCTTTATGGTCTTTGATTTCCTTTTTTTTACTTTTTTTTACTATTTTTTTTCTTCAGTTTTATGTATGTTGACAGCCCACATTTTCACATCACAGTCAAAGCTGGAGTGTAATGACTGACATACTGACTGACTGACCGACAGGATGTGACCACATGGTCTCAATATTCAGGGATGATCCAGACACAGCTAGATTTAGTGTTGTTTGTGTGAGAAAGCAGATTCTTTCTGACTTTATTCTGGACACGTAATAGATTCTTCCAAAGAGTGGCTCTTTAGTGGCACTGCAAGTTAGTGCTGATTATTGATCTCTTCTATTTATTCCATGGAACATTAATATCGCTGTTCTTTGTCCACTGGCAGTGTGAAATATTCATGTTAGGTTTTATAGCATTTTAGGTAAGGACCTGTAGCCTATAGAAGCATTTGTTTTTCTTTTTTTTTTTTATAATGTCACTGTTTCCTATTTCTTCTTTTATTTTCTTTTATATAGAGATAGATATGGTCACAACCCAAAGGCACCTCTTGTAGTGAAGAGCTTGCAGGAATAATTGAATTTTATCCATTATAACTACCACTGTAAAACCACATGAAATAATGTGTAACTGGCTGGTGAATCAGGTGAATGCAGTGGTCAATGGTTGGAGCTGGATCAGTAAATTGTTGTGTATAATTATTTTATTATTATTGGCTCATATTACTGCCTTATAAACATTTTTGTCCTTACTGTTCTTGAACCACACCATTGAAACAAATAGTACTTCACTGGCATCTACACCTATTTCTGTTCAAAAATACCTACTGCCCTACACACTGCAGCATCATAGTACATGCTTTCTGTATATGGATCTCATTGGGAATTACCTTCTTTATTAGTTACCCTACCAGCAAGAGCAAGGGGAAGTTCCTTATTTACTAAGATGATGATGCTTGCTGTAAAAACACCAGTATTTTTTGTATTGCTTGTCATCCTAACATTGGTCATTGCAGTCCATGAAATTTTATTTGTTTTATTACAAACGATCAAAGGTTTATGTGAAAGTTTTTATTTGGAATTTTGAGAACGTGTGGTCTTTAATTTGCACCAAAGCTATAAACCTAAAGCACAAGAGGCAATATATTGAATTTTTGTTTATTTGAGGTGGGCTTCAGCATCAGTGGGTTTGTAGTGAGTTCAAGCATTTAAATAACAAATTATTATTTTTAATTACTTTTAATTAAGTTTTATCCTACAGTTCCTATTTGTGAATAAAAACAAATTTGCATTAATCTGTGCACACACACACACATACACCCAACAACAAACTTTAAAAGCAACACACGTATTGTATGAAAGCTGTGATTTTGATTTTCATATTATGTTCTGTCAGTTTATTATCTACAGAGGCAGCTACTGTATCGTCAGTTGGAGGTTTTAATAAACTGTCCACTACATAGAGATATTTCCAGTGGTATACTGTACAAGTGGAGAAAGTGTATTTTCTCTACTTGTGTTGAAATAAAATGATTTCTGAAAGAAAACATTTTAAAAGCTTGACTGATTATAATTTAATATTGATGAAAATAAGCTAATATATTAGCTTATATGAAAATAGGCTGCATCTAAAATAATACATTTAAGCATTCTGCTGTATTAAAACATAAATAGTGCTTTGGGTGTTGTGTAATTCTTTTATCTGCATTTTACAACATTCAATCACACTGTTATACTGTACAAGGCTGCTTTTATTGAGCTTATTCAGCCTTGACATCTCTGTCCTCTCAAGTTTTCCCATCACAGAGTGGGCACAGACCTGGAGGCATCACAGATCAGCAGTGGTTTCCAGTTAGTCCCCTGGTTGTCATGGCCAGGACAGACGGCTTGATGAAGTGCGTCTGTAAATGTGCCTACACAAAAGCTGTAGAGTGGGGTCATGGTGTCTGAGCCAAGGAAACACACAAGACCCCCATATGAGCTGGAGAAGACCCCGATACGTTGGAATTGCTTCCCAGTTAAATGGGTGAGTTCATGGGGAATCCCATTGTGCCAAGCTGTGTAGTTACCATTAAAGTATTCTACACACCAGGACTCGGGTCCACGCCCCAGCCAGCACTGCTCCTCACGACCTTTCCTATGGATGCTGGGATAGGTGAGTCCCAGCTCCCAGTAGGTTTTGCCACTGACCTGCACCTCCCAGTAATTGCGCCCTTCTTTGAAACCCTCTTGGCTTATCACATTCAGGGTGGTGTCAAAGCGGGAAGGGTTTTCAGGAACTTCCTGCCAGGTGTCCGTGTATGTAACTGAGTCTCCTGCTGGGGAAATGATGAGTTTTGGATGAGCAGAATCAGGGTTCAGAACCACCTCTTGGGCATCTGAGACAGGAAGACAAGACAACAAAGCAACTTATCATTGCTGTATACCTACAAAGTAGTACAATTACAGAGCTAATGTAGTGAAAATATACTCTTAGTATAGCTTGAGGAAGAATAAAAATAAGTGATTGATGGGAGGCTTACAGCTCTGGAAGAGTTTCTTGGTAACAGGAACCTGTGAGCGGATGAACAGCAATAAATTTATAGTTAAACTTAGCAACTGCTCGTTCTTAAACTCATCCATTTGGATACACTTTGGATCCGTCATGTTCAGAGTTTCTATTATCCTGCAAGAGAACAGATTGAGAAAATGAGAAAGATGCATCTGTTAGAGTGAGAATTCTAAAGCACTGTGAGAATGTAGATGGATTTAATTGTCTTTCTCTCCTGATAAGGTGCACCAGCCATTTCATTACCATCTTTAAGATCATTTTCTCACATAATTTACTCCTCACTTTTACTGTGCACTTTGATTTTACAAATTAACATCCCAACTGCGTACATACCTTCTATCTGCCTCTGAAATCTGCATGGAAAAAAACAGATCAAGAGTATGACTCACTGGAGGAAACAAAAAATCACATTCTAAGTGAGAAGAAATGCTTTAGAATATCCCTTTTTCAGTCAGTACCCGATCCAAGTTGTGTGCTTTGTCTTGGTCCAGCTGTTTGCCAGTTTCAGACAGCTGCTGCTCCAGGTCCTGCATTAGTTGGTAGCACCTTTCTATGTTCTCCTCAATGGTTCTCTCTATAGCCTCCTGCTCCATGTCTAGCTGGCACATTGTGATTCGCAGATCCTCATCCAGCACTCGCTTCATGTCCTCATACTTCTTCCTGATCTTTTCTTTCAGTTCTGCTGTCTTTTCCTGAGATGCATAGTAGACCAGAACCATACAATGCATATATCAGAATTTTCCTTCTGTTGAGAACAAAACTCTATTTATATCATAAGAAACTGTGAATTTATGACTTACAGTGAAATGCTTTTGCTTTGCCGACAGTTTTTTCATTCGGTAAGCAAGAATATCCCTTTGCCTTTTCATGTGTTCCTGATGTTTTACAGGCATGTCCTGAAATTAAACATGATACTGAAGATCATGCACTGAAACATGTTTCCATTCTGAATTAATAATTTTGAATGAATATACAGTACAGCTGAGTGAGGCTTTTACCTCAGACTGAGTCTTCATAGCCACAATAAATTGTCAGCTCCACAATGTCCAGAAAAAAAGTGCTCCACAAAAATGGTCTAACGTTAATTCTTCCCCTCTTCCACTACCAGCAAACTATTCCTCATCACAAGACCCCAGCCTCCAGTTTTTATATTCTATTGCTGGCAGGCGAAGGCAAGGGGTTGGGTTTGTGGTAGCACACACTGTCCTTGCACTGTGGGAGATATTTCATTTCTGTCACTGAGGTCCGTAAATCTGATCACATAGTAATTTTAAGTGCTGTAGAGAGATCAAGCAACTCTGAACGCTGTTCAGTTGTTCTTCCTTTAAATAAGTCGCCATCAGCCAAACAGCTCTATTTATATCTGCCATTTATGCCAAATGCCTTTGATGAGACTATATGGATATGTGAGAACAGATGCAAATCAGGGGTCATAAATTGTTGATTGTTGTAAATGAGCTTGATAAGTAACTGTATCTGTATTCACCAATGTGTGTGTGTGTGTGTGTGTGTGTGTGTGTGTGTGTCTTTGATTCATTCTGGACGGGAGTAACTGCCAGTTTGTCAGTCAACAGTCATAGTGCAGGTTTTTCCAATAATAGCCTGTGGCACTGACCTTTAGGGCTCTTTCAAACGGCCTACACAAATGGTAGCAATGTGATGTGTGCATTAATGGAAGAAGAGAAAGGGGAGCTCAAGTCTATAAACACAGCCAGCATTCTGATAGAGTTCAGGGAGGCAAGCCACACAACTGCTGACTTGATGTGTGCAAGTCACATCTTTATGTCTGTTTGACTGACACTAGACATTTATAAGATGTCTGGGAATTACGGCAGTGGTTCATTAAAGGCCGAACAGGTGTCTGGTACTGCTGGTTCCCTCACTGTTTCTCTCCTCTGTGCAACACTGATGCATTGTTTTTCCTACCTGGAAAGCACTGAAACAGTTCACAGTGCAGCACCGGAACATAGTACACAAAACAAGGAAGTACAGCTCTGATAAAGTTGAATGTGAAAATGGTTTCACCAGATACTTTTTTTTTTTTTTTTTTTTTTTTTACACCCTCTGACATCAGAGTACATGACCAACATCTCACCAAACCACTTTTTCTTCTGCCTTTTCCCGAGTGTGGATGTTCACAACAGCGAGGACCATCTGCATCAGGTAAAGCAGCATTGTTAGCATTTTTCTTGGACTGAAATAAGAGCTGGAAACCTTTTCAGTGCCAGGAATTGTCATGTCATGTAGCTAATCCTGATGTTTTTCAGCCAGCCACATACACAAACTACTTCAACACTGCATTGTTCTACAGAACTGAGAAATGGCATTGGGTAAGCATGAAATGCTTTTAATAGCCTTTAAATATAGCCTTTAAATATAGCCTTTAAATGCCTTTAATGCCTTTAAATTATCTTCAGTCCAGAAATGTGCTGACTGAAGATGCATTCACTTTCTTGTGGTAAATATTGCTAATTAAAATTTATTACAATGTACCTGTAGGTGGAGATAAGGAGGAGTTATATGCTGGTTACCTGTACAAGTCCCCCCAAGCAAGTCTGTTTAAATTACAGGTAAATGTTCTTGACAGAGTGCTTTAAAAAGCAGAAATCATTGTAGGATTTCTAAGCTCTATGTTATTAAACTGTACCAAATAATCTTGCTTTGTCTTTATCTGCCACCATTGCAGAAATCATGGAAGAGGAGGTATTTTGTTCTTCTGAAGAAAAGTAAAATTAAATGCCAGCTTAAATATTTTAAAAGTGAAGAAATGAAAACAAGTGAAACACTTGGAGCCATTGATCTGTCTCAGTATGTGCAGCTTTCTGAATAAACATTCTGAGAATCGACAATAAGTCAACAGCTATAAGTAAAAATGATTTTTGAACATCTGCTGTCTTTCAGGGTCTCATCGATGTTTCTGAATCCTGAGAGCCACTCTATGTGGAAATGGGTCCATGAAAATTTCAGGTGCTCTCCATCCTGTGTTCTGTTTATGAAAGTGGCTGACAGAGAATATTTTCTCATTGGGGAAACCAGGTGTGAGCTGAATGAACAAAATTATTTTTCCTTGTTTAGATCCCTAGGAATAACCAAATATATCAATCAAATTAGTTGTAAGTTTTACTTCATACATGTGTGAGAGCTCAGAATCAAATATGAACAAAAGTAGATTGTCCTAATTTAGCTGAATCAAAAGGTTTCAAATGATTAAAACCTCATTTATATTAAGCATGTATTGGCAAATTATATTTTACAGAGTTTTTTTTTTTTTTCATGCAACCTAATGATACAAGTCATATGATTAAAAGCAACTGGCAAACAAGTTAAGGTCACAGTATTCTGAAGGCTCCAGTATTCACTATCGTTATATTAGGGCAGCAATATCTGCTGGCTTGATTGATTAGGAGGAAGTCTAGACATATTGATCTACACTGTTTGTTTGTTTGTTTGTTTTTTTGTTTGTTTTTTTCATTTTACATGTGTACTCCTCGCTCTGATTTTTATTTGTTTGCACATATAATTTCTCTTCAGTTTAGAGATTGAAAGGTGGTTCAAAGCCTTATATGATGCTATGAATAATCGTCCACACAAACTGCTTGATCCTAAGGTAGAGTTTCCCAGCGCTTCAGAAAACACACTTCTGTTGTGCTTTTAGTTTAGCACTATGCTGTACAAATACTGTACTTGGAGGCAATAATGTGCAAATGCTTATTGTCTCTACATTACTTCATGCGATTTAGGAAACCGGGAGAATCAGAGACATCAGTGCACCTCCAAATTCACTAAAGACAGACCAGGTGTGTTTATTTTTCCTCATTCTAAATGCTTTGTATTTGTTACTACCATAATTGTATAATAGAGTATAATGTAATAACATGACATACTGTATTGAGGTTATAGAGGATTGAGTGGAGACTAGATGCAAGTTCAGACTCTGACAGGCCCTCAACCAAAGAAGATCAACATGAAAAAGGAGTAGGTAGGCACCATGTACACGCATCTTATTATCCTTTTCAAGACCTTCCATTGACATAATTGCCAAATTTTTACTTATTAGTTAATAATGAGTTAATTATTTATAATTATTTAGCTAATTAATGCTGAGCTACAATTATATAAACCTAACTTTAATCTTAACTACAGTAAACAAAAGGAAACCCTTTGGCACACATACACACATGCACACACACACAAACACACACACACACACACACACACACACACACACACACACACACACACACACACACACACACACACACACACACACATTGTATTTATGGAGAAGACACAGAATGCAGAAGCAACTACATGGACATGAACAAGTACAAGATCATTTAATTATGTGCTCATACTTCTCTCTTTCTGCTTTGTCTGGTTTTTTTTTTTTTTTTTTTTTTTTGGTCACTAAGGTGAAGTGAAGGCAAGCTGAAGAAAAGAGTCCCAGAAGATGCCCATGTGTGTGCATGTTCTGAAACGATTTGAGTATTTAGGTCACTGGGTTTAGCTACATGGTTACAGTAATATTAACAATGATAATCATGAATAAGTAACTCATCAATCAAATATGTTAGGGAAAAAACTGGTAGTCTCTATAACAATGCATGACTATGAAATATCCAAATGTATTTATGTGTGTTTCTACCAAGGATCCAAAACCGTGTGATGAACTAAGATATGATCACAGGATTATGATACAAATAATTCAAGATAGCATAAGTAAAAACAGAATTAAAATAATTAGGAAAAGATCATTATTGTCATATACAGTATATATTCTATTTATTAAAATACTGTTTGCTATGATTGATTATGTCTCATATTCAATGGTCTCAGTGTCTGCATCTGAAATGAGCTGAAAATCAGCTTTAGGTAATGAATCTTACTGTCTAGAGATTCCCATTACTCTCTATATATAATTAAGACATGCTAATGTGTCACCATTGGACCATCTGATCCAAAACAGATTATACCCTACTGAAAAGTAAAGCTTTGTCGGACCAAAAAGGCTTAGCTGTTCAAGCTGGTAGACCATCTTTCCTTATAACTGACAAATTGATTAACAAATGTTTGAGATTTTGTTATTTTCTTAAAATGACTTCTACAATGGAGGATTAGTAGCAGTAACAAGCAAAAAGACCCTTTATACCAGCTCTTTATTCTCTATTCTTATACCAGCTCTTTATACCAGTTCTTGTTTGAGCAGCTTGTCCTGTATTTTAGAAGCTGGTATCTGTTCACACTAACTGGTCACGCTTATTCAGCAGGTTGTTTGTTCATTTTTATGTGAATAAAAGATCTCACCTATATGATCTCTTTTGTGAAACTTTTTTTTAAAACTGGTGTTTAAAAATGACTCACAACATGCAGTGTGTGGAGGATATCCCTGGGTGTGTTTTTATTTTATTTTATTAATTTTTTTTTTTTTTTTTTTTGCCATGGCACTCCTTTTTTAATGTTTGATTCTCGGAGGAGGAAGTAATCTTTTGGTGACTAACTTACTACTGTCATCATTTAAGAATTTAGAAAAGCCCATTTATACATGCACACATACCCAGTCAAACAACAGCCAGGCATAAAAGAAAACTCAGTGCAGATATATTTGTATACAACTGAAAACAAAAATACGTTGCACACATCTAGAGTGAATAGAAACATCTGATATTTACCTGGAGGGACTGCTTCCAAGTCCTGCCCTGTAATGATGTAACAAGCTATGACTCGATGCATTTGGCTTGTGCTCCGTGTCATTAGATGAATGTACTTTGAGTGCAGAGGACCATCAATTTCTGCTTCAGGTAAAACATGCAATACTATAAGACAATTACCGAGCGTAACCTCATGGTAGATAAACCTTATAGTTTATTTAAATTGATTATCTCATTTAATTGGGTTACATCTTACTTTGTGTATTTGGATTTTTCACACATTTTTACTGTGTGTAAAGTAATCTTATATAATATAATCTTACAATATAATGTTACATACTGAGGATTCCAGAAAAAAAAGCTTTCATTACAGGTTTGTAAAAATAAAATATAACAAGTATGACACTGCATGACATGCATGAATGACATGATGTTTTCAGCTAACAGTACTAGGGAGTTGTGATGTTTTGTTTATGCATCTGCTGCATTTATTTAATTTGTTTATTTTAAGATGATGATGATGATGATGATGATGATGATTATTATTTTTATTATCATTATTATTATTATTATTATTATTATTATTATTATTATTAGTTGTTGTTGTATAATACTGTTTTTATTTAATTTTTGCACATTTTTTTGGTTTAAAAAGACACTTTTCTAGAACCAATTGATGCTATTTCAGTCAGATTACAAAATCATAAACACTGCAAATAAAAATGGGCTGCAAATGCAATTAATATATTATTCTGTATTATGCATATGACATTTAAATACATACACATTTGAATGAATGAATAATAATTTAATATATAACATATATGATATATAATTATGTGATTCATAATTTCCCTGTGTAGGTTTCCAATAGCTTTGTTTCTGATTGCTTCCTCTCTGTATTAGTTGCATGAAACAGTAAATTGAAAAATAATTGAGCATTTGAATGTTGTGAATGCACTGTTATGCATCACCACATATGAAATAACAAGCAGTGATTTTTGTTTCAGCAAAGATTACTACAGCAACCAAATGTTCAGCAAGCTCAAGAATTCAGGTATGTCTCCCTCACAGTTCAGTGCTGAACATAAAATGAACCTTGCGCATAAAATGAAACGAGCACAATGCAATATACAGTATATATAATTAAGTAATAATATTAATATAATAATAATTATATAGGTAAGGAATAATTGACTCCGGTCCGTTGAATTATTAGAAAATAATGCACACCCCGTGGTGTAACGGTGTAACGAGATGTAACGCATTACCACCTCGGGGTGTGCATTACTGTCTAATAATTCAACGGACCAGAGTCAATTATTCCGCTTATACCAGACTTACCACACATCGATATATTGTTCAGATATTTTATTTCAAGACATATGACAGGTTTTTGTCCTTAAGACTCAATTGTTCATGACGATATAAAAATATAACAAATAAATAAATAAATCTCGATAAGCCTACTTGTTCACAGGGTTTTTCGTTTTTTATTACTGCAGAAAATACAACGAATAAATAAATAAATATTGATATTTGTTCACCGGCTTATCACACGTGCTCGTGCTCGCTCTCTCTCTCTCTCTCTCTCTCTCTCTCTCCAGTAACTGCATATCAATGATTCAAGGCGCTTCTCCGCCTCGTGGCTGCATTACCACCTCGGGTGCGCATTATTTTTCTAATAATTCAATTACATACGTTTACTCATTTTTGCAATCCATTTTTGCGTTAAAATACGCATCAGACATATGGCAGATAATACAGACCAAAGTTACGTCCCAAATGACGTACTACACACTACACACTATGCACTCTACCGTCTAGTGTATGAATTTTAGAAGACCGGTATCATCTCAAATACAACACTAGCGGTTTTTCACTAACCGGAAGTATAAGCCGTTTCCCAGTCGATTGCACATGGCGTCAAATGCACGTAATGTGACGCTATAGCGTTAGCAGAATACCCAGAGTCAACGAAAATGAATTTCTTCAGTTTACTGTTGATGTCAACATTACCTTTTATGTCCAACATGACCTCAGTCACCATCAGACGGAGGCGCAGTCGTCAAGTGACAGCAGAAAGAAGTGTGTGACCTTCAAGTTCTCTAAGAAATGGGAGCATTTTATATAAAATGCCAGAAAGAAGATTGTAACCTGCAAAATTTACAAAACAGAGTTTGTGTAGCACTGAAGCACGACAGTGATGCACGACCATAAATTTATGTTTATATCCAAAATGCTCCACTGTGTGCAAGGGGTTTGGGAAACTGGAGTTGCTTAAAAACCTTAGTTTAATTTAAGTTTATTGTCATTATATGGTGTATTTGTGCACTTGCGGTGTAACTTCTGTCATTTATTATAACGGGAGCGATCTATTAGTAATGACGACGAGGTGATAAACAGCGATGAAGTAATCTGTAATCTGTAATATCAAATCAAAACGCTACGACCACAGTAAACATAAGTAAAACAATATGCCTAACAGTAGTGCATAACAGAAACTGTAAGGTGCAGTGAAAGTGAGATTTTTTTAATTATTAATTTAGGACTGTAGTTTAGATATCTGTGCATCTATAAAAATAAAAATAAAAAACATAAATACTTATACATATAAATTAGACAAACAGCTGTGCTAATGTAAAGTTTTAGTCTGAAGTTTATATTTGTAACACTCAGCTTGTGGATTTTATTTTAAATAACCGAAAAACTGGTACTGAATTTTTTTCTTAAAAAAAAAAAAAAAAAATCTGATTAATCTGGAAAATAATTGGCCAATTAATCAATTATGAAAATAATTGGTAGTTGCAGCCCTAATTTTGTTTGTTGTTAGCTCTGTGGGCTGTGGTGGACAGTAGGCTAACTTTCATTATTTCAGTTAACTTGGTGAAGTGATATGGAACTGTAATGCGGTTAAGACCTGATTGGAACTACTTCAGCCGTGCATTTACTGAAAAATAATTGCACACCTCAGAACGTCTGTCAGCCAATCAGAATCAAGAATTCAACAGTGCTGTATAATTTTTTTCCCCTCTAGCAAATCCAAATGCCAGGTTTGACCAATTTCTTCAGTTTATTTTTTATTTTATTTCTTCAGTTTTTACTTTATTTTTTCAGTTTATTATTTTTAGGATTATTTTTATTATTATTTAGGACTGTAGTTTAGTTATCTGTTCATCCACAAAAGATAATGCATAATAAATACTTATGTAACAGAAATGGGGGAGCTGGATACAGGTGCGGGGCAAAACATCACTTTATTAGGAACAGTTAAAAAAAAATAGAAACAGTTCAAAATAATAGGAACAGGGCTAATCAGCAATTTTAGGCAAGGTCGTTACACAGGCAAGGTTCAAGGCAGGAGCAAACAGTAGAATCCAGGGCAAGGCAATAATCAGTAATCCAGATAACGTTAGCAGAGTGTTCAAAAAACCAGAGACCCTTCCAAGGGCAAGGCAAAAATCAGAAATCCAGAAAACATTAGCAAAGTCCAAAAAAACAGAATACACAGTCCACAGAGATCAAGCTTGGTAAATGCAGTAACGAGGTGAACGTACAAATACTTCGCGTCGAGGCGAAGAAACAAAAGGTTTAAATACATGAATGGAAACGAGACTTAACACATGAAAACACCTGAAACTCATAATGACACATTAACATGAACCAATAAACACACAGGGGTGGAGACATGACATGAACCAAAACAAAGATACATGTGGCGACGTAAACAAAATGAGAGTCTGTGAATGCGGAAGTGCGCTGCTTGCCCGCTTCAGCGAACTGCGCGAGGGGAAACCCTAACAATATAGCGCTGGAAAAAACGAAGAGACCATTGCAAAATGATCAATTTCTCTGGTTTTACTATTTATAGGTATGTGTTTGGGTAAAATTAACATTTTTGTTTTATTCTATAAACTACTGACAGCATTTCTTCCTAATTCCAAATAAAAATAGAGCATTTATTTGCAGAAAATGCCAACTGGTCAAAATAACAAAAAAGATGCATTGTTGTCAGACCTCGAATAAGGCAATGAAAATAAGTTCATATTCATTTTTAAACAACAAAATACTAATGTTTTAACTTAGGAAGAGTTCAGAAATCAGTATTTAATGGAATAACCCTGATTTTCAATCACAGCTTTCATGCATCTTGACATGCTCTCCACCAGTCTTTCACACTGATGTTGGGTGACTTTATGCCACTCCTGGTGCAGAAATTCAAGCAGCTCGGCTTTCTTTGATGGCTTGTGACCATCCATCTTCCTCTTGATCACATTCCAGAGGTTTTCAATGAAGTTCAGTTTTGGAGATTGGGCTGGCCATGACGGGGTCTTGATCTGGTGGTCTTCCATCCACTCCTTGATTGACCTGACTGTGTGGCATGGAGCATTGTCCTGCTGGAAAATCCAATCCTCATTAGACGACCAGGTGTTTGGCAAAGCTGAAAATTGAACTCATCAGATAAGATGACCTTACTCCAGTCCTCTACGGTTCAATCCTTATGATCTTTTGCAAACCTCAGCCTGGCTCTTCTTTGCCCAAGATCCTGTCATGGCCTCTTAATTATTTTCAGAGCTGAATATAAATTGGACAAACAGTTGTGCTAATGTAAAATTTTAGTCTTAAGTTTATATTTCTAACAATCAGCTTGTGGATTATATATATATATATATATATATATATATATATATATATATATATATATATATATATATATATATATATATATATATATATATATATATATATATATATATATATTTTTTTTTTTTTTTTTTTTTTTTTTTTTTTTCCCCCCTCTAGCAAATCCAAACACCAGGTTTTACCAAGACCCTGCAAATGTGGAAGAGGTGCACTCTGGCTACATGTACAAGTCACCCCTTCAGACTCTACTTTTCAAATCCTTGGTATGCTACATGTAAAAATAAGCCCTAATATGAATAGGAATCAATTTTATAACACAGCTTTTCCATAACAACTGTTCTGTGGGACTTCTTGCTTTTGTGAACTTCTGCAGAAATCATGGAAGCGACGGTACTTTGTGCTCAGCAAGACCTCTGCTAATCATTATGAGCTGAAGTTCTTCAAGGACGAAAATAGTAGAGAGAAACCTTTAGGACAAATCAACCTTTATCAGTATGTACATAATCACATAATCAATAAAACATTACTCAGACATAATGGTTTACAGCTGCATATTCCAGTTTATCTAACTGCTGGATTAATTACAACATATCTGCATGATTATCAGATCGGTTAGGTAAATTAAGAGCTTGGAATTTAGTGATTTTATGACCTTTTTGACCTTAATTTTGATATTTTTACATCTATATTTTCCCCCATTGTTCTTTAATGGTGGTTTAATAAGTAGTTTAAGAGGTAAAGACTTGGTAAATAAATGAAATTTTAAAATTAGGTATTTAATTAATATTTAATCAGAAAACCTAGGGGAAAAAATCAATATATAGTTACAGTGCCCTCCACAAATATTGGCATCCTTTTAGTCAATACTTTTTGTTACCTTCCTTTGCCAAGGTAACAGCTCTGAGTCTTCTCCTATAATGCCTGATGAGGTTAGAGAATACATGACAAGGAATCTGAGACCATTCCTCCATACAGAATCTCTCCAGATCCTTCAAATTTCGAGGTCCACGCTGGTGGACTTTCCTCTTGCGGCAAAAGGTTGTTGAGCTTCACAAATTGGGAAGTGGCTATAAGAAAGTAGCACAAGTATTGAAAATGCCCATTTCCACCATCAGGGCAACAATTAAGAGGTTCAAGTCAACTAGAAATGTTATGAATCAACCTGGAATTGGACGTGTGTCTATACTGTCTCAACGCACTGTGAAGAGGATGGTTTGAGTGGCCAAAAAGTCTCCAAGGATCACAGCTGGAGAATTGCAGAATTTAGTTGCGTCTTGGGGTCAGAAAGTCACCAAAACTACAATCCGAAGTCACCTACATCACCACAAGTTGTTTGGAAAGGTTTCAAGAAAAAAGCCTCTACTTTCATCCAAAAACAAACTCAAGTGTCTTCGGTTTGCCAGACACTACTGGAACTTCAAATGGGATCAGGTTCTATGGTCAGATGAAACCAAAATAGAGCTTTTTGGCAATAAACACTAGAGGTGGTTTGGTGCACACAGAGAGATAGCCATATGGAAAAGTACCTCATGCCCACAGTTAAATATGGTGGTGGCTCTTTAATGTTTTGGGGCTGTTTTTCTGGCAGAGGACCTGGACATTTTGTTAGGATACATGGCATCATGGACTCTATCAAATATCAACAGATATTAAATGAAAACCTGACTGCCTCTGCCAGAAAGCTTAAAATGGGCTGTGGTTGGATCCTCCAGCAGGACAATGATCCAAAACATACATCAAAATCAACACAAAAATGGTTTACTGATCACAAAATCAAGGTCCTGCCATGGCCATCCCAGTCCCCTGACTTGAAACCCATAGAAAACCTGTTGGGTGAACTGAAGAGGAGAGTACACCAGCGTGGACCTCGAAATTTGAAGGATCTGGAGAGATTCTGTGGAATCTGAGGAATGCTCTCAGATTCCTTGCCATCTATTCTCCAACCTCAGTATAGCAGAAGACTCAGAGCTGTTGTCTTGGCAAAGTAAGATAAGTAAGTATTGACTAAAAGACTAAAATTTAAGAACTATATATATTTTTGTAGCAGAGTATTTTTGTGAATTTTTTAAACAAAAAATCAAGGTTAAACAATAAAGACAATTGCCAATATTAGTGAAGGGCACTGTGTATTGGAATCATCACAATAGCACAATGAATAAAATTAAAAAGATAAATTAGACAAAAAAAAGATAGATTAATTAATAAAATTAATTAAAATGCATGTTATGCTATTTGACCTTAATGACAACCAATTACTATTATTAATTTTTAGTATAGCAATTTACTAGTGATTTACATAGTATTAGTAATTAGTCATTTTAACATAATTTTTAATTTTTAAATAGTAACATAGTAATTTTAATCAGTAGGAAGTAATTCATTTTTTACTAAAACCACAGCTTAATATGACTAGTATGCAGACTAGTCTTTATCTTTAATATTTTTAATTCATTTTCTAATACATTCAAATACCC
Organism: Cranoglanis bouderius; assembly: GCA_023630585.1. NCBI lineage: Eukaryota > Metazoa > Chordata > Actinopteri > Siluriformes > Cranoglanididae > Cranoglanis > Cranoglanis bouderius. Next base: position 4,984,906 of record CM042562.1, on the reverse strand, counting down.
CTTAGTATGTATTTAGTGTATGTGAAAGAATTATCAGATTTACTAATTATCATCAAATAAGAAAAACTAAAATAAAATAATATTATTTTTTTAAATTACCATGCACATAAACATGCGTACATCCTGCAAACCATGCAAACAAATTTTATGTAATTTTGTTAAAGATGAGACATTTGAAAATTCAGCATGTTCACAAATACTCAAACTCACCTCAAACAAAGGAGACCCTGGATTAGCCGAGCAGGTGACTATGGTGAATTGTCATTGGATGATGATACACTGTAAATGGAACTTGAAATACCAAAGAAGAACAGGTCAAAGCAGATACAACATATATATCTGAGTTTTATACATTATTTTTAGTGTAAAAATAAAAAATTTCACACATATCCAGTGGCATGTGAATAACATATTTATAACATGTCAGATCATTCCATTAGCATTCCAAGGTCTTGATGTGTCTTTTGCATTCAGGGTCTCACTGCTTTTCCGGCACGCAGAGTCACACCCCATTTGGCTGTGGATACAAAGGAACTTTAGATGCTCTGCATCCTGTGTTGTGTACATGAGGGTGACAGAGAGAGAATATTTCCTCATCGGAGAAAACAGGTTAGTCATGATTCATGCCACAGACCACATTAGATTCCTTTAAGCTTGGGAATGTTGAAAAAACGAATGCACCGCTGTTAGGGATAAACATGTTTAGCATAAAATATTTGCAGTCAAAAACTGCAAGAGTTGCAACAGTTCAGTTGCAGCAGTTCAGGTGTGAATACTAAAACAATACAAGACAGTTATTTCCCTAACAAACATCATGTTTTAAATACTCTCCACAGCAGTGAGATGGACAAGTGGTTTAGTGCCATATTTAAGGCTCTGAATACATATGTCACCACACCGCCTGACTCAGAGGTACTGTCCACAAAAATGGCAAAAAATAATCAGATCAGACATGAAGTCTACTTTTCTATGAAGAAAAATAATTTTAACTGAAAAAAATACAATGTACAGATTTGCTGATTTGAGTATTTTTTTATAGGAAATCAGAAAAATTAGGTCAAAATCTGAGCCTACATGTGTGTATCAAAATTTGACTGAAGACCAAGAACAGGTGAGACACAGAACACTGCTAACAGGAGCGTACTAATGCCCGAGAATTTGTTCCCACCAGAGATAAAGAAACACTAGATGTCCCACTTGCCGTATTGCAAAAGGTCAAATTAAGCTGTAACCCACTGCTTGTCTATCAAGAGCTGCTGGTCCAAACTGATAAAGCTGTTTATAATCTGCTTTATATTCAGTTCCATTTTAAAAACAAAAAAGCTTTTTTTAACAGACATAAAAATCATTGCATTTCTGCAGCTAATATACAGTACATCATACTACATTACATGTGGTTGATATTTTTGATTGAGTCTCATTTCTGAAACTTCTAGGAAAGCAGTGGATTGTAAGCTTTGTTAGTAGAGTTAATGTGATAGACATGACCTCAAGTTGACCATAGCTTGAAAAAAAACTTCATTTGCATTTTCTGACAGACATGTTGCTTTTCTTACCAGAAAGAAACTGATCCGAATCCATCCTTTTCAGTGAGACAGTCTGCCCCCGAGTCCTTCAACTCTCAGTACTCTCACTATGATTATCCAACAAATTACATGATGACAGCACCTCTAGTAGGTTCTACTTCACCTAAACACACACACACACACACACACACACACACACACACACACACACACACACACACACACACACACACACACACCTACAATATTTACATAAAATCATTAATATCTTCTCTAAAGTCAGCGGAAAGTGAAGACAGTGAGGAAGATGAGGAAGATGACATGAAGATAAACAAAGAAAGTGAAACAGAAGGAGACACCAGCCACTACATGGACATGAAAAGTGTGTAAGTTCCTCCCTTTCCTTTTCTGATCAGCTTTTTCTGAAAAAATGCAGCGATTAATGCTCCTATTATAAATGTAAGCAAATAAGCAAACATTATTACATAAGAAATAAAACACAAAACTAGGAAAGAATCAATGATGGAATGGTGTAATGCAAAGTTTATAATAATAGCACATCCTCAAATGTTTTATTCCTCTTATACCACAGTGATATGCAAACGATTACAGTTTTTATTTCTGAAAGAGCAACACTTCAGTATTTTTATCCATTTCCTCTGCGAATCAAGTCAGATCCTGTTATCACTTACATTATAACAGCTATAAACATTCATTCTGTAACTGTTAGTAAGATTAAAAAAAATAAAATAAAAATGCAGTTTGTCCTGTTACAGAAAAGTCATCTGCCCTGAAGATTTTGCTGTGTCTGATGTCCTAAAGGGACAGTGTTACCCCTGATCATTTACCCCAACACAGTGTTGACACTGGACACTCATTCAAAAAAATGCTAAATCACCGTTTCCTCACAGAAAACTCATCAAATCAGCAATTACACATATTTCTGTTTAAGTGAAGCTTCTGTCAAGTCCTTGTGTAAGTTGCTACTGCAGAAATGATAACGTGTTGTAATGAGAGTGTTAATATAAACCTTGTATATCGAAAATTAAGCAAACCCTTCTGACCATTTGAACATTAAACAGTGCTGTGGTATAAAACCAATATGAGAAGTATTTCTTTATAACCTATTCTTATATCCATAACAATATAATATCTATACTAATCTAAAAGGTGAGTGCTCTGAGTGTATTTAATGATAATCTGAATCATTACATTTTCTTGAATTACCAAAATTTTCATGCCCATCCACAGGGAAGAGGTGCTGAGGCAGACTCAGAATGAAGATCTCTTGTTTCCTCAAACAAAGTAAGTACAATGTGGTGCTCTTTTTTGTGATTGAGTTGACTACTTTTATTTATTCATTTATTTCAGGATTAATTTGAATGTTAATGATGACCAAACTTTGGCTTTGAGTCAGCATTGCATTCATGGTTGTGAATCCAACAATGGTCACTGGTTCCATAAACACTTCTTTGCTTAGCAACTCACAAACTCATGTTTGTTTATCAGAGGATGTCTTAGTGAAAACATTGCCAGTTGTTTTTAAAGTAAAGAGGGGGTAGTTAACTCTACTAGTTTGAACAGCTTGTCCTGTATTTTAAAAGCTGATAGCTGGTCACACTAACTGGTCACGCTTATTCAGCAGGTTGTTTGTACATTTATATGTGAATAAAGCCAGATCTCTTTCTATGTGATCTCTTTTGTGAAACTTAAAAAAATCAAAAACTGGCGTTTAAAAATGACTCACAACATGCAGTGTGTGGAGGATATCCCTGGGTGGTTTTTTTGTTGTTGTTTGTTTGGTTGGTTGGTTGGTTTAGTTTTGTTTTGCTTTTCTTTTTGTACTACATATTTGTGTCTTGCCAGCACTTTCTGAACAGTTTTTGGAGATAACCCAATGCAGGTTGTACCACACAAGCAGGGAGGGTTATCTTCACTAAATTCCTAATTGAGATCCAAAACTGAGACAGAGGTCAAAGCTAGTGTTAGAATCTCCCTCTCGCTATGCTGCTAGCTGAGGCTAGCGAAGTAGCGCACTTCTGCATTCCACACTTCGTGCTACTATAAAGAGTAGCATGAGCGCTATTCATAAAAATCTCTGGACTGTGCATTCATGAACTCCCGTTTTGTTAACGTTGCCATGTGCTCATTTGTTTTTGGTTTACGTCATGTATCTGCCCCCGCTTCCTTATTGGTCCATTTTGTTTTGGTTCACGTCATGTTTCCTCCCATATTCTTTCATTGGTTTTCTGTTTATTGCTTTATTATTGGTTCCAGGTGTTTTGTGTTTGATCTCGTTTGTTTTTAATTACCCTGTTGTATTTAAACCCCGTTTTGTGTCCGCTTCCGTGCGGAGTATTAATGAAGACTAACTATGAGTACAGTTGAGTAAAGATAAGGAATTGTAGATTCCTCCATGTTTTTACTTTCCAAGCGTTTCCTAGACTTTGGATTATTGCCTCGTGACTTCTTGGATGTTTACCTTGCCATTTTTGGGAATACCACCGTGCCAGTTTTTGGATTATTCCCCTGTGAGTTTTTTGGATTATTGCCTTGCCTTTTTGGAATTACTGCCCTGTCATTTTTTGGAATATTGCCTTGTTTATTTGTGGATTTTTGTTAGACTGTTTTCCTTTTCTAACCCTGCTGGTGCGTTGCCTTTCCCCCTTATGAATATATGTTCCTTTATTTTTGAATGTTCTGTTACTTTTGAATATTCCTTGGTGTCCCTAATAAACTGACTATTTCCCCTGCGAGTGCATCCTGCTTCCTTCCTTCCAGTCACGTAACAGAATACTCCGCCTAAAAATGGATGCAGCGGGGAAAATTAGGGCACCCTGCGCCCCAGCTTTTGTTCCTCCATTTGACTCAGTCTCCTTCTCCCAGTGGGCCTGCATTCCTCCTCCTCCGGCTTACAATGGTTTCTCCATTTATCCCCAATATTTTCTCTGGCAGGCCCAAGGATATTTCATGAGCCTAAAGGACCCCAAGCCCAGTGAGGAACAATGGGCGTGGTTCCTCCTGTCCCGTTTGGTCGGCTCAGCCCGCTGGTGAGCGGAGACCCACCTCGCCAGTGGATACACCGAACTGGCCACAGCTTTGGGTTTCGTGGTGCTCCTGATACAGGAATTAGGGAGCCCAGAATTTGAGCCTGACATAAGAGCCTTCCTGAACAAGGTGCACCTGCCCGGTGAACCGGGCCAGTCATTCTTGGACCACTATGAGAGGGAGCGGGCTAATATGGCAGCCTGCACCTCTCAACTCCGGACCCAGAAGTGCGCCACCGAGGGATGCACCCGACCAGCCAGCCTACAGTGCCCCACCAGTAGGAAACAGGGAGTAAGGAGCAGCTACTTCTGCTCTCAAGCCTGTTTCAAGGGAGGCTGGTGGGTGCATAAACGGCTCCACAGGTGGGCACCCCCAGAGCTCCAGCAGGAGGCCCAGCAGGAGGTCTCCCCAGTGGAGCGCCACCTGGAGGTTAACAGGGCAACCTCCAGCCCTGAGCTGCAGCAGGGGGCCCAGCAGGAGGTCTCATCAGCGGAGCTGCCCCTGGAGGTTAACATGGAAACCTCCAGCCCCGAGCTCCAGCAGGAGGCCCAGCCGGAGGTCTCCTCAGCAGAGCTGCTCCTGGAGGTTAATGTGGCAACCTCCAGCCCCTAGCTCCAGCCAGAGACCCAGCAGGAGGTCCCTTCAGCTGAGCTGCTCTTGGAGGTTCATGAGGAAACCTCCACTCCAGTCCTGTTCCCGCCAGAGGTCTGTGAGGAGACCTCCACCCAGCCACGTTCCTGCCAGAGGTTCAAGAGGAAACCTCATCTCCTGTCCTGCTCATCCCGGCGGTCCACGAGGAGACCCCCGCCCAAGCCACGTTCCTGCCAGAGGTTCAAGAGGAAACCTCCTCTCCTGTCCTGCTCATACCGGAGGTCCACGAGGAGAACTCCGCCCAAGCCACGTTCCTGCCAGAAGTTCACGAGGAAACCTCCTCACCTGTCTTGCTCATGCCAGAGGTCCACAGGATGACCTCTTCTCAAGTCAAGTTCACGTCAGAGGTCCACGGGATGACCTCTTCCCAAGCCAAGTTCATGTCAGAGGTCCACAGCATGACCTCTTCCCAAGCCAAGTTCCCATCAGAGGTCCACGGGATGACCTCTTCCCAAGCCAAGTTCATGTCAGAGGTCCAAGGGATGACCTCTTCTCAAGTCAAGTCTGTGTTTGAGGTCCACGGGATGACCTTTCCAAGTTCTAGCTCATGTTTTAGCCCAAAATTAAGTCCTAGTCCAACTCCTGTCCAGGTTTATGTCTTAAGCCAAATCCAGGTCCAAAACCAGATCCCAGTCCATGCCTCAGCCTATGCCCAAAGCCAGTTTCTAGTCCAAGTCCCAATCCTGTTCCTAGCTTAGTTCACAGTCCAGTTTCTGGTGTTTTTTCAAGGCCAATTCCCAATCCAGGTTCCAGTCCACTTTCCGACTCAGCTTCTAAGTTTGCCCCTAGTCCTGTTCCCAGTCCTGTTCCCAACTCTGTTCCCAACCCTGTTCCCAACCCTGTTTCCAACCCCATTTTGCTTTAATTCTCAGCTCGGTTACTGATTTAATTGCCAGCTCCATTTCCAGCTCCGTTTCCAGCTCCATTTCCAGTCAGGTTTTAGATTTTGTTGACAGTGCTGTCTCTAGCCTAGTTTCCAGTTCTGTACACGATCCTGCTCCCTTTCCTGTCTCCTCCTCTGTCTCTAGTTACCTTCCTAGCTCAGTTTCCAGTCCAGTTTCAGATTTTGTCTCCAGCCCTGTCTCCAGCCCTGTCTCCCATTTAATTTCTAGCTCTGCTTCCACTTCAATTTCTAGTTCTGCTCCCACTTCAATTTCCAGCTCTGGTTCCACTTCAATTTCCAGCTCTGGTTCCAATTTAATTTCCAGCTCTGCTCCCAATTTAGCTTTGAGTCAGGTTTTCAGTTCTGTTCCGAGTCTGATTTTTGATTTTGGTTACAATTCTATTTCTAGGTCAGTTTCCAGTCCCGTTCACTATCCAGTTCTCTACCCAGTTCTCTGTCCTATCCTCTGTCCAGTTTTCTGTCCTGTCCTCTGTCATATTCCCCAGTCTGTTTCAAAGTCTGTCTCCGAGTCTGTCTCAAATCCAGGTGCCAAATCTGAGTCCAGCCCTGGTTCCAGACCGGGTTCCAGGCCCAACACCAGGTCACGTACAGCTCCGAGATCCAGGCCAAGCACCCAGTCCCGCACAGCTCCAAGATCCAGGCCAAACACCAGGTCACGCGCAGCTCCAAGTTCTCGACCAAGTTCTCGACCAAGTTCGAAGAGACAACCCGACAAGCTCTGCTCTGGCCTCGGGACACTGATCATCGCCAGCCTCGGGTCCTGGGGGGCAGATGTTCTGATCCTGCCCAGGGGCCCGGGTCCGCCAGAACAGTCAGAACTTTCGGCGCTTCGGGAGACGCGCCTTTGGGGGGGGCTCTGTTAGAATCTCCCTCTCGCTACGCTGCTAGCAGAGGCTAGCGAAGTAGCGCACTTCCGCATTCCACGCTTCGTGCCACTATAAAGAGTAGCGCGAGCGCTATTCATAAAAATCTCTGGACTGTGCATTCATGAACTCCCGTTTTGTTTACGTTGCCATGTGCTCGTTTGTTTTTGGTTTACGTCATGTATCTGCCCCCGCTTCCTTATTGGTCCGTTTGTTTTGGTTCACGTCATGTTTTCTCCCATGTTCTTTCATTGGTTTTCTGTTTATTACTTTATTATTGGTTCCAGGTGTTTTGTGTTTGATCTCGTTTGTTTTTAATCACCCTGTTGTATTTAAACCCCGTTTTGTGTCCGCTTCCGCGCGGAGTATTACTGAAGACTAACTATCTCCAGGAGCAGGAGCAGGATGAACATTTTTCACAGAGTTCTGCACCTTTCCAAGTGTGCTGTTTATTTAATGGGTCCACATAATAAATAATGTGATTTCTAGTTATATGTAATGCATATTATTACTCACTTAGAAGAAACAATTGCATAGTTGTAGAACAATCTTTTTAATTATAAATGTCGAGCTGACTTATACAGTGGGGGAAAAAAGTATTTGATCCCCTGCTGATTTTGTACATTTGCCGACTGACAAAGAAATTATCAGTCTATAATTTTAATGGTAGGTGTATTTTAACAGTGACAGACAGAATAACAACAAAAAAATCCAGAAAAACGCATTTCAAAAAAGTTATAAATTGATTTGCATTTTAATGAGGGAAATAAGTATTTGACCCCTTCGACTTAGTACTTGGTGGCAAAACCCTTGTTGGCAATAACAGAGGTCAGATGTGTCTTATAGTTGGCCACCAGGTTTGCACACATCTCAGGAGGGATTTTGTCCCACTCCTCTTTGCAGATCCTCTCCAAGTCATTAAGGTCATTTTCAATGCCCTGGCTGAGGGAAGGAGGTTCTCACCCAAGATTGGACGGTACATGGCCCCGTCCATCGTCCCTTTGATGCGGTGCAGTTGTCCTGTCCCCTTAGCAGAAAAACACCCCCAAAGCATAATGTTCCCACCTCCATGTTTGACGGTGGGGATGGTGTTATGACTTGGGGTTATAGGCAGCATTCTTCCTCCTCCAAACACGGCGAGTTGAGTTGATGCCAAAGAGATCTGACCACACCTGACCACAACACTTTCACCCAGTTCTCCTCTGAATCATTCAGGCAAACTTCAGACGGGCCTGTACATGTGTTTTCTTGAGCAGGGGGACCTTGTGGGCGCTGCAGGATTTCAGTTCTTCACGACGTAGTGTGTTACCAATTGTTTTCTTGGTGACTATGGTCCCAGCTGCCTTGAGATCATTAACAAGATCCTCCCGTGTAGTTCTGGGCTGATTCCTCACCGTTCTCATGATCATTGAAACTCCACGAGGTGAGATCTTGCATGGAGCCCCAGACCGAGGGAGACTGGCAGTTTCTTCCATTTGCGAATTATCACACCAACTGTTGTCACTGTCTCACCAAGCTGCTTGGCGATGGTCTTGTAGCCCATTCCAGCCTTGATTTTTTTTGTTGTTATTCTGTCTCTCACTGTTAAAATATACCTACCATTAAAATTATAGACTGATTATTTCTTTGTCAGTGGGCAAACGTACAAAATCAGCAGGGGATCAAATACTTTTTTCCCCACTGTATATGGTAATTTACAATACCTTTCCCCATGCTAAATTTTCCCCATGAATTCCCGTCATCATATAATTGGGCTAATTATTACATGCCACTCCTTTTTTATGTTTGATTCTCGGAGGAGGATGTAATCTTTTGGTGACTAATTTCCTCCTGTCATCATTTAAGAATTTAGAAAAGCCCATTTATACATGCACCAATCAAATAACAGCCAGGTATAAAAGAAAACTCAGTGCAGATACATTTGTATACAACTGAAAACAAAAATACGTTGCGTGTCTAGAGTGAATAGAAACATCTGATATTTACCTGGAGGGACTGCTTCCAAACACTGAAGTCCTGCCCTGTAATGATGTAACAAGCTATGACTCGATGCATTTGGCTTGTGCTCCGTGTCATTAGATGAATGTACTTTGAGTGCAGAGGACCATCAATTTCTGCTTCAGGTAAAACATGCAATACTATAAGACAATTACTGAGCGTAACCTCATAGTAGATAAACCTTATAGTTTATTTAAATAGATTATCTGATTTGATTGGGTTACATCTTGATTATGTTCTATCTTACTTTGTGTATTTGGATTCATTTTTCCTGTGTGTAAAGTAATCTTATATAATATAATCTTATAATATAATGTTACATTCTGAGGATTCCAGAAAAAAAGTTTTCATTACAGCTGTAATGATGTATGACATGATGCTTTCAGCTAACAGTACTAGGAAGTTGTGATGTTTTGTTTATGCATCTGCTGCATTTATTTAATTTGTTTCTTTTAAGATTATTATTATTATTATTATTATTATTATTATTATTATTATTATTATTATTAGTTGTTGTTGTTGTCTAATACTGTTTTTATAAAATTTTTGCATTTTTTTGGTGTAAAAAGACATTTTTCTAGAACCAGTTGACGCTATTTCAGTCATAGTGATAGAAAAGGGTTTGATGAGATTACAAAATCATAAACCCTGCAAATAAAAATGTGCTGCATATGCAATTAATATATTATTCTGTATTATGCATATAACATTTAAATACATACACATTTGAATGAATGAATAATAATTTCATATATAACATATATGATATATATATAATATGTGATTGATTCATAATTTCCCTGTGTAGGTTTCTAATAGCTTTGTTTCTGATTGCTTCCTCTCTGTATTAGTTGCATGAAACAGTAAACTGAAAAATAATTGAGCATTTGAATGTTGTGAATGCACTGTTATGCATCACCACATATGAAATAACAAGCAGTGATTTTTGTTTCAGCAAAGATTACTACAGCAACCAAATGTTCAGCAAGCTCAAGAATTCAGGTATGTCTCCCTCACAGTTCAGTGCTGAACATAAAATGAACCTTCTGGACAAAAAAAAAAAACACGCACAATGCTATATACAGTATATTTAATTAATAATTTTGTTTTATATAATAATAATTACATGTTTGTGTATATGTATACACACACACACACACACACACACACACACACACACACACACGCACGCACACATTTTCCCTCCTCTAGCAAATCCAAACGCCAGGTTTTACCATGTCCCTGCAAATGTGGAAGAGGTGCACTCTGGCTACATGTACAAGTCACCCCTTCAGACTCTACTTTTCAAATCTTTGGTATGCTACATATAAAAATAAGCCCTAATATGAATAGGAATCAATCTTTTAACACAGCTTTTCTGTTCTGTTTTCTCACAACTGTTCTGTGGGACTTCTTGCTTTTGTAAACTTCTGCAGAAATCATGGAAGCGACGGTACTTTGTGCTCAGCAAGACCTCTGCTAATCATTATGAGCTGAAGTTCTTCAAGGACGAAAATAGAAGAGAGAAACCTTTAGGACAAATCAACCTTTATCAGTATGTACATAATCACATAATCAATAAAACATTACTCAGACATAATGGTTTACAGCTGCATATTCCAGTTTATCTAACTGCTGGATTAGTTACAACATATCTGCATGATTATCAGATCGGTTAGGTAAATTAAGAGCTTGGAATTTAGTGATTTTATGACCTTTTTGACCTTAATTTCATTTTGATATTTTTGCATCTCTATTTTTCCCCATGTTCTTTAATGGTGGTTAAATAAGTAGTTTAAGTGGTAAAGACTTGGTAAATAAATGTAACAAGTCTTTTTGCACATCTAATTTCAAAATTGGGTATTTAATATTTAATCAGAAAACCTGAAAATCTAAAAGAATAGCTGTATCATTGAGGATCGATATATATAGTTATTTTGGAATCATCAGAATATCAGAACGAATAGCATAAAACAAAATTAATTAAAATACATTTTATGCTATTTGATCTTAATGACAACCAATTACTATTATTAATTTTTAGTATAGTAATTTACTAGTGATTCACATAGTATAGTCTAGTCTTTATCTTTAATATTTTAAATTAATTTTCTAATACATTCAAACACACCTTAGTATGTATTTAGTGTTAACTAAATACATGCGCGCATCCTGCAAACCATGCAAACAAGTTTTATGTAATTTTGTTAAAGATGAGACATTTGAAAATTCAGCATACAGCATTCACAAATACTCAAACTCAAACTCGCCTCAAACAAAGGAGACCCTAGATTAGCCGAGCAGGTGACTATGGTGAATTGTCATTGGATGATGATACACTGTAAATGGAACTTGAAATACCAAAGAAGAACAGGTCAAAGCAGATACAACATATATATCTGAGTTTTATACATTATTTTTGGTGCAACACTTCACACATATCCAGTGGCATGTGAATAACATATTTATAACATGTCAGATCATTCCATTAGCATTCCAAGGTCTCGATGTGTCTTTTGCATTCAGGGTCTCACTGCTTTTCCGGCACGCAGAGTCACACCCCATTTGGCTGTGGATACAAAGGAACTTTAGATGCTCTGCGTCCTGTGTTGTGTACATGAGGGTGACAGAGAGAGAATATTTCCTCATCGGAGAAAACAGGTTAGTCATGATTCATGGCAGAATCCACAGATCACATTAGATTCCATTAAGCTTGGGAATGTTGAAAAAACGGATATAACACTGTTGGGGATAAACATGTTTAGCATAAAAATGTGCATATTGTTATGGTGAGTCAAACAATATTTGCAAGAGTATTGTTGCAAGTATTGTTGCAATGTTGCAAGAGTTGCAACAGTTCAGGTGTGAATACTAAAACAATTTAAAACAGTTATTTCCCTAACAAACATCATGTTTTAAATACTCTCCACAGCAGTGAGATGGACGAGTGGTTTAGTGCCATATTTAAGGCTCTGAATACATATGTCGCTACACCGCCTGACTCAGAGGTACTGTCTAAAAAATGGTAGATCAGACGTGAAGTCTACTTTTCTATGAAGAAAAATAATTTAACTGAAAAAAATTCAATGTACAGATTTGCTGATTTGAATTGATTTTTTTTTACAGGAAATCAGAAAAATTCGGTCAATATCTGAGCCTACGTGTGCGTTGTATCATAAACAAAATTGTACTGAAGACCAAGAACAGGTGAGACACTGAACACCACTAACAGGAGCGTACTAATGCCCGAGAATTTGTTCCCACCAGAGATAAAGAAACACTAGATGTCCCACTTGCCATATTGCAAAAGGTCAAATTAAACTGTAACCCACTACTTGTCTATCAAGAGCTGATGGTCCAAACTGATAAAGCTGTTTATAATCTGCTTTATATTCAGTTCCATTTTAAAAACAAAAAAGCTTTTTTTAACAGCTAATATACAGTATATCATACATATACATGTGGTTGATATTTTTGATTGAGTCTCATTTCTGAAACTTCTAGGAAAGCAGTGATTTGTAAGCTTTTTAGGTGAATAAACAGTTTTATTTTAATTAACTTAACAGAGATCAGCAATAAAAAGACTGTAAGTAATAATTACATAAATCCACAAAGTAAACTTTATGTACAGTTATAGACAAATACCATTAAAACATATTTATTAGGAATGGATGAAGTAATAACGTATTGTAACTAATAAAGCTAATGTGATAGACATGACCTCAAGTTGACCATAGCGTGAAAAAAAAAACTTCATTTGCATTTTCTGACAGACATGTTGCTTTTCTTACCAGAAAGAAACTGATCCGAATCCATCCTTTTCAGTGAGACAGTCTGCCCCCGAGTCCTTCAACTCTCAGTACTCTCACTATGATTATCCAACAAATTACATGATGACAGCACCTCTAGTAGGTTCTACTTCACCTAAACACACACACACACACACACACACACACACACACACACACACACACACACACACACACACGCACACACACACGCCTACAATATTTACATAAAATCATTAATATCTTCTCTAAAGTCAGCAGAAAGTGGAGACAGTGAGGAAGATGAGGAAGATGACATGAAGATAAACAAAGAAAGTGAAACAGAAGGAGACACTAGCCACTACATGGACATGAAAAGTGTGTAAGTTCCTCCCTTTCCTTTTCTGATCAGCTTTTTCTGAAAAAATGCAGCGATTAATGCTCCTATTATAAATGTAAGCAAATAAGCAAACATTATTACATAAGAAATAAAACACAAAACTAGGAAAGAATCAATGATGGAATGGTGTAATGCAAAGTTTATAATAATAGCACATCCTCAAATGTTTTATTCCTCTTATACCACAGTGATATGCAAACGATTACAGTTTTTATTTCTGAAAGAGCAACACTTCAGTATTTTTATCCATTTCCTCTGCGAATCAAGTCAGATCCTGTTATCACTTACATTATAACAGCTATAAACATTCATTCTGTAACTGTTAGTAAGATTAAAAAAAAAAAAAAAAAATGCAGTTTGTCCTGTTACAGAAAAGTCATCTGCCCTGAAGATTTTGCTGTGTCTGATGTCCTAAAGGGACAGTGTTACCCCTGATCATTTACCCCAACACAGTGTCGACACTGGACACTCATTCAAAAAAATGCTAAATCACCGTTTCCTCACAGAAAACTCACCAAATCAGCAATTACACATATTTCTGTTTAAGTGAAGCTTCTGTCAAGTCCTTGTGTAAGTTTCTACTGTAGAAATGATAACGTGTTGTAATGAGAGTGTTAATATAAACCTTGTATATCGAAAATTAAGCAAACCCTTCTGACCATTTGAACATTAAACAGTGCTGTGGTATAAAAGCAATATGAGAAGTATTTCTTTATAACCTATTCTTATATCCATAACAATATAATATCTATACTAATCTAAAAGGTGAGTGCTCTGAGTGTATTTAATGATAATCTGAATCGACATATTTTTACATTTTCTTGAATTACCAAAATTTTTGGTGCTGAGGCAGACTCAGAAAGACTTTGTCTGCATTGTATTCATGGTTGTGAATCCAACAATGGTCACTGGTTCCATAAACACTTCTTTGCTTAGCAACTCATAAACTCATGTTTGTTTATCAGAGGATGTCTTTGGTAAAGAGGGGGTAGTTAACGGAACCTGTCCAACTAGTCTTAGAGCTGTGTTCAATGACAGAAACTTGGCACTGAACTTGCATCCTTATACCTATGACTTGACACATTGTTTGCTTAATCGGTGCATCTGTTTTTTATTTTTAAGTATTTTTGTTTAATTTTACTCAAAACATCAAGGGAAAAATCCTTTAATGCATTAGAGGATTGGTTACTGCTAGGTAAACAATAATATGAAAATGAATTTAGCTTATGATCATTGGTTTAACTCAGTAAAGACAATGGTCTAGCATGTTTGGATTACATATTATGCAACATTTAAAATGTACAGTATTAAGCCTCATAAACTGGCAAGCACAAATGAGAGCTAAACTCTCTCATCATTGGTTTATGTGGATGGCAAGTTCTGTTCAATTCCATTTTTATTTGTACAGAGCTTTTATCAATAGACACTGTCACAAAGCAGCTTTAATGAAACCCAGATGTAAATGTAAAGATTGGCAAGAAAATCTCCCTGACACAACATAAGGAAGAAACCTTGAGAAGAACCAGACTCAAAAAAGGAACCCATCCTCTTCTGGATGACACCAGATAGTGAGGAAAAAAACTTTAGGGGATTCATGTGGGAACTTTCCAAAGCAAGTGGAAAGGAGTACTAAAACCTGAGGTTTGGTCACCTAATTGTAGTTAATTAAAAGTTTTACTCACATTTTCATGATATCAGTATTGAAATCTACATACATATAACATTATAACATTAAAAATAACAGTACTGTTCCCACATTGTTGCTATCCATGAAAGAAGCAGTATTCCCCCACCTCCTAAATCCCAGTTAACCCCTGAAGATGATTCATACTAGTCTGGACTGAATGCAAATGACTGACTCATGTGCATCTTTCTTGTTTTGGTAAATTTCTTGTACAGAACTTTGATTATTTTGTCATTATGTAAATGATTTTGAGTTTGAATTATTTCCTCATAGCATTCATAAATAAAAACCAATCAAAGTAGTAATGACGGGAAATATTTTGTATTTTGTAGTCTGGAAGGAAATAATGTTCCGGAGAACTCGTTCCTCCAGACTGGCAATGAGGACAGTGGCACCACTGCTCTGAACAGGCAAATTTCATCAGAGAGGTGAGCAAAATGCAAATGACTCCAGATGGTGAAACAAGGAAATATGTCTCGAGTTTAATGATAAATATGTGCACTCCTCAGTGAAACGTTCGTTCCTGTGGAGAAGGAAATTTGTATTAGTCAAGACGAGCTGAAAAAGAGTGTGATCTTCTCAGAGGAAGCGGGCAGACTATGGTACACGACTTGCTAAAAACTTCACATAGAGTTTTGATAATACTAATGGATCATTTATTCGTCGTGACTATGATGCATACACTCAAGTTATAAACTCCAAATCCTCAGTTGCTAATGCTATGTCGTCTGTTCCTCGGCAGTGTGTCCAACCGGATGCATACGCAGTCCTCTGTTCTGTTCCATGAGGGTGACCAAATCCTGGCCATTAATGATCTGCTTACAGACAGTCTGGGGGAGTTACAAACTTATCTCAAGAGGCTTGCTAAAGACCAGGTAAGAGTGCATGTCAGATTAGGGAAGTGTTTTTTTTTTTTTTTTTTTTTTCTTGTTACTCTAAGTGTGCTTAACTTGATTGGTCTCTCTCTTGCAGGTAAAATTGACTATCCTAAGACAGCCAGGGTCCCAACCTTTAAGTGGATGTTGCAAGTAAAGGGACCTCTGCTCTGATTCTCCTGCACCTCTCAACACCGTTCATTTGAAACACAGGCATGTGTTGGACATGCGGAAGATCAGGCATCCTGACTCTGCATTAGAGCAAGCAGTAGTGCAATGTCTGGGAAAGTTGCTCGAGAGAATGTTCAAAATGATCCAAAATAGTTTGTCGATTTCTCTTCTATAATACACCTACTAAATCTGGTCTGGGACAACTGTTGAGTTGAAATCTTTGCTCTGATTACCAGACTGCAGCTATCCAGGTTTGCAATTACACTGCACTCCTCTGGCTTTGGGAGAACTACATTATGTTCTTTTTTTTTTAGAAATTGTTAGAAATTACATTACAAATTGTTGAAAATTACAAATGTTCAGATGAGAAAGATATTAGATTGCACTGCAAGTTAAGCCAGTTAAACTTATTGAACGTTGTGCTATTTTTCCTCCTGTACTTGAAACTTTTTCCAACATACAAATTACACATGGAAAATTATTACTTTCATACTTGTATAGGCAATCTACAGGATGTATTATGTTGATACGTTTACATTCTGAAAAGTATTATCCCTGCATTAAAAACAAATTAAAGCCATATATAGCACAAAAACAAAGTGGAACTCTGATTTCCAAAGATCTTACTATTGAATATACAGTACACAGACAGGTGTAAAGACCATTATTTCATAGACAATTTTATGAACTTTTTGCACTGTATAATGTGCTATTTGAACACAACACCATCTTTATGCTGATTAGCTCTTTCCTATGCTCTGGCTGCATGTTTTCAACAACTGTTTTCATTTTAATTATAAAAATCATGGCAAGTTTCTTTGAAAAGCTCAAAACAGCTGAGCAAGACAAAACTTTCTAAACACCATTCAAAAACATCAAGACTTGGGCATTATAAAAAAGATTTATTGCACATATCTACATATTTTAAACATTTAAAACATTCATAGACAATGATGGAGAGTTTGCGCACAGGAAATGTTTTGGAACAGATATTAGTCCACCTGAAAATGAACCTCAGATTTAGTGCATTCATTACCAATTACTTTAATTGGTAACTATTGAGATTACTATTGAGAACAATGACATTTGTTTCTGCATTAGAATGAGCAAATGGCACCCATGTAAAACACCGCAAAGGCAGCAATTAAAAAAACACTATAAAACCGTGGTTCCAAATTTTCCTCTGCATCTCTCTAAATGAGGAGAGATTAGGCTTATAACCAGGCTTGCATTTAGTATATGAATATGCAATTTGACTATTTGGCCAAACGCTGAACAGTGGTGAGGCAGTGATAAGTTACCGTCTTGTACAGGAGCCCTTTTTATGGTTACTCCTTGGTCCTGCATTTAGAGCTTTAACCTCAGCTTGCCACTCACTAAAGCAGTTGTTCATGGCCTTCCTGCTGCTCAAACTGCCCACATTCACTGTGGGAATGATCTTCAGTGGCCGTAGCCACTGCACAAAGCGCTTCAGCTCCAGGTAGCTACTGTGTTCACTGTATGGAATACCTGTAATAGACAAACCATGATTAGACTGAAATCCCCACAATCATTTAAAGCCTCAGACAAAAGAACAAAACACATTAAAAATACATGCCAAAACAAAACACCAAGCTGGATGTATATGATTAAATCATTTGAAATAAAGCAAGACAGAAATTATATGTTGACCAGTAATGCCTGGTTTTAGGATGGGAATGTGGCTATGACTGGAGCAGAACCTATGAAATAAGAAGTTACTTTTGCTTGTGGCAGCCTGAGGTGAGAAAATTAAAAGCCCAGATTGAAAAACAGTAGGTAATTATGGCTCTATGACGAAGTGGAGGACCACCAGGACAGTTTCCTTCTAGTACTAGGGACATTTTCCTGTGAGATTATTTCCTTGCTGAACTAATAGCAAACAGCAAAGTCACACACATCCTCTGGTCATCTCGACTGACCCAGGTGCCCTGGCTGTCCACCACTTAGTAGTAGTATGTCTGTTGCATATGAAACCTAACATTCTACTTCCTTAGGTTCTGGATCATCAGGGCAGTTTCCTTACATAACTAGTGGAGGCCGCATATCAAAGTCATAAATGTTTAACACTTCCTGATGCATTAGGACAATGCACAATGCTGAAACCTTTTTCTATGGTGAATGATGAACAGTCAGAGTGTTGATCTTGCACCCTCTTGTGGCAGGATGCTGATCATTATATAGATCCACAAAAGTGAGCATATGAGTCACTCAAGCACTGATACTGCTCTCTACTGATGAGAATCACTCAATACTGTACCTTATTGATGAGAATCACTTAATCTGCATTTATGCTGTAACCCACCGATGATGAGAATCACTCAAGGTACTGCGCTAGTGCCGTCTACTGAATTTGAGAAATCACACAAGCGCTGATGCTGATCTTAGCTGAGGCCAAAGTCCCATTACTATGCTCTACTGAGGAGAAAGCCACTCAAAAGTACTGATGCCGTCTTCTACAGAGAATGAGAATTATTCAGGGTCAGATAGTGTTCCTGATTGAGTACAAGAATCAAACTCACCATAGAACACATGTAATGAAGGTGGAAAGTAAGTTCCATCTTGCTGCTTCACAAATGAAATAACCGACAACGCTCCTAGTGTCACCCGGGAGGTGACCCAGCACGTGTCGAATGGCATTTAATGAACGAAGGCACCTCTTAGCACGTATTCAAGTATGTGTGCACAATCACTTCCTTTAACCAATGGGCCAAATTGTCTTTAAAAAGCGAGACCCTTTTATGGTGCTCCACAAAGCATAAACAGCTGGTCAGTGACCTGCAGTCTCATCTGCGAGAACAGACAGGTTGATGGGTTTATTAATATAGCACAGCGTCAATCTCTCTGGCAGGACTCTATGTTCAGCCACAGTGTAACACGTTTCCACTTCTCAACACAGTGCATGCAATTTTGACTTGCCTAGCTGAAGTGATCACCAGTAAGAAAACAAAAACAAACCGGTCTCAAATAAAATCCATTTACATCAGTGTCTTCTATTGGTTTTTATAGCAAGTGCCTCCAATCCTTCGTAAACATGCCAGTACTCTGGGTTTCACTCCCAGGGGACAGACCGGTCAGATGGGTAACAGGCACAAAGCGCCCGTCAATAATGTCAATAACAGGCTGAACTATGGTCTATGAGACATGCGTAAGGTTTCCTGGAAATGTTGCAGCACTAGACCACACAGCTTTCATTTTGAGGTTATTGACCTTCTGATAGCAAACCTTGTTTTACTGAGCACACTGGAAATCTCCATTAGCTCCATTGGGAAACCACCCTGGTGGTCAGGAACATAAGAAATTAGAACCCAGTCTCTTCAAGTCAAAACACATCAGCCGACTCTGTTAACATGGACCATGTAGTTTAGTTGAACTGGTGAAAGATTCCCCATTTAGCAAGACCACAAGTAATCCATACAGTCAGATTACATGCAAAGAGTTAATCAGGTTTAAGTCTGTGCAGAGTTAGAGAATGAAATGTGTTTCCATTGCTATTAATACCTCTAAATAAAGCCTTCCCATTGACTATGTTTACATGCACATCAAATTCTGTTTAAGGTCTATATTCAGGTTGCAGCCATATTCCAAATACAATGTTTATATTGTATGCATACAGGGATCAGAATATTCCTGTATACATGGTTGTTGTAAGTATGCCCGAGTTGCCATTCCTAAATACCTAGCCTGCAGTTAAGCATCTGTTAACACCCACTCAGTTCTTGTGAACTGAGTATGCACATATATCTCTCCTTTCAGTAGATTTTCTGAATGCAACAAATTTCTGATTAAAACAGGCATATATCAGGGGTGGGAATTAGAATTTGGGGAATCAGAATATTGTCTTAATCCGAATCAGGCAATCGGACTGCGGCATTTACATGACTCAATACTAATTAGAATACTGCCAAGTTTCGATTAATATCAGAATATTGATGTGCATGTAAACATAGTCACTGTTTTACATTCACACATCACAATGTCTCACTATCTCTTACTCAATCACACCACAGGTCAAAGGCTTTAACACAAAGAGCTACACTATGGCGAGTTAATGTTCTGGATTTCATAGCTTGATGCAAAAGCCTACTTTATACCTGACTATTGATTTCAAACATCCAAGACCACTCATGCTCCACAACGGTCATAAAAAGCATTTAGTTAGATGCTAGGTTAGGTTCAAATGAAAGCTCTCCTGGAAGTCTACTTGAAGAGCACCATGCTATGTCATGTGCATAGTAAACAAGGGCAGCGAAGTGTGAAGCTAAAAAATAAATTGCATACCATAAACACTGATGTTGTCTTTGACTTGAGGTTGTATGTTGTCCACCCCCACTTCCTGAGTAAAGGTCCAGCCTGTGGGCTTGAATGCTACCAGTTGCTCATACATACCAGAAAACTTGCTCAAGTATGTTTTTAAATTCTGTAAAAGGACATTCAGAAAATGTAAAAACCTACATAACTACAATTACTGAGAAACCTTACAGTAATTGGTGTAACACCATAAAATGTCTTTTTTTTTTTTTAAATACTCTACTACTTTTAATACCTTTCAGAAAAATGTGCATGTTTATAATTAGAAAGACTTCATAAACAAGTTTCAAACATTAATCCGTTAACATTAAATGAATATCTAATATTTTATTCATAATTAACTGCATTTATCCAATACTTACAATTAGTCTTAAAGAACACAACATAACCATGGCAGATTCAAGCAGAAATGACATTTTTCCCCCTTGGTAGCTAGTGTTCTTTACTTTTAGCCAGTGCATTTCACTGAAATAATTATAGCCCTATTCCATCAATTGTACACTAATCATTAACAAATTATGTATGCCCAAAACAAATGGTACACAACAACAAAGTGTAGTTTTGTCACTGTTAAAAATAAATTATGAACTTAGTCTAGCATATTTTGTATGCTGTCTATCAGGGACATGACAGTATTACACTTTTTTTTTTTCTCTTTAAAACCAGTCGAGTCAACACTTGCATCAGCATTTATGTGAAAACTGACTCGTAGCAGATTTGGATGCTAGAGCACAGCTCTTTTTTATAATCTGGCACAGCATATAAGCGATATAAAATGTCAGAATGTATCTTTGCAGTGTTGCTGTGTTTGCACTTTCTAATTTTAATTGTGATCTGCCCAATCTCAGCACATTAGTATATTTTAAAGATCACCACACCTTGAAATTGAGCTGCATCATGGGAAGAACATGGATCTGAGCTGCCTTCATGTCTGTGGTAATACACTTGTAGATGTCCTCTGACTCTAGACAGCACATGGTCTTATAACGATCTTTGGACATACAGACCTTAGAACCCAGCACCTGAGAAATGGCTTGAGGGGAGAAGAAAAACAGAAATGCAAAGTTTAACTCAATCATGCACAAGTTCGGTTTCAGAAGGCAGTTAAGGTAAGGTAAGACTAGTCACAGGAGGACACTCTAAAGGACAGAGCTCCCAGCAAGAGTTCAAAATAGGCAGGAATAGGCTTGTAGACAGGGAAAAAAAAACAAGTTGGACAAGATGAAATTCATCTCAAGCCAATGCCACATCAGGAGAGAAAGAATTATCTTTGACATTTCCCTTTAATCCTTCTGTTATCCGGCCACGTCAGTTAATCAGCGCAGATGCTGTGTTCACTAAAGAGGATTCTTTTCTTTCCTGACAACTGCTGAGAATGTATTAATGCAGTGGCTGGGTAACAGAACAGCAAAAAGACACTCACTCACCCAAAAACACCTTCTCCTTTCCTACAGAGTAGGTGCCACACACAATCAATGTGCGAGGATTGAGTGTGACCAGCTCAAAGGCCGTGTTAGCAGCAAAGGTGATCACTTCCTGCTGTGTGGGAAATGCATATTCTGGACTGCAGTACCTACAGTAGGCCAAATTTAAAGAGAAAAAAAAAAGAAGAGAGAGAAAAAAAAAAGGAATTAACACTCATTATAGCGGTGCAATGCACTTTAGGGTTGAAAGTGGATGACCAACATGTGGCTTATAGTTTAATTGTCTCATCAGTATCAGGTT
Organism: Cranoglanis bouderius; assembly: GCA_023630585.1. Classification (NCBI taxonomy): domain Eukaryota; kingdom Metazoa; phylum Chordata; class Actinopteri; order Siluriformes; family Cranoglanididae; genus Cranoglanis; species Cranoglanis bouderius. The sequence continues at coordinate 4,962,965 of CM042562.1, read as the reverse complement.
CAGGAGTTGACAAACACTCAGATCTTATTGGTATCACATCAATATTGGAATTAGTGCATCCCTACTAATGAAGGCTTGTGACATTCAAAACATAGCAGTGGCCTTCAGCTCATACCACCACTGAATATCCTATACTGCCCAGTGAGGCTCACTGTTAAACTGTGTAGATCAACAGGGCCCAAGAGCTCAAACTGTCTCAGTTGGTTCCTCAGAACACCGAACAGATGTTCTGTGGGCTGCGTTTGGCCAAGCACTCACGTGGTGTCCAGATAAAGTGTCTGAATCCGGACACCCTGCAACTCTGGGTAGCGCTCCATGGATGGATGAGCCCGGAAGTCGCCTGTGTGGAGCACAGTCTGGCCATCTGGCAGCAGCAACAGCAGCATGGCCGACCCTGGGCAGCTGGACAGAAAACAAATTACTGACATCCCCGACAACTCATACAGGTATAGTCACAGTTCACTAAAGAGGATTCTTTTCTTTCCTAACTGGTAATTAATTGCAGGAAAACAAAAGCAATAAAACTCACTGATTGGCATCTAGTAGGATAACCTTTACACCATCAACTACACATTCCTCATTCATGGGGAGAATATGGATATACTGCTCATCCACATGTAGTTTACTCTTCACTAGGTTGCCTGTTATCTACCAAGAAAAATCAGTCAATCCACCCATGCGAGACAAAACAACAGTGTGAATCGCTCTAAAAATATTGCTTAACTCTTTGAAAATGAGCACATGCGTTCATACTCATGGCCAGTCTGCATTTATTTACACTTTGACAGATATGCTTACTTTATTGCAATAGATAGAAAAAGTTGATGTTTTCTTCAGTCCTCCATAGTGATCAGAGTGGAAATGTGTGAGGAAGTAGGCTGTGATGCCTTTGATATTCCCATACTGAAAAGCATCCACAACAAAGGTTGTTCCTGAGCAAACACAAGCAAATTCAAAATCATTAACAGAATGGCAACACAATCCATAAAGCATATAGCTCATTACTGCAACAGATGCAATCAAGTCATCTAAGCAAATATGTATGTCACATATATCAATTAAGAAAATTAATGCAGCCCCACTAAAGTCTTCATCCTCCCTCTAGACTAGGCACTATACTTGTGTTAACATGTTCATCCAGTGCCCTTCAGGTTATAAGGTAGTGACAAAAGATGGCAGGTGAGTGTCACTCAAACACTGTTGGGCCTTTGCGCAAATATGCAGCATTCACATCAAGAGAGAATGTCAGTTACTCCAACTTAAAAACATTTAGGCAATGCTACATTGTTTAATGCATAAAACTAGCAAACTGGTTAAACATGAAAATGTTATGAAACTATGTTTCAACAAGATACTAATCCTTAACAGAACTGAAATAGGGGGTGAAGTACAAACTAAAATATAAACAAAAAATTTCTAGATTCATTTGTTTAAAAGGAAATGAAGTAGTAATGGAACATTTATGTATGCAGTTGACTTACTTCTGGGTAAAACCAAACCTTCCCACCTAGAAGGGTGGACTTTCCCCCCCATATGAAGTGAGTGCAACATTACCCTGCATCCCAGTTGGCATACTATTCATCCTAAATAGTATCCGAGATGAGAATTAGTGTCCCCCAAATCGTAGTACGCTGAAATGAATATCCCAAAAGGTACCCGGATGGTCTACCATTTCCGATAAATTTTCGAAGTGTGGATCCGTGGACACTTTTAGCTAACATTTCCCACAACTCCTTGAGCGAGGGAGGAGGAGTTTTGTGACAATTTGCGTCGCCGAATTCAATGATTCATTTTAGAGAGGTGTAAATGAAATGTGGAACAATAAATCAAGGGAATGATAAATTAAATCATATAAGGAATAATGGAAGAAGAAAGGCTGAAATGCAACGGGAAGTTTGTTTACAGTCACAGTTCTCTTCCGTCACACGACATGTCCCAATATTTGCATATTCTTAATACACACTCAAAAAGTATGTATGTTTTTATCACAAAAAGAGTACATAGTATAAGTATGCTAATTGGGACGCAAGGAGCATCTTCAAATTAGGGGTGGGAGATATGATATGAAAAAATATTTTTTTTAAATCATATCACAATCAAAAACATTTCCATGATACACAATAATCATCACAATATACTAACCCCATTTCCATAAAAGTTGGGACAGAGGCATGTTTACCACTGTGTTACATCACCCTTCCTTTTAATTACACTTTTTAATTGTTTGGGAACTGAGGATACTAATTGTTGCAGTTTTGCAAGTGGAATTTTTGCCCATTCTCCTCTTCATGATGCGCCATAAGAGCCAGATCTGGACTGCTGGCAGGCCAGTCAACCACATGCACTGTGTCTATGAAGCCACGCTGTTGTAGCACGTGCAGAATGAGGCCTTGCATTGTCCTGCTGAAATAACCATGGACTTCCTGTGTGCCTTGATGGCACATATGTCTCTCTAAATTCCCAATATACGCCTCCAGACCAATGGTACCTTCACACAAACACAAGTCACCCATGCCGTGGACACTGATGCACCCCCATACCATCACAGATGCTGGCTTTTGCACCTTTCGCTTATAACAGTCTGGTTGGTCTTTTTCATCTTTGGCATGAAGAATTAAAAAGTCAGTTTTTCCTGAAAAATGGACTCATCTGACAACAGCACACGTTTCGACTGCCTTTCAGTATATCTGAGATGATGTTGGGCCCAGAGAACTCGGTGGCGTTTCTGCATATAGTTGATGTGTGGCTTCCTCCTTGCGTAATAGAGTTTCGGGTTGCATTTCTGGATGCAGTGGTGGACTGTGTTAAGTGACAATGGTTTTTCAAAGTAAAAAAAAAAAAGTTTTTATTGCAGTTAATAAATAAATATTTATTTATTTTTTTTTTTTTTAGAAAACCCAATTTCTGGAAATGGGATTAGTATAAGTTTGCTAACAAACTTCATACAGTAGAGTAGTGCTGCATTAGTACTGCAAAGGAGAAGTAGCATCTGTAAAAATGTTAACATTTTCCAGATTTAAAATAATAGAAAACCATCATGTCAGCTGCTTTCCATAAGATTTTGTAATTGCTAGTTTAACATTTTTTTTTAATAATGTTAGTATACTTTTGAGATATTGTGGGTTCTCTGTGATATCATTTATTACTTTATTAATATTATATCATATTGCCTAACCCTACTTCAGCTGTACTGTTGAATTGCACCATGTTTCATCAAGTTTCTCTGGATAAAAGTGACTGCCAAATATTAATTTGTACTCAGTGTTCATACAAATATTAGATCAATAGATAGATAGATAGATTCCATGATGGTGTTGAGGCTCTGTGTGTGTGTGTGTGTGTGTGTACAGTCCATGATGGTGTTGAGGTGGGGTGTGTGTGTGTGTGTGTGTACAGTCCATGATGGTGTTGAGGCGGGGTGTGTGTGTGTGTGTGTACAGTCCATGATGGTGTTGAGGCGGGGTGTGTGTGTGTGTGTGTGTGTGTGTGTACAGTCCATGATGGTGTTGAGGCGGGGTGTGTGTGTGTGTGTACAGTCCATGATGGTGTTGAGGCGGGGTGTGTGTGTGTGTGTGTGTGTGTGTGTGTACAGTCCATGATGGTGTTGAGGTGGGGGGTGTGTGTGTGTGTGTGTGTGTACAGTCCATGATGGTGTTGAGGTGGGGTGTGTGTGTGTGTGTGTGTGTGTACAGTCCATGATGGTGTTGAGGTGGGGTGTGTGTGTGTGTATACAGTCCATGATGGTGTTGAGGCGGGGTGTGTGTGTGTGTGTGTGTGTGTGTGTGTGTGTGTATACAGTCCATGATGGTGTTGAGGTGGGGGGTGTGTGTGTGTGTGTGTGTACAGTCCATGATGGTGTTGAGGTGGGGTGTGTGTGTGTGTGTGTGTGTACAGTCCATGATGGTGTTGAGGTGGGGTGTGTGTGTGTGTGTGTGTGTGTATACAGTCCATGATGGTGTTGAGGCGGGGAGTGTGTGTGTGTGTGTGTGTGTATACAGTCCATGATGGTGTTGAGGTGGGGGGTGTGTGTGTGTGTGTACCGTGTACAGTCCATGATGGTGTTGAGGTGGGGTGTGTGTGTGTGTGTGTGTGTGTGTGTACAGTCCATGATGGTGTTGAGGCAGAGTGTGTGTGTGTGTGTGTGTGTGTGTGTACAGTCCATGATGGTGCTGAGGCGGAGTGTGTGTGTGTACAGTCCATGATGGTGTTGAGGCGGGGTGTGTGTGTGTGTGTGTGTGTATACAGTCCATGATGGTGTTGAGGTGGAGTGTGTGTGTGTGTGTGTGTGTGTGTACAGTCCATGATGGTGTTGAGGTGGAGGGTGTGTGTGTGTGTGTGTGTGTGTGTGTGCGTACAGTCCATGATGGTGTTGAGGTGGAGGGTGTGTGTGTGTGTGTGTGTGCGTACAGTCCATGATGGGGTTGAGGCGGAGTGTGTGGGTGTGTGTGTGTGTGCGTACAGTCCATGATGGTGTTGAGGTGGAGTGTGTGTGTGTGTGTGTGTGTACAGTCCATGATGGTGTTGAGGTGGGGTGTGTGTGTGTGTGTGTGTGTGTGTGTGTACAGTACATGATGGTGTTGAGGTGGAGTGTGTGTGTGTGTGTGTGTACAGTCCATGATGGTGTTGAGGTGGGGTGTGTGTGTGTGTGTGTGTGTGTGTGTGTGTGTGTGTGTGTACAGTCCATGATGGTGTTGAGGCGGGGTGTGTGTGTGTGTGTGTACACAGTCCATGATGGTGTTGAGGTGGAGTGTGTGTGTGTGTGTGTGTGTGTGTGTACAGTCCATGATGGTGTTGAGGTGTAGTGTGTGTGTGTGTGTGTGTGTGGGGGTACAGTCCATGATGGTGTTGAGGTGGAGTGTGTGTGTGTGTGTGTGTGTGTGTGCACAGTCCATGATGGTGTTGAGGTGGAGTGTGTGTGTGTGTGTGTGTGTGTGTACAGTCCATGATGGTGTTGAGGTGGAGTGTGTGTGTGTGTGTGCACAGTCCATGATGGTGTTGAGGTGGAGTGTGTGTGTGTGTGTGTGTGTGTGTACAGTCCATGATGGTGTTGAGGTGGAGTGTGTGTGTGTGTGTGTGTGTGTGTGTGTGTGTGTGTGTGTGTGTACAGTCCATGATGGTGTTGAGGTGGAGTGTGTGTGTGTGTGTGTGTGTGTGTGTGTGTGTGTACAGTCCATGATGGTGTTGAGGTGGGGTGTGTGTGTGTGTGTGTGTGTGTGTGTGTACAGTCCATGATGGTGTTGAGGTGGGGGGTGTGTGTGTGTGTGTGTGTGTGTACAGTCCATGATGGTGTTGAGGTGGGGTGTGTGTGTGTGTGTGTGTGTGTGTGTACAGTCCATGATGGTGTTGAGGTGGGGTGTGTGTGTGTGTGTGTGTGTGTACAGTCCATGATGGTGTTGAGGTGGGGTGTGTGTGTGTGTGTGTGTGTGTGTACAGTCCATGATGGTGTTGAGGTGGGGAGTGTGTGTGTGTGTGTGTGTACAGTCCATGATGGTGTTGAGGTGGGGTGTGTGTGTGTGTGTGTGTACAGTCCATGATGGTGTTGAGGTGGGGTGTGTGTGTGTGTGTGTGTGTGTACAGTCCATGATGGTGTTGAGGTGGTGTGTGTGTGTGTGTGTGTGTGTGTACAGTCCATGATGGTGTTGAGGTGGTGTGTGTGTGTGTGTGTGTGTACAGTCCATGATGGTGTTGAGGTGGGGTGTGTGTGTGTGTGTGTGTGTACAGTCCATGATGGTGTTGAGGTGGGGTGTGTGTGTGTGTGTGTGTGTACAGTCCATGATGGTGTTGAGGTGGGGTGTGTGTGTGTGTGTGTGTGTACAGTCCATGATGGTGTTGAGGTGGGGTGTGTGTGTGTGTGTGTGTGTACAGTCCATGATGGTGTTGAGGTGGGGTGTGTGTGTGTGTGTGTGTGTGTGTGTGTGTGTGTGTGTGTGTGTGTGTACAGTCCATGATGGTGTTGAGGTGGTGTGTGTGTGTGTGTGTGTGTGTGTGTGTGTACAGTCCATGATGGTGCTGAGGCGGAGTGTGTGTGTGTACAGTCCATGATGGTGTTGAGGCGGGGTGTGTGTGTGTGTGTGTGTGTGTGTATACAGTCCATGATGGTGTTGAGGTGGACTGTGTGTGTGTGTGTGTGTATACAGTCCATGATGGTGTTGAGGTGGACTGTGTGTGTGTGTGTGCGTACAGTCCATGATGGTGTTGAGGCGGAGTGTGTGTGTGTGTGTGTGTGTGTACAGTCCATGATGGTGTTGAGGCGGAGTGTGTGTGCGTGTGTGTGTGCGTACAGTCCATGATGGTGTTGAGGCGGGGTGTGTGTGTGTGTGTGTGTGTATACAGTCCATGATGGTGTTGAGGTGGTGTGTGTGTGTGTGTACAGTCCATGATGGTGTTGAGGTGGTGTGTGTGTGTGTGTGTACAGTCCATGATGGTGTTGAGGTGGGGTGTGTGTGTGTGTGTGTGTGTGTGTGTGTACAGTCCATGATGGTGTTGAGGTGGGGTGTGTGTGTGTGTGTACAGTCCATGATGGTGTTGAGGTGGGGTGTGTGTGTGTGTGTACAGTCCATGATGGTGTTGAGGTGGGGTGTGTGTGTGTGTGTACAGTCCATGATGGTGTTGAGGTGGGGTGTGTGTGTGTGTGTACAGTCCATGATGGTGTTGAGGTGGGGTGTGTGTGTGTGTGTACAGTCCATGATGGTGTTGAGGTGGGGTGTGTGTGTGTGTGTACAGTCCATGATGGTGTTGAGGTGGGGTGTGTGTGTGTGTGTACAGTCCATGATGGTGTTGAGGTGGGGTGTGTGTGTGTGTGTGTGTGTGTGTGTGTGTGTGTACAGTCCATGATGGTGTTGAGGTGGGGTGTGTGTGTGTGTGTACAGTCCATGATGGTGTTGAGGTGGGGTGTGTGTGTGTGTGTACAGTCCATGATGGTGTTGAGGTGGGGTGTGTGTGTGTGTGTACAGTCCATGATGGTGTTGAGGTGGGGTGTGTGTGTGTGTGTACAGTCCATGATGGTGTTGAGGTGGGGTGTGTGTGTGTGTGTACAGTCCATGATGGTGTTGAGGTGGGGTGTGTGTGTGTGTGTACAGTCCATGATGGTGTTGAGGTGGGGTGTGTGTGTGTGTGTACAGTCCATGATGGTGTTGAGGTGGGGTGTGTGTGTGTGTGTACAGTCCATGATGGTGTTGAGGTGGGGTGTGTGTGTGTGTGTACAGTCCATGATGGTGTTGAGGTGGGGTGTGTGTGTGTGTGTACAGTCCATGATGGTGTTGAGGTGGGGTGTGTGTGTGTGTGTACAGTCCATGATGGTGTTGAGGTGGGGTGTGTGTGTGTGTGTACAGTCCATGATGGTGTTGAGGTGGGGTGTGTGTGTGTGTGTACAGTCCATGATGGTGTTGAGGTGGGGTGTGTGTGTGTGTGTACAGTCCATGATGGTGTTGAGGTGGGGTGTGTGTGTGTGTGTACAGTCCATGATGGTGTTGAGGTGGGGTGTGTGTGTGTGTGTACAGTCCATGATGGTGTTGAGGTGGGGTGTGTGTGTGTGTGTACAGTCCATGATGGTGTTGAGGTGGGGTGTGTGTGTGTGTGTACAGTCCATGATGGTGTTGAGGTGGGGTGTGTGTGTGTGTGTGTACAGTCCATGATGGTGTTGAGGTGGTGTGTGTGTGTGTACAGTCCATGATGGTGTTGAGGTGGGGTGTGTGTGTGTGTGTACAGTCCATGATGGTGTTGAGGTGGGGTGTGTGTGTGTGTGTGTGTACAGTCCATGATGGTGTTGAGGTGGGGTGTGTGTGTGTACAGTCCATGATGGTGTTGAGGTGGGGTGTGTGTGTGTACAGTCCATGATGGTGTTGAGGTGGGGTGTGTGTGTGTGTGTACAGTCCATGATGGTGTTGAGGTGGAGGTGTGTGTGTGTGTGTGTGTGTGTGTACAGTCCATGATGGTGTTGAGGTGGGGTGTGTGTGTGTGTGTACAGTCCATGATGGTGTTGAGGTGGGGTGTGTGTGTGTGTGTGTGTGTGTACAGTCCATGATGGTGTTGAGGTGGGGTGTGTGTGTGTGTGTGTGTGTGTACAGTCCATGATGGTGTTGAGGTGGGGAGTGTGTGTGTGTGTGTGTATACAGTCCATGATGGTGTTGAGGTGGGGAGTGTGTGTGTGTGTGTGTATACAGTCCATGATGGTGTTGAGGTGGGGTGTGTGTGTGTGTGTGTGTATACAGTCCATGATGGTGTTGAGGTGGGGTGTGTGTGTGTGTGTGTGTGTACAGTCCATGATGGTGTTGAGGCGGAGTGTGTGTGTGTGTGTGTGTGTGTGCGTACAGTCCATGATGGTGTTGAGGCGGAGTGTGTGTGTGTGTGTGTGCGTACAGTCCATGATGGTGTTGAGGCGGAGTGTGTGTGTGTGTGTGTGTGTGTGCGTACAGTCCATGATGGTGTTGAGGCGGAGTGTGTGTGTGTGTGTGTGTGCGCGTACAGTCCATGATGGTGTTGAGGTGGAGTGTGTGTGTGCGATACAGAGATTCCAATTATAAACAACAAGTATAGAAACTCCAATTTTGGTTAAAAATTTTTTTGGTTTAAAGTTTTTCCCAAAGAAGAACAAACGAGTGAAGAAATATTTCAAAAGACATGAAAGGAATAAGTCAAAACAAACAAACATTAACAATGCAACTAACCCTGGATTTTCTTGTAGAACGGGCATCGTTTGGGCTCTTCTGCGCCTCCATCTGTCGCTCTTGTTGTGTTCCACCTCTTCCTCCCCCATGCCCTCACTCCTCGGTTGCCTTCTGTTTGCGTAGGCTGAGCAGTTCCTTCTTCTGCTTCTTCCCTCGTCCTGGTCACTTCAGATGCTGCCGTGTTCTTCCTCCGTCTATTCCGCTGCTCTGCAGCTCCCGAGCTCTTCCCTGCAGCAGAGTTCACCTGGAGTTTCTCTTCCACAGTTGTGCTAACTTCCTCTCTCTTTTCTTTCAAAGGCTTCAATCCAAAAAAGACTCCAATATCAGTTTGCTTTAACGCAGAGGTTCCTGCTTTGGTCTGGGCTTTTTTGGGCGTTATGGAAAGAGCTTGTTTTCTGGTGGCCAAAATTGTTTGCGTGGAAGACATTTCCTGATTCAAAGCTTCAGACTTCACATCAACACAAGTAGAATTAAGACCATTGAACTGTGCAGCGTTTGTTATGCGTTCACGAAGATGTTCCAGGACCAGGCTTTGAGGAGACGATAGCTGCAGATTATCTTCCCTATCTTTCATCACATGCACGTCTTCTGAGTGGCTAAAAGGGGAACTGAACTGATGAGGTCTATCATTAGGGCCTGTGCAGCTGGAACTCGTCAAATGTTCATGTGACTCTAGTGATTCTAATTGGTCACAGGTGTACAGAGACTCCTTAACGACTGGATCTCCTTGGCTTGTGGTTATCTCGGTTTCATACTGATCTAAGACATCAGCAAACAGGTCATCATCACTTAGTGCACTATCATTGAACAGTATCAGTGAATCTGAATTGTCATCTTTCTCATTCATGTCCTCTAGTGCTGTACTGTGAAACAGTTTTTTCTTTATCAGCTTCCCTTCTGGTTCAGCAGGGACCTCAGAAAGAGGAGAATATGAGATATAATCATCATCACCTAAAGTACACGGTTCCTCTTTTACTTCTCCCGTCTGAACATTATGGCTTATATTTCCTGCTTTCACAGGGGTTGACATCCTAATTTTAGCTTCATGAGATGAGGTGTGAGATCTAGGTCCTTTGGTAGAAGGGGACCAGCCTTTCTTTTTCTTTATGTCCTCAGGCCCAGGTGAGCGCAAGAGCTGCAAGGCATTAGGACGGACAGGAGTACGAGATTCTCTGGATCCGTGAGCAGGAAAGGCACTCTGGCTGGATGCAGTGGACAGATTGACAGCACTGTCCACAAAGCTATCTTTACTATAAATAACGGTATCATTATTAAACGTCTTCTGCTCCAGATGGAATCTAGGCGAGTGGCCCAGTATTGAAGATGCAGACTCCGTGGCATTTAGTGCTCGACTGTGAGCTAAAAGAGAGTGGCTGTACCTCTTGTAGTGGTTTGGAATGGAGGAGGAGCACTGTAGGCCATCTGGACATTCTGTGATTTTCAAAGACAAAATGTGAAAATAATATAATTAAGACCTACCATAAAGGATACAGTAAAAGGGGCAGTGTTCATTTTTGGCGGTGAGAGAACAGTGAGTTGAGTACAACTTTACTTCAACCAGACAAGCATCCAAACCATATGGTAAAACCAACAGAAAGATCAGTTGAAACTGAAAGTCAAAGTTGTGTAATGGTCCTGAGACCTGAAATGAGTCATAATTTGCAGGGTTCTAACAGAAATGAAGGAAGAAATGAGGAGAGGCTCCAAAAGCTGTTTGTGAAAGAGACCGGAGGCAGGCTCCAACGTCTATATCACATCATTATCTACATCTTAACACACATGTTCCCAACCCCGCTCCTGGGTGCCGGCTGTCATACACATTTTAGTGTTTTCCCTGCTCAACAGAATCACTTCAACTTGTAAAGGGCTGTAGATTAGCTGGTCGAGTCTACTGGGATCACAGAAAACACTCGAATGTGCAGGACAGGGTGGTACTCCAGGACCAGGACTGGGATCCTGTGTCTTAACATACAGTGTCTGACCATCGCTTTGTTATTTGTGATAATGAACATATGTCAAACACCAACACACTTTTGTCTCGTTCCATATACACTCAAACGTATACATAGCTTATATTATAAAGATCGTATACGATCAGCTTATGGATCAGCACTAAAATCTCATGTTCATTTTTAAGGTCTCTCGGTGTAAAGGCTCTCGGTGTAAAGGCATACCTTTACTTGTTTCCCCAGGGTTCTCCAGGCATTCAGCGACATGCCATTGTGTTGTCTGGACAACCAAAATTGAAAATGGCATTTGACAGACAGGACAGTAACCCCTGGACTGAGGGTGCTGATCTGATGATGACCCATCATGCACTTCGGCTGACTGTGAGCCAGATGGTATGGAGGATTTGGTTAGTGGTCCATCGACCTTGGTCACTTGAACAGGTTCAGTCTCTGTACATAGTGTAATCGCTGTCTTGGACTCAGTCAATCTACTCCCTCTGCAGTTTTTGTCTGACGTTTTCTTTGACGCCCCTTGCTTTGCCAACTTCCGTCGCTTTGATCCATCTTCACCAGATTTCGGTGTTGTGGCTTGTCTTTTAGTCTTCTTAAGAGGTTTGTATTCCCAGATGTCACTTTCAGACTCGCTCTGTGACATCAGAATCAGAGTTTACTCAAATTACTGAATACCGTTACACACAGGTCCGAGGCGACATGTATTATAGAACTAAAAGATAGCTCTCATTCTCGTTCAAAGCTTGGTATGTCTCAAGTAAAGTTTATAAGACACGGAATAACCGCTTCAAACGTGCTCTCTTTTATTACACAATTACCGCCAGTGCAGAAAGAAAACAAAAGTACGTTCGCAATCCGCATTTTCGAGTAACATTTATTTTGCTCTCTAGCATAATTAGATGTGATCTTTAATAAATAAATTATTTAAAATAGAACTATTATATTCGCTAACAAATCATCGTGAGCTGTGCTAAGACAAAGAGTTAATAATTATAATGCATGGCGAATGTGCTGATATGGATATATGTGCTGAGCCTCTGAAATTTGCCTACGTCCGCTGGTAACATGGCGGCACACAGCAGTTTGACGGCTCTGTTTCCCATTCAGAGCCAGTTAGACTACGCTCTGGAAGACGCAGTAACACAAGAAGAGAAGGAGAATCTGGTATATCAGTATTTACGAAAGTTGGATGAAAACGAAGATTTGAAGATTCCTGATTTTGAAAAAGGTTAGCGTGTATATTATTCATATCAGTTTAGCTTATTAGATAGCGAACTTTGTTTTGGGTGGAGCTCTCTCTCTCTCTCTCTCTCTCTCTCTCTCTCTCTCTGTGTCTCTCTCTCTATCTATCTATCTATCTATATATATATATATATATATATATATATATATATATATATATATATATATATATATATGTATATGTATGTGTGTGTATGTATATGTATGTGTGTGTATGTATATGTATGTGTGTGTATGTATATGTATGTGTGTATATATGTATATGTATGTGTGTATGTATATGTGTATATATATGTATATGTATATGTGTATATATACATATATGTATATGTGTATGTATATGTATATGTGTATGTATATGTATATGTGTATATATATGTATATGTATATGTGTATATATATGTATATGTATATGTGTATATATATGTATATGTATATGTGTATATATATGTATATGTATATGTGTATATATATGTATATGTATATGTGTATATATATGTATATGTATATGTGTGTATATGTGTATATATATGTGTATATGTGTATATATATGTATATGTATGTGTGTATGTATATATATATATGTATGTGTATATGTATATATATATATGTATGTATATGTATATGTATATGTGTATGTATATGTGTATATATGTATATGTGTGTGTGTGTGTATGTGTATGTGTGTGTGTGCGCGTGTGTGTGTGTGTGTATATATATGTGTGTGTGTGTGTGTATATATGTATATGCGTGTGTGTGTGTGTGTATATACAGTGGGGGGGAAAAGTATTTGATCCCCTGCTGATTTTGTACGTTTGCCCACTGACAAAGAAATGATCAGTCTATAATTTTAATGGTAGGTGTATTTTAACAGTGAGAGACAGAATAACAACAAAAAAAATCCAGAAAAACGCATTTCAAAAAAGTTATAAATTGATTTGCATTTTAATGAGGGAAACAAGTATTTGACCCCTTTGACTTAGTACTTGGTGGCAAAACCCTTGTTGACAATCACAGAGGTCAGATGTTTCTTGTAGTTGGCCACCAGGTTTGCACACATCTCAGGAGGGATTTTGTCCCACTCCTCTTTGCAGATCCTCTCCAAGTCATTAAGGTCATTTTCAATGCCCTGGCTGAGGGAAGGAGGTTCTCACCCAAGATTTGATGGTACATGGCCCCGTCCATCGTCCCTTTGATGCAGTGCAGTTGTCCTGTCCCCTTAGCAGAAAAACACCCCCAAAGCATAATGTTCCCACCTCCATGTTTGACGGTGGGGATGGTGTTATGACTTGGGGTCATAGTCAGCATTCCTCCTCCTCCAAACACGGCGAGTTGAGTTGATGCCAAAGAGCTTGATTTTGGTCTCATCTGACCACAACACATTCAGATGTTCATTGGCAAACTTCAGACGGGCCTGTACATGTGCTTTCTTGAGCAGGGGGACCTTGCAGGTGCTGCAGGATTTCAGTTCTTCACGGTGTAGTGTGTTACCAATTGTTTTCTTGGTGACTATGGTCCCAGCTGCCTTGAGATCATTAACAAGATCCTCCCCTGTAGTTCTGGGCTGATTCCTCACCGTTCTCATGATCATTGAAACTCCACGAGGTGAGATCTTGCATGGAGCCCCAGACCGAGGGAGACTGGCAGTTTCTTCCATTTGCGAATAATCACACCAACTGTTGTCACCTTCTCACCAAGCTGCTTGGCGATGGTCTTGTAGCCCATTCCAGCCTTGTGTAGGTCTACAATCTTGTCCCTGACATCCTTGGAGAGCTCTTTGGTCTTGGCCATGGTGGAGAGTTTGGAATCTGACTGATTGATTGCTTCTGTGGACAGGTGTCTTTTATACAGAGAACAAGCTGAGATTAGGAGCACTCCCTGTGTAAAAGACACCTGGGAGCCAGAAATCTTGCTGATTGATAGGGGATCAAATACTTGTTTCCCTCATTAAAATGCAAATCAATTTATAACTTTTTTGAAATGCGTTTTTCTGGGTTTTTTTGTTGTTATTCTGTCTCTCACTGTTAAAATACACCTACCATTAAAATTATAGACTGATCATTTCTTTGTCAGTGGGCAAACGTACAAAATCAGCAGGGGATCAAATACTTTTTCCCCCACTGTATATGTGTGTGTGTGTGTCTTGTGTTAGTCTTGACATGTCGTGTCCGACATGTTTTCAAACTTACTGTTCATTACAAGCAGCAAAGTTTGTGCATTATGGGAATTCTGTATAATTTTTTTGTACAGGTTTCCACTATTCTACTGCAGTGCATTGTGGGATTTCATCAAAGTACTAAATTTCCACTATGCTTTTGAACACGTACATAATACCCAAACTCCCAAACTAGTGCACTATATAGTAATAGCAGTATGGTTTTGATCATATGGCTTTTCAGAGTCCCAACTGCCAGGAATTACTCTGAAACAGTGACCTGTTTCTTTGAAGCATGAGCTATACAAAGTGAATGTCTGCTTATTTTATAACACAATAATAGACCAAAAAAATCTCTGGTATACTGCAGGGCTGGAGTGGCTAAACACTGAGGGACCTCTGTCTCTGCAAAGGGAGTTATCAGGCAAAGTGGTGGTGCTGGACTTCTTCACCTACTGTTGCATCAACTGCATGCACATACTGCCAGATCTGCACCAACTGGAGCAGCTTCACACTGTTAAAGGTACACATCCACACATACATATCTTCAATGTGGACACCACCAGTTTATGATTACCCCTGAGTGAAAGTTACCTTTCCATTTTGATTGTTAACTCTTTGCAATATAAAAGCACATCTCAAGGAAGTATTAAAATATAAAATATAAGATAAAATTCCCATTCATGTATTCACATTGGAATGAAAGGTTCCCAACCTGCATGTATATCATGCAGTTTTTTTGTGATTATGCATTAATATAGCCCCATATGTTTATTTTAATAAGGCATTTTAATTTTAAAGACAAGATGGAAACTGCACCTCCTTTTTTGCCATAAACTCAGCACAGTAGTGAGAATATGTAATGGTGAAGAGTAGAGGTGCTGTTTCCCTCTTTACATTACCCATGAACTTGTGGGAGGTAGTATCAGTTACGTGCCTGGCTATTATAAGGCTCATTCGGATAAGTAATACAGTATGTAATTAATGGCATCATGAATCTGGGTGCTGTCTCACAATCTCTGTTCAGAAAGATAAAGATTTGGATTTGCTCATGTGTCTAAAATTAAACACCTCTAAAATGACCTTCCTTTGAGTAGGATGTAAATCAGAAAGCCATGTGTAATATTCCTGACTCCCTTTAATATACTTTAACTTCCACTTCTGTGTTGTGGAATAACTATACTATTACTTCCAGTTATTTTTGTATTACCATTGCACAACAAGGCCACTGACCTAAAAACATTTTTTACATTAATTATGATGCAGGGTAAGAGAAGAAATCAGGTCCAGTTTTACATTTAAATTCTACTGACCCCAGTTTTCTTGGACTTCCTCAGGGCTGTTCCTCCTCAGTCCCTTCACTCTGTACTCTGGACATGATGAGCCATTAAATATCAGAGAGAACAGTCATCATGGCTAGACACACTGTTCTGCTGGCACATGGCTTATTATAGCAGCCCTGTGAAAGGTGCTATCTGCTCTAGCTGTCAGTGGTCTATCATTACCCTCTTTGTAAGGAGGAAGTGGGCCAAGCCACGCAGCCTTTATCCTGCTTACTGCCATATCTCAAACTTTACAGTGCATCGCTGGCACAGCTTTTGGTACATTCCGTTACCAGTGATCAGAGCATACCCATGCCCCTGCTGCCCCTGCTGCCCCCTCCCCTTTTAAACAGCCTTTTTTTTTATTTTTATTTTTTTTTTTACTTGGAAATTGGTTTAAATATTGTGATCACAGGTTTGTTACTGAATGCCATATCATTGCTGTGCTCCACTGATGACTATATCGATATGTGCCCTGTGGTTAGCTGGGTAGGCGGGTGCACAAATTTACATATGTTGTTTATTCATCTAGGTCACGTAAATTTCATGTTTATTAATGAGAAAAGTGGAAAGAACCTACTAAAGTAGATTTTCCCTCTAATCGTGATTTGCACTTAAATGCTGACAGTATAAATAATATACTGATGGGCATCCAAAGCTGGAACATTGAAAATGCCATCTGTAGGTTTATATATATATATATATATATATATATATATATATATATATATATATATATATATATATATATATATATATATATATATATATATATATATTTTTTAGTGGCTGTATTTCACACTCTGAGGACAGAGAATGAAAGAATAGGAAGGAGAAATTCTCCTGACATTTCACTTGGAGCGAGAGGGAACAGTTGAGAGAAATAAAAAAAAATTAATGTAAAGTAGCATTTTGGTTGTAATGGGATGCCTGAGGGCTGCATGGGTTTTGCTCTCACATTTGATATCATGCCATCAGAATTATTCACAAACTTCACTGTTCATCGACTATACCACTGTGTTGTCTAAGATAAATGTTCCCTTAACATTTATCAAAAAAAGTATACCTGCTCTCTTTTTTTATTAAAAGTCTTTATTATTAAACAAAATATTATTTTTTAAAAAATGAAGAGTTTTATATATGATTGACAGCTCAATGATCAGACTAGGATAAAACCAATTAATTTAGAATCCCTCTTTATCTCCAGCAAGAAAGCACTTCCTGGCCATTTGTCAGTTCTAAAACATGAGCAGGTTTACAATAAAAATAACCCTTAAATGTACAAAGACAAAAGCCATTTTAAAAGGCCGTCAACCAAGGAAACAATTTGACGGCTCAGACAAACAGGATGTATTCATCCAAAGATTGACTAAGACATCCATCAATACATCACACATCCATGCATTGTTTGATGAGAGTCCTCTATCCAGCCTTGAATATCTTTTTATCTAAAAAGAACAAAAGCAATTTGTTGAGAAAACATGAAAGTAATGCTGCAATATTTCACTTATTCCTGAATGAAACTTTTATTTTCCCCACTTGGTTGCTAAAAGACCCTTTTAAAAGGAGACCCATATTTCTCCCTGGCTGCTTCAATATTTCATATATTAACCTTTCAGACCTACAGGCTTTCATGGGGAGATCTCATTTCTTTTGCCTTCACCTACTTTAGTAAGAGAAGTGCACTCTGCTACAGGGATCTGAATAAGCAGTTGACAAGAACTCATCTTATTTTCTTTAAAAATTGTAGTTTTTGGCTATTTGATAGTGATGGTGTTGTGCAGTATAGCAGCAGCTACACTACCTGCATATATCAGCAAAGAAAAGACAGTAAGGAGTTTACATCCTTTAACAGTTTTACCTGAGGACACACTGCAGTTAAAGAGAGGAAGGTTTTATTGCCTGCTGTGTCCTATTCTCGTTCCAGGACCCCTGAGGAAACAGCTGGCCCCAGGTCAACAACAGGGTCAAACTTTGGTTGAGTCATAATATGACTTGAAATTTACAACATCTAAATGATCAAAAACACCGGAATTCTTCTTCTTCACTTGCCTCTTGTCCTTTTCTTTCTTCTCTTCTCTCTTAGATGGCCTGGTTGTGGTAGGTGTTCACTCTGCTAAGTTTCCCAATGAGAAGGTTTTGCAGAACATTTGCAGTGCTGTGTTGAGGTACGGCATCACTCACCCAGTGGTGAACGACAGTGACGCTCGGCTGTGGAACGAGTTGGAAGTGTCCTGCTGGCCCACCCTGGTGATTCTGGGGCCCAGGGGAAATCTGCTGTTCTCTCTGGTGGGTGAGGGACATCGAGAACGCCTCTTCCTGTTCACCGCTGGTGCTCTCAAGCACTATGGACAGCAGGGTTTGCTCAGAGACCATGCTGTGGAAAAACAGCTCTTCAAGGACTCCTTACCACCTTCCATCCTGTCATTCCCAGGAAAAGTGGCAGTGGATCCCAAAAGCAAGAACTTGGCCATTGCAGATACAGGACACCACAGAGTTCTGGTGGTGTCCAGTACTGGAGAAGTCCTATATTGTGTAGGGGGTAAGAATTGTTGAACTGTTTCTCTTCACTGATTCAATGGCAACTTTTATGTAACTGATGTTTGAGAACAGGCAGGCTACTGTACAGAAACATGTTTAATCTTTATTATGGCAGGGCCTGAAAGTGGAAAGCGGGATGGGGACCTGTCTAAGGCGCAGTTTAATTCTCCTCAAGGAATTTTCATGAAAGGAGACACTGTGTATGTGGCTGACACCGAGAATCACCTCATCAGGAAGGTAAATGGATAATGAGCTCTGCACTGCAGTTGCAGGCTTTGACCTACTTCTCTGACTTCAGCAGATCTGTCATGCTGTGTTGTGTGTGTTTTTCTCTTACATCAGATTGACCTTTCAGAAAGAACAGTTACAACTTTAGCCGGCATCGGCGTGCAAGGCACAGATAAAGTGGGCGGAGCAATGGGACTCCAGCAGCCAATCAGCTCCCCCTGGGACATAGTCCTTGGCACAGCAGGTGAGGATTTTATCGAACATTCTGTTTGGAGGAATTGCTAGATCAGTGGTTATTACGGTTCTGAGCAAGAGATCAGAAAGATGACCGTTCAAATCCCAGGACTGTCAGAGAGCAAACTATTCAGATTTGTAAATAGAAAAAGCAATTTCGTGCAAATGCAATTTTGCCAATTCAAGTAGTTTTCCACAAGGAAAGCACAAAAAAAAAGAAGAAAAAGTTGCATCACAGATTTTGAAAAAAGCAGCAGCAAAATCGAGCATTTTTGGCCACAACAATCACAAAAAACTCCTAATTCAAAATGACTGTTCATCAAAGCCTTCAGAGTAGACAGTAAAGCAGGGGGCTTCAACCTTATCAAAGGGCTGGTGTGACTGCAGGCTTTCATTATAGCCAAATTGGAGGCACACTTGATAGTTGATTGGAGACTAAGATGAACTGATTAAACAAGTGAAATCAGGTGTGGCTCCTGCTTTGTTGGAATGAAAGCCTGCAGCCACACCAGCCCTTTCTGGATAAGATTGAAGACCCCTGCAGTGAAGTGTGACACCACCCCACCTAGAAAGTGATTCAGTGCATTTTCTTTTAAAATCAAATGTTTCCATGCAACTTATTCATCTTTTGCTTTATTGATTTCTATTATTGTTTGTTTTTCTTCTTACTTTTTTTTTTCCTCGTACAGATGGGTGTATTTGATTTCTCTTTTCCCACAAATTTACTTTATTGTATTACAAACCTTTTGTTTTATTGGCAAGACAGATAGCAAATAAACCTGCTCTCTTCAGTCTCTTGTGTTCGAGTGTGTTGATTCCTTATGAGGTGAGGGTCACATGGTGGGTGGTCATGTCTTTTTCCTCCTGCGTACACCACCCAAAGTTCATGTGAGGGGATCATGAGGTGTTATGAGGTAACAGGGTGAAAAGGTCATTGAAACACACAGCCTTGTTCTTGCTTCCGCTGCTTTAATATTTCTTCTCCTTTGTATAGCCTTTCCTTGCATAGGAATTACAGTCACTTAATATTTTTCTCTCAGTATTACTCATGAAATTTAATGTCTCATAAAGCCTGAGTTTATTATTCTGCCAGGAGCAATTTTATTTTATTTTATGATCTTTTTATTCATCTTATTCACCACAAGATTGTCTCTATCAGTCCCATCAGCCTCCTAATCACGGTTCCCTTTTGAAGTTCTCTCTGTAGCTCTGGTTGTTGATACCATATTTGTCTTTCATGCAGCTTAGTGTGGAGTGTAGTTGGTCAAAGTGGACCTTTGTTCTTATAGAATGGACTCTTGTTGTTTGGAGCGACCCACGAGTAAGCAGCCAGGTCTGCTGGTTACTAGTGGCAGATATTAAGATGAATGTGTTGTCTGGGCTGAGCTCCGAACATGATAAGATCAAAAACGCTCGTGAGTGACCTCCGGCTTCAAACAGAACCTGCTCCACTTGAAGGATTGTAGCAACGTTCTTGAACAAACTGCTTGATTTATTTGGCTCGTCTAACTGCCTCACACAGTATATTTATAGTTTTCTGTAAGGCAACTAATCTTGTGACCTTAAATGCAAAGATTTTACTGTTTTTAATTGTGAGCTAGCATTTTTTTTTCTTTTAGCATTTAGAAAACCAGTTGACAAGCAGAATCTATGATATGGAATGCCATTTGATCCCATATAAGTCTGGAGTCATTATTGTGGAACGAGATGAAATCATCAGTGTATCTGAAAATGCACCTTGCGCTTTTGAAGTAGTCTATGGCCATTTGTTTTTGTCATGCTGTTTTCCAGATAATGAATACACAACGGATCAGAAGCCTTTGCAGTTTTCTATGATTGTGATGTATTTGAGTTTGTGTCTGTGGGACTGTTTGGAGCGCATTCTTGGCCCCTATGGTGTTTGATCACTCATTCCCTCTCAGTCAGCTGCTTCTTTGCTTCAGTCTGACCTTTAGGACACACAGTGCTCCCCCAAGCATCTGTCCTTCACTGATTCAGTCCCTTTGCATGTTGAATGGTCATTTGAACATAGTGCAGTGAAAAATTTGAATAATTTTCCAAATGTAGTCAGACATGTTTAGCGTGTGAAGTCTGATTCCTTTAGCCACCAGTCTGGCATAATCACACTTTTGCTGCATTGTTTCTAAAACTGTTTTGCATACTACTTGGACAAAGGTGCTATATAAAAACAGTAGTAGTGGCCATCTTGAAATCAGAATCACTTTCCTTCTCAGCTCATAGTATTAGAGGTTGGTCACAATGGTCAAATGGTCACACTTGTATATTAGCACTTATACCACTGTACTGTTGAACTCTAAATTCTGATTGGTCAGAATTTCTTTAACAGCAGCTCTGATGGTAGCGCCAAATCACAGATCATTCTAATACATTATAATTTCTGTAGTAACAGGGGAATGGCAGACACTCCAGAAAGTCCAATAGTAAACAGATTAAAAAGTTTTAACAAAAAGTTGTATAATTGTTGATATAGTGACTCTCTGTATGGAGATGTTTATATAACACTGATTATCTCCAGTGCCAGCACTTGGTAACAGACAGAGGCAAAGGAGGACTTTGCGCTTGCTTGGTTCTCAGTAACATGAAAAGTTGCATATTTTTTGGCTTGGGGAAAAAAAAAGGAATAAAACACTTTGGGACATGAAAACGATCAGCTTTGGGGTGGTAATGGCATCACGCCTTGGCATGTTTTATTCCTTACTTATTTTGCTATTTATTTTTATTTGCTATTTTATGACAAATGATATTAATGAGCCAAACAATGATTTTGAGACAAGTGTGAAATGATTTAGTTATGCTGTTTGCACAAGGCTAAACTGGCAGCTTTAAGCATTAGTCTTGTATTCCAGTGCAAAACTAAAGAACCAAATATGTTTTGTGTGATTGGCTGTGTTTAGGGTAAATAGAAAATTGTCATTTCATTTAATTTCTTGTGTAACTGTTGCTTTAAGCACATATAAATCTTAAAAGCTTTCTTGAAGCCCATGAGACTGAATTTAAATTATTGTTTATTTAGTATATGTTTTCATAATTTAGGTCTATGTAAAACCTCCTTCAATAATGGTTAAATATTATTGCTGTTGTCATTTAATTTAATACGTACTACTAAGTTTGAAGTTGATGGATTTCTGCATTTAAGGTCTGGAGTCATTATTTTGTCCCCCCTGTAGATGTCTTGCATCCTTACCTTTTATTCTTTTCTAATTATTTAAAAAGCTGCATGTAGAAAGATTTAATCTCAGGCCATCGGTTCCTCTCTCAATCTTTATTTGCCATTAATGCATGTATCTGGGCTTTGGGCCAGCTGAAATTGTCTCAGATAAACAACACCATTAGCTGGCTATTGTTAGACATGAGTGTAATGGCCCTCATTGTCCATTCCTCTCATAAAAACACACACACACGGTGTGGTCCTGAACACGGACACTGTTGAATAGGGTTTAGCTACAGTCTAATTGGAGTGTGAGTGCTTTAGTGAATTACCGTAGAGACTGAATGCTATTCATGTTGGGAACTGCAAAACATGTGCGCACACTGTTACACTCTCGATGCGTTGATGTACACAAACGCTAATAATATAGTACTGAACACAGCCTAAATAATTGAACTCACTTGTGTGCTGTTGTCCCTGTAATTACTCTCCATTTCTGACAGTGACTTGAAGGTCAGTTTTTGACCAGTGGAGCCTAATTCGTGTTTTAAGAATTCAAAAGTATATGCTTTAAAAAGAGGAGTGATTTGTTTGAAATTCTCTAAAGAAGACAGATCAATCAACTCTCCAGAAAAAAAACAGAAACAATGGTTAATAGCCCTATTGTAAGATATGTATCAACTTAAGTGTGTGTGTGTGTGTGTGTGTGTGTGTGTGTGTGTGTGTGTGTATACACGCATGTGATATCACAGGTTGTACAAAGGATAACGTGTTGTGGATAGCAATGGCAGGGACACATCAAATCTGGGCTCTGTTCCTAGGAGATGGGAAGCTGCCCAAAGGAAGGTAAGCTGTTCCCTGTCGGTCGACTAGGGACATGGTGCCCCACACACACACACACACACACACACACACGCGGCACCAGTATTATGTCATTCTCAAGGGTACAGCATGCTGTGCTGTAAGCTGTGATTATTTTTACTTGAATTAAGCCAATTCTCCTCAAATGTGGTAGTGAATGTACACATTTGTAAATATTATTTTTGTCTTTCATTCTTCCATTTTTAACTTCTAATGCGTGATTTACATATTTCATATTCAGTGATAAGAGGCAAAAGTTTCCATTCCCCATGATTTAATAATTTGGGGGGTGGGGGTCCCCCCCCTGTATTTTACAGTTCCAAAATTTGAAAAATGTGGGTGTATCCTTTAACAAGAACACAATCTAAAATTATTACAGAAAATTATTCTAAAAAAGATATTTTTGAGCTAAGAGGATCCAAAAGCAGTTCAAAGAATACGAAAGTGGCTTAAAGTAGTTGTAAATGCAAAAGGTGGGTTTACAAGTCAATGGTTCATATTTCTATCTGTTCAGAAAGAGAGATATGTAAGGGATAATCCACGGCTAGGTGTGCATTACACTATTTTAATGCATGACGTGGAGGCAAAGAACCACACCTTCCAGCCAATCAGAATCGAGTATTCCGACAGACCATGGTATAAAAAAAGGTATCTTATGAGGTAACTGATATCACTTCATTCTTTAATAGCTGTGTAATGTATAGGCATTAACATCTGAGAAACTGAACATAGTCAATAATTTATTGCTCTATAAATTTTGTTTCATCATTTTGTCCCAACTTTGGCAACGTGACACATTCTTTGAATGTTTTGAAAATGAATAAAATCCGTATTTGTGCACACACTGTAATAAAACATCCACACTAATCTCTTATTTTCCTCATTATGTGATTGCAGTGAGTATAAAAAGGGCCAGTGTGTGCGCTTTGCAGGCAGTGGGAATGAGGAGAACAGGAATAACGCGTACCCTATTAAAGCTGGCCTGGCTCAGCCATCAGGTCTGACCTCTGCTCCTGAAGAGCCATGGAGTTGCCTGTTCATCGCCGACAGCGAGAGCAGCACCATCCGCAGCCTTTCTCTGAGCGACGGAGCTGTCAAACATGTAGTCGGAGGGGAGAGGGACCCCCTGGTGAGATTTATTTTCAGCTTTCAAAGCATCTCCGTATGATCTCTAAAAAGTGCTAAAATTCAAAATTGAACAATATAAAGAGCCTGCAGTGCTGCTGCAAAGGAAAAGGCTGTATCTGTGATCATTTAGATCCACGTTCCTGTGAAAAGGAGCTTACACGCTAGAGTTGAACATCGTTAGAAAAGGGATTGAAGTTTTTCTCTGGGCTGCTGAGCAGGGTGGTCAGATGAGAGCAGTGTGATCTCTTCGCCTGTGTCCATTCGTTCCTTTCGCAATTCTAATCAGCAGTGCTTTGCACACTCTGTCCTGCAGCACTTTGTGTTTTCCACACAGGAAAAAAAGGCCCACCTGTTCCCAATAATACAGAGGTGGTTTAAAAAAAAAAAACAAAAAAAACCCACAAGATAAAGATTTACATTTTTTTGGCTTCATGAATTACAGAGTACAAAGCAAATGTAACATGTTGTGTTAAATTTTGACAGGCGGGAATGCAAATCTTCCGGAGTGCTCTCTAACACAAATACATGTTTAATAAATGAGGTCAGGAGCAATCACGATCATGCTAGACACGAGCTGAGACAACCTAGTGGAGAAGGTACTTATTTCAATTCCACCCCGAAATGAAGACATTTTCAGATCTGTGTTATTTTTCATCTCATGGTTTGTGTATTCCTGAGAATTAGAATGGATCTGATTGCTCTGTTTGCTAGTTAGATTTGAGTGTAATTATTCTTTCCTGCCTTGTTACAGGACTTGATTGGTGAATTAGACGCGAGTAACTGTGACTCCTGTGGAGTGACATGACAGAGCAAGCTTGTTTCTAATTTACTCTTTGCAAAGCCACACTGCAGCATCAACTCAATGACTTGTAATTGTCTTGAGTACATGAAATGATGTATGAAAGATTCTGTAATAATAAGCCAATAAAAGGAAATCATTCAGTAGACCAACAAATGAAAGATATAACCCCAACATGTCAGGAAAAAAAATTTAAAAACAGAATCACTGAGTTGGAAAAATGATCACCCCCCATTTTGTTGAACCGCCTTTTGCTTTAATTACAGCCTTTAGTCTGTCGGGATATATCTCTACTAACTTTGCACATCTAGACTTTGCAATATTTGCCCACTTTTCTTTGCAGAACTGCTCAAGTTCAGTTAAATTTGATGGTGACCTTTTGTGGACTGCAGTCTTCAAGTCATTCCACAGATTTTCAATGGGGTTTAAGTCTGGGCTCTGACTAGGCCATGCAAGGACATTCACCTTTTTCTCCTTCAACCACTGTGTGGTCAGTTTTGCTGAGTGCTTTGGGTCATGTAAACCTTCTTCCCATTGACAACTTTCTGGCAGAGGGCAGCAGATTTTCCTCAAGAATTTGACTGTATTTTGCCCCATCCATTTTCCTTCTATCCTGACAAGTGCTCCAGTCCCTGCTGCAGAGAAACACCCCCATAACAGGATATTACCACCTCCATGCTTTACTGTAGGAATGGTGTTATCTGGATGGTGAGCTGTATTGGATTTCTGCCGGACATATCGTTTGATGTTGAGGCCAAATAATTCAATTTTAGTCTCATCTGACCTGAATCTTCAAGGTGCGTTTTGGCAAAGCTCAGTCGTGACTGCATCTGTCCTTTCTTAAGGCGTGACTTTTTGCTTGCAACCCTCCCATACAAGCCACATTTGTGGAGAATTTGTGATATTGTTGTCACATGCACACAATGACCACTCTTTGTCGTAAATTCCTCCAACTGCTTCAGAGTTGCTGTAGGCCTCTTGGCAGCCTCTCTGACCAGTTTCCTCCTGGCTCTTTCATCAGCGATGTCCTGATCCAGGGAGGGTCTGTGTTATACCAAATACCTTCCACTTCTTAATAATAGACTTCGCTATGCTTCTAGGCATTGATAAAGTCTTTTGAAATGTTTTTGTATCCATCTCCTGACTTGTGACTGTCCACAACTTTATCCTGGAGATCTTTTGACAGACAGCAATAGTTGATTGTTTGCTTCAGCTGCACTACCAATGACTGAAATGCTCCAGGAAAGTTATCTTCATGCTGAGCTAATCAAAATGACCACAGCTGATCACAGTTGAAAGTCAAATGGCTTTGTGTGCCATTGAGAAGGTGATTAGCTACACCTGATTGAGTTTACAAGTCATTTTTAAGAGGGAGGTGATCCTTTTTCCAACTCAGCGATTCTGTTTTTTAATTTTTTTATGACATGTTGGTGTTGTATCTTTCACTTGGATATTATAAGTTGCACTGAGTAAATACAGCTGGATAAAACAAAAACTTTGTCTTCATTTCAGGCTGAAAAGCAACAAAATGGGGGGGGGTGATTCTTTTCTATACCCAATGTATATATGAAGTCAAATTTAATTAACACTTCAGTGATAAAGCAAATTTCCATCCAGAACAAATAAACAAATCCTTATTTCTTATAAATGAAACATTTAAAGAAATTTAAAAAAAAATTTAACTGACCACCAAAATGAATAAAATTTTAATGTGAAATATTTTGTAGATCAACTTCAAAAATCCTGTGTTGATCTATGAGTGTTTGCCCAGCATTCAGGTCAGTGCTTTGTTGTGCCTCGTCTACACAAATGGCGCCATTACTCAGCTGAAGGAATAAATGAGCTGATAAAGATTGACGAATAAGTGCCATTGAATTGGCTTGGTTTCTTTGTATTGAAAACTACACAGTGTTTGGAATTTTGGAATTTGGCCCTCTTTGAAAGTTTCTTGCAGAAGAACGTTAACGTGGGCTGTGTCCCAAACTGCACAATGCACACTAAATTGTATACCTAATGACAAATGGTCACAAATAGTGACTATCATACTATTTAATATGATAGTATGCAGTTAAGGTTGCAGCCCAAATATTTGTGACTTGCAACAAATAAATGACTTAACTGTTCAACAAGAAAAAAGCTGAAACTCCATCAATCCTGAATCCTTTTCTTTTTATAATGTAATATAGGGCTCTCTGTCTGTGTGTGTGTGTGTGTGTGTGTGTGTGTGTGTGTGTGTGTGTGTGTGTGTGTGTGTGTCGCTCGCTCACTCGATTGGCTATGGCTCCTGCCAGTCACTGTGTAGCTAGACCACTTCTTTTGTGTCTGAAGTTAGGTGTGATAACGTTTGATATATCTAAGCTAGAGTATGATGTATGCGTATAATTTTCTTCCGACACCCCTGACACAGCACTCACTGTGAATTGCTATGACTGGATTGTCAGGGTGACTCACAGCAGCTCAGGAATATGTTATAGAGAATTTTTTTCTCTCCTGACTCAGTCATGTTTGTTTTTCACTTTTAAAGAAAGAAAAAAAAAAACCCTATGCACTGTAGCTTTATTGATGTAGCAAGCTTAAGGACAGTAGCACAGCCCTCCAGTCTCAACTGTTTGTGTTTTCTCTTTGTTTTAACAGAATCTGTTTGCCTTTGGAGATGTGGATGGAAAGGGGGTGGATGCTAAGCTCCAGCACCCTTTAGGAGTGGCCTGGGATGCCAGCAACAGCCTGCTCTATGTGGCAGACTCCTACAATCACAAGGTATTTTTTTTCTCAAAAGGATATATATTTTTTTAGTGGAAGGAGTGCTCACTGTTCACATTTGTTATAATTTGTAACTGTTCATAATTTGTTCACATTAGTCATGCAGAGACTAGACACCCAGTCTTCTTATACATATTAAATCGTGACTTCCCATTCCAGATCAAAGTTGTGGACCCTAAAACTAAGCAGTGCAGGGTGCTGGCAGGCACTGGGGAAGCAAGCAACACATTTGGCCCGAGCTTTGCAGAGACCGGTTTCAATGAGCCTGGGGGTCTCTGTGTGGCCGAGGGGGACACGCTGCTCTACATAGCAGACACCAACAACCATCACATCAAAGTGCTGGACTTGGAGACCAAAACAGTGTCCATGGTCAGTGTGTGTGTCTGTGTGTGTGTGTGTGTCTGTAATCTCTGCAGAAGGACATTAAGTGGCATAACCATCTTCAAACACAGAATCCCTAACCTTTTGCTTCTCTCTACCTCATTTTTATTCTTTCAGTTCCCCATTTCAATGGTAGAAGTTGATTCTTTCTTTTCAACCGCTGCTTCTACTGCTGCTGTTGTAAAGGTTCCCAAGCTCCCAAAGTCAGCCCCAGTGCTCAACATGGCTATGCTGCCTGTGTCAGCAGGGCAGGTCATCGATATCCACCTCAGCCTGACTCTGCCTGCTGGAACCAAACTGACCAAGGATGCCCCCAGCTTTTGGAGTCTCTCTGCTGAAGGTACTGAATTGATGACTGAGTAGAGTTCGCAGGAAAGATGGTTTTGAAAATCGTATACATACACTTACTGGCCACTTTAATAAGACAACAGTACACCTGCTCATTCATGCATTTTTCCAGTCAGCCAACAATGTGGCAGCAGTGCAATGCATTGTGTAATCATACAGATGGTGCAAAAAAGAAAAAAACATCCAGTGAACAGCAGTTCTGCTGTAGTCCATCCGCCTCAAGGTTTGATGCTTTGTGTGTTCTGAGATGCGTTTCTACTCATCACAGTTATAAAAAGTGATTATTTGAATTACTGTAGCCTTCCACCGTGGCCATTCTTCTCTGATCTCTCTCAACAACAAGGCGTTTCCACCCACAGAAGTGCCACTCACTGTAAGTTGCTCTAGATTTGTCTGCCAAATGCAATAAATGTAAATGTAATATCAGCAAACCAGCCTGCCTGGCACCAACAATCATGGCATGGTGAAAGTCAGTGGGATGACTGAGAATCTTTCCACACTCTGATGTTTGATTTGAACATTAACTAAAACTCTTGACTGGTATCTGCATGATTTTATGCATTGCACTGTGGCCACATAATTGGCCGAATGGATAATTGCATTAATGAGCAGGTGTTCCTAATAAAGTGGTCAGCGAGTGTATATTTGTGTATATGTATATAAAGTAGATTTCTACAGGGTGTCTGCAGGTCCTTAAAAATACTTGTATCTGAAATGAGATTTAACATGCCAAAAGAGTTTGAGTACCTTTTCCCTCATTTACAGGCCCTTCCAAAAGTATTGGAACAGCAAGGCCAACTTTTTTTTTTTCCCCTATACGCTGAAGACATTTGGGTTTGAACTCACATATTTACATCTAGATGTGTTTAAACAACTTGGAACATGGCACATTTGATGGCAGACCATCCAGTTTTTAGGTGAGCAAAACTATAGGAACAGATAGTTTTAAATCAAATAACACTAAATTTGTTTGCATATCCCTTGATTGCAATAACTGCATCAAGCATAAGTTGTTTGTTCCGGGGGTTTCTCCTTCAGTTTTTTTCTTCAGGAGGTGAAATGCATGCTCAATTCAGTTAAGGTCTGCTGATTGTTTTGGCCAGTCTAAAACCTTCTACTTTTTCCCCCCCTGAATAATGCTTTGTTGTGTTGGCAGTGTGTTTGGGGTCATTGTCTTGCTGTATGATGAAATTCCTCTCAATTAGATTGGATGCATTTCTCTGTATATTGGCAGACAGAGTGTTTCTGTAAACTTCTGAATTAATTCTGCTGCTATCATCATGTTACATCAATAAAGGTTAATGAGCCTGGTCCATAAGCAGTCATGCAAGCCCAAGCCATGACACTACCTCCACCATGCTTGACTGATGAGCTTGTATGTTTTGGATCATGAGCAGATCCATTCTTTCTCCACACTTTAGCCTTTCCATCACTTTGGTAGAGGTTAATATTGGTTCCAGAACTTTTTGTGGCTCATCTCTGTGTTTCTTTGTGAATTCCCATCTGATCTTCTGATTCTTAGTATGGCCTCTATATTTCTGCTCTCAAGGTCTTTTTCAGATGGTGACTTATGATACCCTCACCCCTGCCCTTGTGGAAGTTGTTTCTTCACATTTCTGTCAACAACTGCTGCTGTTTTCCTTGGCCGAACTGTTCGATGTCTGGTTGTTAGTAAACCAGTTAGTAGTAGTTTCTTTCTTTTTCAGGACATTCCAAATTGTTCTATTGGCTATGTCCAATGCTTGTGCAGTGGCTCTGATCGATTTTTCCCTCTTTTCTCAGCTTTAAAATGGCTTGCTTTTCTCCCATAGACAGCTCTCTGGTCTTCATGTTGGTTTGTCTTTTTTTTTTTTTTTTTTTTTTTTTTTTTTTTTTTTTTTTTTTTTTTTTTTTAAAACAACAAATGGGTCTCAAACCAAAATGGGTGGGTTAAAAAAAACAAATCTGCCATGTTCCAAGTTGTTTAACAGAAGGAAATGAAAGCTGAAATTCTGATCTATCGTGTCTCATTCATCTTTTGATCTCAAACCCAAATGTCCTAATAGTATTGCTAAAACAATAGATTGTCCTTGCAGGTCCAATAATTTTGTAGGGGACAGGTATATGGCTTTTGATTTTAGGCTATTTTTAATCTTTTTTTTTTTTTTTTTTTCTTTTTCTGTATGTGAATGAATCCATTCAGAATCCTGAATGACAACTCCTCTCACACACGCACGCACACAGGGTGTGCATTAAACCAAAGCTGATGTTAACTTGCTTCTGACATATCACAGAATGTAAATTGAGATGAAATGGTAAACTTTACTGTCCCACAGGGAGACATTTTCCTTTCCAACCATCTGCTTTAATCAATATTGGCTCAAGAATAGCAGATGATCTCACTGATTAAAACTTGTGTCCTCCAACACCTCAGAAGCTGACAGTGATGCTAAAAGCACTTGTGGGTTAAAAAATCATCAATGGTATGACTTCTATGGAAGGTTTTAAAGTATTTATTTAGCAGTAAAATAAACAGTTTCCCCATTTGAAATTTTTATATTTGGTGTGTCATTGCAAACCTGGTCTTAAATTGCACTTTAAAAAGTCATATATAAAATTTGCTTTGAGGATACCCGTCAACATCCTGTTCCTAGGATTTTTCTCTATAGTAAATGTATCCTTAAGATAACGGATAGTGTCGGATTGAGGCATTGCTGCAAGAGACTGTTTGTTGGAGTGCTTTGTTCACACATTTTCACCAGACTGCAGGGACCAGCCGGTCACACTGGGACCCAGTCCAAGGAAAAATTCACAATTCCTCTGCGATTCAGAACACACAAGCACATACTCGCTAGATCTCCCACTTCCGCTTCATATCCTCTGTCTCTCTCTCTCTCTCACACACACACACACACACACACACTTTGTCACAATGGCGAAGATAAAGTAAGAATCCGTTCAGCTATCAAAGCAACATTGATCTAAATCTAGCTGTTTTTAATCCAAGTCCTTAGGTTTCCTCCACTGTATATATTTGTTTAATTAGTGTACCTGTACTTATTTACCATAATTGCCTTACTCAGGTGGTTGTAGTTGAAATGGCAAAGGGCCCCTAAGGACTGACATTAGTAGCATCCATAATGAGTTTTGTGCCTGCAGGACTCCGTATGGCCCTTGTTATTTGATGTAATTAAATAGGCTTACTTAGTGTTAGAAATACAAAGTGCAGCTTTCCTATACTTACATTGTGCACTTGTAAAAGCACAACTGTCAGATAAAATCATGGTACAAAAAATGATTGTGGGTTTTTTTTTTTTTTTGTTTTTTTTTAAAGTCTGGCTTCATTCCATCCTGTGGTCCCATGTGTATATAAATTGTGCTTGTATGCTTCCCTAATTCAGTTTGACGCTTGTATTACTAGCATGCCCTTGGTTCAAGGCTAGTAACGCATGCACACACACATGAATATAGGCACAGCACTGACCTCACTTTGGACAGATAACATCAGTCAGTTTATTAAAAAAAAAAAAAAACACTCACGCGCGCACGCGCACACACACACACTCTACACTCTCAGTAGCCTGTCTTTAAAAGAATCATCAGGCAGTAATTTTAGGATAATTGCTGTTGACTTGTAGCTGAGTTCAGTGTGTTCCTTCACTCTCCAGGTAATGAATGGTTACTGCAAGGACATTCTGTGACGGGAAGCATTGCCGATCTCTCCCAGCCTCTCTCCATCACCTGCACGATCCCTCCTCGACTGCAGACCCCTGACCCCACACTGACCCTCAATGCCTGGGTCTACTGTTGCCTCTCAGAGGGAGGAGCCTGCATGATGAAAGCTGTGTCGTTCATACAGCCTCTGCACATTGACACCACTCGCAAAGAAGGCACTGTAGCTGTGACATTAGCGCATGTCTTTTGAAACGCACTCGCTTCTTTAGACCTTCTATGAAATGTGCACATTCAGTGTTTACTGGCACCACTTGTAGCGAACAAATACTGTTACACATGCAAATGCTTACATAAAAACGTGCGTTTACACACGTATACTGTAATTAATTGACAACGTGGGTGTTCATCCACATGAAACATATGACTAGAATAACATAGTTGCATATGTTAGATAATTAGCAGCTCCAGAACAAAGTGCCTTTCGTTCTCAGAAGCGCATATTACCTAACTGCATCATTCCTGCTTGGCTCAAGGCTGTGTGCAGTCAGGCACTCGGATCTGTTTTTCTCCACATATCTGATGTAGCTTATCTTTTCAGCAGAAAAACAACTTCTATCAGCATTATTTTTCAGAAAATGATCACATGTCTGAAACACAAATCTGAAAAGATCAACTTCTAATAGTGTAATTTTCCCAGTACATACTGAACTTTTTTTTTTTTTTTTTTTTTTTTTTTATAAATCAGAGTGCACTTAGATCTGTTGAGAACTCTCAACATTATTAGTCATCTTCATTTGTGATTCGAACCATTTAAACAATCTTGAACTGGATACTAAGCTGCCCCTCAGGTTTTTCTTTTGCTTTCTTTTTTTTTTAATAAACCTAGTACTTAATTATTAATATATTAATATAAAACTGCATTTGAAAAAGGCAACATGTATTTCAATTTGTGTAGCTTTTCAGAAGGAGAAACAAAAATAAATGGTATTAAGTTTTACACGACTGTTGGTGGTTCACAGTTTAGCCCATGTATCATGTTTTTAGAGTGCTTAAATGACACTTAATCCAGATTCAAGCTTGGCACCCTCATGGCAGTGGTAAAAACAGAAGCCAGCATGCCTAACTGGACCTTTGCATCGCTCAGATTTAGTGTATTTTCTCATTCTTGTCCAAAGGCAGCTGATTTTCTACACAGCATCTAAATTCTGCACTTTAACTCAGTGAAAGAAGTAATATAATAAACGTTATTTTACCAGTTTGTATGTGTTCAGCATTTCTGCATCTGTTCTGCCTGTCTCTTCTCTTTTTATATATGCTGCTCAGAACAAAACTGCATGTCATCTTAAACATAAAAGTCTGACATGTTATCATCTAATGATTTGGTCCATATGCACCTTGCATGACATTAGGAAGGGGACACACTGATTTATAACTTGAGTGTTATAAATCTATATAACAGATTACTGAGCATATTCATTATTTATTTAAAACCTGAAATACCGACCACTCGCGTACAGATTTACCCTTGATGGTGTCCTTACAAAGTTTAAAACAGTCATGTGATTCTCAAGGGGTTCTGTGGATAATTAAGCATTCTTAGCTTCCTAAGAGTTCTACTTGCAAGTCTTTCTGAAAAGAAACCTTTTGTGTTCACATTTAAAAATCTTCCATTTAAAAATCACTGGGATCAAATTAGATCAACAGTGCAGCAGAGCTTTAATGTTCTTTAAGTATTTGGGGGGAAAATTAATTTTTTTCAGTTTTGTTGATGTAATGATATGTTAAGACCATATTATTTCTAGTTAACCAATGAATAAAATGACTACTGTGCTTAGAACTTCACCAGCCCCACAACATGCCATCCTATATCAAACACAACGTAATGTACACTAACCAGGCACTTTATTAGGAACACCTGTACACCACACATTCATGCAGTTATCTAGTCAGCCAATTGTGTCAGCAAATCAAGCAGCTACAGACCAGCAGCTTCGGGAAATGTGATCTCAGTGATTCTGACCGTGGTATGATTGTTGGTGCCAGATGGGCTGGTTTGAGTATTTCTATAACTGCTGATCATCTGTGATTTTCACACACAACAGTCTATAGAGTTTACTCAGAATGGTGCAATAAAGAAAAAAAAAACATCAAGTGAGCAGTAGTTCTGCAGAGGGAAATGCCTTGTTGATGAGAGAGGTCAATGGAGAATGGTTCAAGCTGACAGAAAGGCTACAGTAACTCAGATAACCACTCTGTACAATTGTGGTGAACAGAAAAGCATCTCAGAATGCACAACATGATAAACCTCGAGCTGGATGGCTACAACATCAGAAGACCATGCCGGGTTGGACTTCTGTCAGCCAAGAACAGAAAGGTGAGGCTGTAGTGGGCACAGACTCATCAAAGCTGGACAGTTGAAGACTGGAAAAACATAGCCTGGTCTGATGAATCTCGATTTCTGCTGAGGCACAGATAGTAGGGTCAGAATTTGGCACCATGAATCCATGGATCCAACCTGCCTTGTGTCAACAGTCCATTCTGGTGGAGATGGTGTAATGGTGTGATTTCCTTGGCACACTTTGGGCCTGTTAATACCAATCAATCATCATGTGAATGCTACAGCCTATTTGTGTATTGTTGCTGTATTGTTGCTGACCATGTGCATCCCTTCATGGCCACAATTTACCCATCTTCTACCCATCCCATGGCTCCATCCAACATGATAATGCACCGTGACAAAGCAAATGTCATCTCAAACTGGTTTCATGAACGTGACAATGAGTTCAGTGTTCTTCAGTGGCCTTCCCAATCACCAGCTCTGAATCCAGTAGAACACCTTTGGGATGTGGTAGAACGGGAGATTCACAGCATGAAAGTGCACCTGAAAAATCTGCAGGAATTGCATGATGCAATCATATCAACATGGACCAGAATCTCAAAGGTTGTTTCCAACATCTTATAGAAGCCATGCTGTGAAGAACTGAAGATGTTTTGAGAGCAAAGGGAGGCCCAACCCAGTATTATTATGGTGTTCCTAATAAAGTACTCAGTGAGTATATTAATCTGATAATGTGGCAAAAAAACAAAATCACTGCAACAACCTGCAGAACATGATGAATGCATCACATTTTTCGGATTACTTTATAGGCAATCTGTGAGGGGTTAGATTTAAAAAAAAAAAAAAAAAGAAAAAGAAAGAAAGACCTTTGAAGCTAAGCACATAAAGATAACCTTTCATGGTACGCTTTGTTGATTTCATCGTGTTGATATACAGTGGGGGAAAAAAGTATTTGATCCCCTGCTGATTTTGTAAGTTTGCCCACTGACAAAGAAATGATCAGTCTATAATTTTAATGGTAGGTGTATTTTAACAGTGAGAGACAGAATAACAACAAAAAATCCAGAAAAACACATTTCAAAAAAGTTATAAATTGATTTGCATTTTAATGAGGGAAATAAGTATTTGATCCCCTATCAGTCAGCAAGATTTCTGGCTCCCAGGTGTCTTTTACACAGGTAATGAGCTGAGATTAGGAGCACACTCTTAAAGGGAGTGCTCCTAATCTCAGTTCGTTACCTGTATAAAAGACACCTGTCCACAGAAGCAATCAATCAATCAGATTCCAAACTCTCCACCATGGTCAAGACCAAAGAGCTGTCCAAGGATGTCAGGGACAAGATTGTAGACCTACACAAGGCTGGAATGGGCTACAAGACCATCGCCAAGACCAGCAGCTGGTTGAGAAGGTGACAACAGTTGGTGCGATTATTCGCAAATAGAAGAAACTGCCAGTCTCCCTCGGTCTGGGGCTCCATGCAAGATCTCACCTCGTGGAGTTTCAATGATCATGAGAACGTTGAGGAATCAGCCCAGAACTACATGGGAAGATCTTGTTAATGATCTCAAGGCAGCTGGGACCATAGTCACCAAGAAAACAATTGGTAACACACTACGTCGTGAAGGACTGAAATCCTGCAGCGCCCACAAGGTCCCCCTGCTCAAGAAAACACATGTACAGGCCCGTCTGAAGTTTGCCTGAATGATTCAGAGGAGAACTGGGTGAAAGTGTTGTGGTCAGGTGTGGTCAGATCTCTTTGGCATCAACTCAACTCGCCGTGTTTGGAGGAGGAGGAATGCTGCCTATGACCCCAAGTCATAACACCATCCCCACCGTCAAACATGGAGGTGGGAACATTATGCTTTGGGGGTGTTTTTCTACTAAGGGGACAGGACAACTGCACCGCATCAAAGGGACGATGGACGGGGCCATGTACCATCAAATCTTGGGTGAGAACCTCCTTCCCTCAGCCAGGGCATTGAAAATGACCTTAATGACTTGGGGAGGATCTGCAAAGAGGAGTGGGACAAAATCCCTCCTGATGTGTGCAAACCTGGTGGCCAACTACAAGAAATGTCTGACCTCTGTGATTGCCAACAAGGGTTTTGCCACCAAGTACTAAGTCGAAGTGGTCAAATACTTATTTCCCTCATTAAAATGCAAATCAGTTTATAACTTTTTGAAATGTGTTTTTCTGGATTTTTTTTTTTTTTGTTATTCTGTCTCTCACTGTTAAAATACACCTACCATTAAAATTATAGACTGATCATTTCTTTGTCAGTGGGCAAACGTACAAAATCAGCAGGGGATCAAGTACTTTTTTCCCCCACTGTATATATAGCATGTGTGGGGTTTTTTTTCATCACTTGAATCCACTCTGGTGACTCTGACAGCATCCCCATGTGTCTTCCAGGCCATGCATGGTTTAATCCTGCATTATTGCTGTGTCTCTTGCAGCTTCTTGTAGTCGTCTTTGCTACCCTTCATGCTGCCCTACAGGCTGGAGCTTAAATCTGCTAATGTGCTGCAAAGCTCGGCCAGCCATCCACTAATCACTTAGCAACTGCAATTCTGAGATTTACTGTCATGGCAAGAGGGGAGACTTAGTTATAGTGTGTGTGAAGTGATTTCCAGTATACAGCATATACATTACCTGGATTGAATTGAGAGGATAATGATTACAACTTCTTCCATTAACTGAGATACATGATGTGTGAAGTAAGAGCACTAAACCTTTGAGTACCCATGAGTGTACATTTGTCTAATGTATATGGATTGGTCACAGTATGTACAGTATATGGACTGGTCTCAAATTTCTGGGTGTCAAGTAGCGCTGAAGCTCCCCTTCAAATATTATATATTCAACCTCAGTCCTGGATGTCTAAAAGCATTATTTATTCAGTTATTCACAGTGATAAGAACTGAGTGTAGCTGGGCATGAGAGAAAACGGATAAATAATGAAATGAACGGGAGCAGTCTATTGGAGAGCAGTGAAGGGGAAAATCAAAATCATGCTTTTTATTCTGCAAACGTTTGGTTGTTTGTCTTTGTGAAATTTAATGTAGTAAACCTTAAGGTAATGAGATCCAGGTGGAAATTTAAGAGGTTTATATATACCGATCAGCCATAACATTAAATCCACAGACAGGTGACGCAAATAACATTGATTATCTCATTACAGTGGCACCTGTGAAGGGGTGGAATATATGAGTCAGCACGTGAACAGTCAGTTCTCAAAGTTGATGTGTTGGAAGCAGGAAAAATGGCCAAGTGTGGCAGGTCTTTCCCGGTATGCAGTGAGTAGTACCTACCAAAAGTGGTCCAAGGAAGGACAACCGGAGAACCAGCGATAAGGTCATGGGTGCCAAAGGCTCACTGATGCACAATGGAGGCCAGCCCGTCTATTCCGATCCCACAGAAGAGCTACTGCAGCACAAATTGCTAAAATGTCAATGCTGGCTATGATAGAAAGGTGTCAGAACACACAGTACATCACAGCTTGCTACATATGGAGCAGCATAGCTGCAGTGCCCATGCTGACCCCTGTCCACCTCCGAAAGCTCCTACAATGGTCACGTGTGCATCAGAACTAGACCAAAAAGCAGTGGAAGAGGGTGGTCTGGTCTGATGAATCACATTTTCTTTTACATGATGTGGAAGGCCGGGTGCGTGTGCATCGCTTACCTGGGGAAGAGATGGCACCAGGATGCACTATGGGAAGAAGGGAAGCTGGGGGAGGAAGAGTGACACTCTGGACAATGTTCTGCTGGGAAATCTTGGGTCCTGGTATTCATGTGGATGTTACTTTGACACGTACCATCTACCTAAACAATGTTGCAGACCAACCAGTATTCCCTAATGGCAGTGGCCTCTTTCAGCAGGATAATGTGCCCTGCCACACTGCAAAAATTTTTCAGGAATGGTTTGAGGAACATGACAAAGAGTTCAAGGTGTTGCCTTGGCCTCCAAATTCCCCAGATCTCAATGTGATCGAGCATCTGTGGAATGTGCTGGACAAACAAGTCCGATCCATGGAGGCCCCACCTCGCATCTTACAGGATATAAAGGATCTGCTGCTAATGTCTTGGTGCCAGATACCACAGCACACCTTGAAAGGTCTTGAGGAGTCCATGCCGCAATGGTCAGAGCTGTTTTGGCCGCACAAGGAGGCACCTTTTTTTTTTTTAGTACAAACGTTGTTACATATTTTTTATTTTATGACTTCTACTTTATCAAGTCAGTACAAAAAACATTTTAGATTCCCAAACATTCCAAAACAAGTTTTCTAGCACAAAATTAAATGTTACAGAAAAATGCAATTTTATCAGTTGCTAACGTTCACCTTCCAGATTAGGAAGCTTTACAGTGCCTGATTTTTATCAAAATACTGCAGCAGCAAACAAAATTTACAGTCTAAATGTTGATGTTAGCTATATAGCTATTATAGTGAGATGTAACAAGCAGACTGAACTACAAATGTACAGCGAATGTTACTAGTTAAATTTATCTAGCTAATTATGTCTGGTATGTTAAAATGTTACTATTTGGGAGGGCAGCTATTCTTGACAGCATATCAAATTGCATTAGGACCTAACTCTAGTAACCTGTCAAAATAGTGCTTCATTTTCTGTTTGCATACAAAATCTTCTTTACACATGCAAAACTGTGTACAAAGCTGTTAACTGACATTGTCTTCTTGAAGATAATTTTCTTTATTGCTTAATATAGCCTAAATATTAAAGTTTTTGCGAAATTTTAGCTGTAGATTACACAGCTCATTTGTTTCCTTAAACCATCTATTTTGATGATAGCTATCAGGATATAAAGAAAGTTTATCTGAATTGAACCATATTTTTCATGTTTAATTATTTAATTCAAATAGACAATTATTATAAAATTTAGCATGGCAGGAAGGAGAAAGGAGAGATTAACAAAGAGATATGGCATTTATATTTGCCAGCTTACTTAATCAAATTTTTTAGGCGATTAATTCGTTATGGATACAGTGTGTAGCATTGCCAGGGTCCAGGGTTTGATACTGAGCTTGGGTTTGTATGTAGTTTTGCATGGGTTTCCTCCCACAGTCAAAAAACATTTGTGTGTGTGTGTGTGTGTGTGTGTGTGTGTGTGTGTGTGTGTGTGTGTGTGTGTGTGTGTGTGTGTGTGTGTGTACGCTTGTCACTCCTAGTGTTCCCAGGATAGGCTCCAGATCCACCTTGACCCAGACTATGATAAAGAAGGTACTAAAGATGAATGTATGAATTATGGATTCAGGAATAAATGTAACTCAGTGATCTTGGACCAGAGTTATGAGCAGCTTTGCAGTTAAAAATGGAGATCCACGTGTAGGATTCATGAAAGCAGCGACAAAGCAGGGAGTGGAAACTTATTACAGAGAATTGCAGTGGGAGAAATGGATTATATTAGATAGGAAGGAGGAGTTTCAGTCGTAGTCTTTCTCCCAGTTATTACATAACTTTGCCTCATTTTTCATGTTCAGTCCCTTACTGTTACCCTGAAACCGGAAGTTGTTAAGATTAAGTACTATTGGCCTTTGCCATGTCCTCCATACCAGTGCCAGCCCTGAGTCACCCACCAGACACAGCACAGTGCCATCAATCCTGCTTCAACAATATTCTGATTTATTCTCTTTCACTCACAGCAGTAAAAGACAGTTTCTGGTCAGCATAAATTTAAGAGTGACAAAGAGCCTATAGGTTTCAGTGTACACTTTCCAAACCTAAATGTCTCTTCATAGTGATTCATCTCTCACTCCTAAATAACACCTGGAGTTTCATAAGTTACAGCTCATTAGTCAGACTCTGAAGCACTTACACAGCTATATACACATCCTGCAGTACAGCATGAATAAAGACAGCAAGACTGATAAAGAAACAATAAAGCCATTTTATTCACAGGAATCGCAGGACTTTATCACATGGATCAATGATGTAATGCATACACAATCAGTAAGGTTTTGCCAAAACAAGCCTCAGACACATATTACTTCATTATACTGTGTAATCTATCAAATTTTGAATAACCAACCGCCATTTTTTTTTTTTTTTCGTTAGAAATATGTTTTCCTGGACTAACTGCTCAGACACATTGTATAGTGTGGTAAGGTGAGAGTTGCTGGCACAGCGTTTATGGTTTATATGGGAGTTCAGGTCGTATGTGGGTCCCAGACTAACACTACTGGGGCCCAGTGTTGGAATGCAGATGTGAGTGAGACATTATCCATGGCTGCACTGCCAGCCCAATCTGCTTGCGCCCCTGCTATAAGGAGCTGCAATTATGATCTTATCTACAGTAACAGCTTCCCGCTGCTGGAAAAACATCTCCCGTCGGGCTGTTTAGGTTCCATAAAGAAAGAAAGTGGTCTGCTGCAAGCTCTTTTTATAGCTGGGGTAGTGGTGATTTATCTTGAGAAAGTACTAGGGCATGGTGGAAATTATAGTTAACTGAATCAGGCATTGTGAAGTTTGAAGGGCTGCACCCTATCTGTACAAAAGCACAGTAATTGCTTCGTTCTGTCTCGCCCTGCTGTAATGTGTTTCCCTCCATGTTGCTATGCCAATTTCAGGTTTGCTTCAGTGTGCAGGAACCATTGATTAGTGTGTCAATTTGATTAGATTTTAATTAGCTTTTTAATATGCTGTCTTTATGATCACACATTGCCAATAATTCCATAATAAGTACAGAATATTTCAGTACAGCCAGTGCTACAGTGTTAGCTCCTGATAAAAGTAGATAAAGGAAGCATGCCTAAAATTTTTTTCAACTTCACACAGATGAGCTTTATCAGACTTGTGATGTTGGGTTAAGCTTTGTCTTTTGTCCTGTATGTCCTGAAGGAGGAATGTTCTTTTTAAGTGTCTCTTTTAATGATGTAAAGTAAGGAAATATGCGTTGTTTTGCTTTTGTCATCTTTGCACTAGAGATTTAGAATTGATTTGCAATTTTAGTGCTGTGCATATATTATTTTACAATTTCCCACGAAAGCAAGTTTATAATTGTAGTTCTCATAAAGACTTTTAGTTTAACTATCTCTTGTAACATTTGACATGTTTTTAATGTTTTGGTTTCAATTTTATATATATATATATGTATATATACAGCATCTAGCAGCATGTTTTATGGGCCTTAGATTCTTTATTCAACTCGACACACACCTACAAGGAATCTTACAGGCTTTTGATAATGGAGTGTTTTTAGCTTCCTTAAAGAGCCTTGTCTGATAGGGAAACAATCCGCTGTAGGATGCCCTCTATGGGAACTTTAAGAATCCTCCCAGAGGAACATCTGAAGAACCTTTAAGGGTTATAAGATTTAACTTTTAAATGTAAAAGTGTTTAGAATTAGAAGAATTATTAGACGTAGTGTTTAATTAGTATGCAAACTGAACACATTTCTTTTTTCTATGCTTGTGTAATTAGAGTGATTATTATTTTAATTTCCTGCGTTCCATCGCAGGAAATAGCGCCCAGGATTGGCTCATCATTCACTGGAGATAAAAGGCTACTGAAGATGAAGACATTATTTTAATATCATTTAAATAATAATAATAAGAAGAAGAACAAGAAAGAATATAGTAACAGTCTACAGAATACCACACACGTCCATAAAACCGTTTCCACACACGAGGTGATCTTACACTGTAAGTCTAAAGAGACGTTAAGACTAGTCCTGATATTATAATCTCAGTAGTTTTAGTCTACTCTATGTTTAAGTGGTGCGTAAAATGCGTTTCCATGGCTGTGCATTACAGTAGACATTTCTAAGGGAGCGTTCTTTCAAAAGGTCGAGCGCTCGGAATGGGATTCGCAATTTGTGCAGCATGTGCGATTGGTTGATAAAAGCAGTGACGTCACTGCGCTGTTCGTCTTAGCGAGCGCTCCAGTTGCTCTGACTGGGACTGGAAGCAGGAGCGAGATGGAGCGCGGCGCGTTTGGAGCCACGGCGTGGCGGCGCGCCACTGAGGAGCCGAAGTTTGGATGACTTACATTTGAAAAGCAAGTTTCCTCACAGAGCCCAGACACACCATGGGGGACGGGTTACCGTCCACGAACTATACTAACGACACCAAACAGGGGCGAGTGGATCTTAACGGTCCGGACAGCGGTTTCTCGGAGCAGTGGGTCGTA
Source organism: Cranoglanis bouderius (assembly GCA_023630585.1). Taxonomy (NCBI): domain Eukaryota; kingdom Metazoa; phylum Chordata; class Actinopteri; order Siluriformes; family Cranoglanididae; genus Cranoglanis; species Cranoglanis bouderius. The sequence continues at coordinate 4,921,029 of CM042562.1, read as the reverse complement.
GCTGTGGGGATAGTCATGGCTCTGATTGTGATCATCACTGTAGTGGGGAATATACTGGTCATTGTGGCTATAGCACGGAATCAGAGGTTGCAGACGCTGACCAATGTGTTTATTGTGTCTCTAGCGTGCGCGGATCTGATCATGGGCTTGTTGGTGGTGCCGTTTGGCGCAACTCTGGAGCTCCGGGGCGCGTGGCTTTACGGCTCCTACTTCTGTGAGGTATGGATCTCGGTGGACGTCCTCTGCGTCACGGCCAGCATCGAGACCCTCTGCGTGATCGCCATAGACAGGTACATTGCCATCACGTGGCCATTTCGTTACCAAAGCCTTTTGACCAAGTCGAGAGCCAAAGGGGTCGTGTGCGCCGTGTGGGCCGTGTCGGCTCTCGTCTCCTTTCCGCCGATTCTGCTACACTGGTCGCGCGACAGGAACGAGACGGAGTGCTATGACGACCCGGAGTGCTGCGACTTCATCACTAACCGGGCTTACGCTGTCGCCTCTTCAGTTATATCCTTCTACATTCCTCTGGTGGTTATGGTGTTTGTTTACGCCCGCGTGTACCGGGAAGCCAAGAAGCAGCTCCGGAAAATCGACAAGTGCGAAGGGAGATTTTATAACAGCCACGGCGTCTCGGCGTGCAACCGAAAGCGACCGTCCGGGATTGTGGCCTTGAAGGAGCAGAAGGCGCTTAAGACGCTCGGCATCATCATGGGAACTTTCACTCTGTGCTGGCTGCCCTTCTTCCTGGTCAACGTTGTGCGCGGATTCTGCGCCGAGGCTGTGGACAAGGAGCTCTTCGTCTTTTTCAACTGGCTCGGTTACGCCAACTCGGCGTTCAACCCACTCATCTACTGCCGCAGCCCGGACTTCAGGAAGGCTTTCCGCAGGCTGCTCATGCCGTGCTGGCCGAGGGGCGCTGATCTCGGACTGACCGTGAGCTCGTGCGAGCTGTCGCGCTGCGCAGTGGAGAGTCGCGCGCTCGCACCATGGACCGACTGCAACGGCACCCGGGACAGCAACTGCAGCCTGGACCGCAGCAGCAGAGTGTCCCACACCGAGTCTCAGCTCTGACCTTGTAATCCGGATTTATTTCCAGTAGAATTTCAATTCTAAATGTAAAAAGAGGATCATTATTAGCCTATAAATTAAATTTTAAAAAAATCTTGAACATATATATATATATAGATATACAGTACTGTGCAAAAGTTTAGGCACATGCAAAGAAATGCTGTAGAGCAAAGATGCCTTCAAAATGATGAAATTAAATTTTTCTACATTAATAATAAAAAAAAAAACATAAAGAGCAGTAAACAGTAGTAAATGAAAAAAGTCAATATTTGGTGTGACAAAAACATAAAAATAAAAATAGTAGTCTCCGGTACAATTTGTGCAGTTTTTATAAGGAAATGAGCTGGTAAGTTTTATTGAGCATCTTACAGAACCAGACACAGTTCTTCTGGAGACTTTGACTTTCATACTGACTTCTTATTTTTGCAGCAAAACCCAGCAGCCTTCATTGTGGGTTTTTTTTTTGTCTGAGAAGTGTCTCTTATATAATACGCTGCTTTCTTTAATGACATCCAAACATTTTTCTGTAACATTTAATTTTGTGCTAGAAAACTAATGTTTGGGAATCTAAAATGTTTTTTGTACTGACTTGATAATGTAGAAGTCATAAAATAAAAACCTATAACAAAGTTTGTACTAAAAATAACAGGGTGCCTAAAACTTTTGCACAGTACTGTATATCTATATATACATATACACACATATACACACACCAAAACCAATAGGCCTCTTAGAACAGCCATACTTACAGCGGGGAGAATCGAAAGAATACAAAAACACTCATTTTGTTTTCTACACAGTATGAACAGTATGAAATGCTAAAATGTTATAGAAATGTACACATTTCCATAACCTATAATGCAATTCTGTAACCTGTAATGAAATTCCCAAACGCACACTGCGATTAACAGCTTTAGTCTGTATTTAAGTGCAACTGGGCACAAATAAACACTGTAAGAGTTCATTCCTAATTTATGGGTCATTATTAGACAGTAAACAGAAACATACCAGGTGTGCTATACAGTTAGGTTACTTACAGCAACCATACTTGCAGTGAGGGTTCTAAAATGCCAAAATAAAATGCAATAAATCCTCACATCTAGTTTATATACGAGTCCAACTGCGCACAAATAAACACCACCAGTTCATCCACTGGTATGTGCCATTATTAGACCATAAACAGGAAATGAAGAGCCAATAGATGTTTTTAACATTTACCCTACATTCATGACTGTGAAAAGAGAAATTTGCATTTGTTGTGAACATTGACACTGCATGAACTTTTTTTGTTTTTCATTTCTAGAGCCATTTTCACCAATCCATCATTTGTCATATTGTACATAGGAATGTGTGATAATTGACTTTACAGCATAATACAGAAATGTGCAAATTGTACGAAATGAAATTGTTTATATTAAACAGCCATATCAAACTGTACAGTATTAATTCTGTACCATGTACAGCTGGTGGAGAGTTTTCAGCACGTGAGCATATGAAAGGAGCTGTGATTCAGTGCTTCGTGTTTGCACCTTATATACTGTCTAATGTGAGCTGCTTCTTTTCTCGTTGAATATAATATGTAATCTTTCAATATGTCCGTCTGCCTAATACTGAAATGGAGGCTCAGTGATCTATTTATTGAGTCACTAATAGGTCTGGTCCCGTTTTATTCAGTAGATTTTCCTGCCCAGGTCCATATATATAGATTTCTCATTAATGTACAAGCACCTCATATAATGTATAAGGTGGTCACATTTATGAGTGTGCAATAAATTGTCCAGTTGTAAATGAATCCTCTATCATTATTTGTTGTTGCAATGAAATAAATACAAGCAATCTCACCAAATCGTTTGCATTACCTTAATAGTTTTTTTTTATTACTGACTTCCCTGACTGAAAATCAGAAAAGTCAGATAATATTTAATCATCTGCATTTGATTAAAAATTAATGCAGACTTCCAATAAAACTCCACCAAATGAAATGTCTAGTCTATGCACAGTCAGTGTTTTGCCATTTTATACACACACACACACACACACACACACACACACACACACACACACACACACACACACACACATACATATGTGTGTGTGTGTGTGTGTGTGTGTGTGTGTGTGTGTGTGTGTGTGTGTGTATAAATGTTCAAAAATTACACAAACTCACAAAATACTGTGACATGTAAAGTGAATTTCCATGTTTAAATACATAAGGTACTTCTCAATTAAAAGTAGAACGTAGTATGAATATTAATTTTACTGCTATGTATATTAAACATTTGCATAGACACAAATGATCAGACTGATGGAATTGTTGTAAAGGTTGTAGGGAAGGCAGGTTACAGCGAATATCAGATGTGATATATAAAACTAAGTATTTTTCATTCCTCCCCACAGGCCATGAGACTGCAAAAAGGTATGATCAGCTGTAAAGGTCTGCTGTTTTGAAGTGGCTTTCAAAGGAAACTTTTTTTTTATTTGAGCCCACAGCTGTGTACTATTTATCATAATGGAATTGGATGCTTTAAAAATGCATTAGTATTTTCAGTACTCCCCCGAGCCCCACTGCGCATTTAAAGCTGCTCTAGAAAGACTGAGTTGAATATGGCCCTGATTTAGCACAGCCAGCATCATCAGCACACCTCTGGCATCATCCCATCTTGTTATTAGTAATCATTTGTTTGGCAGGAACCTTTATCTGGGCTGGTGATGGTGAAGCCTAATGCTAATAGTGCAAACACACATGTGTGATATTCATCTGTAAGAAGAAATGTCGGGGGGTCGCTTAGAAATTCTAGAATTTTCTTTTCTTTTTTTTTTTAAAAAAAAAATGAATTTTACCTCTATATAAGTCAGGATTGTCAGCCTTTGAACTATGATGTATATAAAAATGAGAAATATTAATCAGTTAAGTCAATTATACACAGCACACTAAGATACACACCAAACAGAGACATCTGTTCATATACTAGTTGTATAGTACTGTTAGCCACACGCTGATAAAACCTAAGACTATTTAAAATGGATAATACAGAAGAACCTAGTGTGAACTCAATTGTGAAAATTTGACGACTCTAGGGGGCCACAAAGGGATGCACCCTACACAAGGGGGGCCTCATGCTGAAAAAGTTTGAGAATCACTGCATTAGATAACAGAACAATTGCAGTGGTGTTTGATTAAGGGTTAGTATTATATTACTTACATAAAACTCTGTTTGTTATGTCTTTTTTTTAAAAATAGTTATTCCTCTAAAACCATTTGATATGCAAAGGCATATTAGTAATGCGCAGTGACAGTACCAGTGATATTGCCAAGATAACCCTGATGGAGGAAGACATTAAATGTGGCTTATGAATTCTCTGAAGGTCCTCAAGCTTTATGAGTTTCATAGTGCCTTATCAGGAGGAACTAAAAATAGCCTGGCAGCTGGGTTTATGCAATATCCCATTGGCATCATCAGCAGGGACAGGATCTCTTAACCTGGCATATTTCACCAGGTCTACCAGCCATGAAAATATCACAGAATTAAGCTGAATTTCAAACATTCTTCCCTCCGTGGTGCACTAATGCAATCAACTAATGAGAAGAAAGAGAGGCTGCCTGATAAATGTGCTATCAGTAAAAGCTAATGTTTGTTTTGCCATGACTGAGATGAAAACCCTTTACTAAAAAAATATAAAGGAATTCTGCTTACCACTGATACAATTCACATCCATTTAATGAGCTTTTGGAAAGCAGAAGTGAAACTTTACTGGCTTCTATCTTGGCAGAGCATCTTGGGCATTTTTTTTATTTTTTATTTTTTTTAAAAATCTGTTTCCACACAATACTCTTCCAAAGATATTTCTGTTTATGCAAGTGATTTTTCAAATGACAAAATGTGTGATGGTATCTGTTTTACATACATTCTGCCCTGTGTAAACATAACTATTTTTAGTACTGACTGTTATCACACAGGAAACACACCACCGAAATGAGTTTTAAAAAGAGTGACCACCAAACATTCAGTGTCCTGTTGAAGTTTTGTTGAGAACATTAGCACCTGGCAGAGTGACAGAGAATTCCAGCTGTATCAGAAGAACATGACACGTAGTGTCTAGCCACTGAGCAATTGTACGGTCACCGAGCGAAAGCACAGTGGTGCATTGCTGCACCCTACTGCTGGGATTCGAACGCAAGCCTCACCTATCTGACCTCGTCATTTGTCGTGTTTTTTCGTTCTACAGTGCTGGTGATTGACAATACAAATGTTGCGACAAAAAGCATTGTAAAATCAGTTAGGCCACACTGCATGCTTTAATATTACACGAAGGCAAACATGACATTAAAAACACTGATTTGTATATATACCTAATGCTTTGTTTGTGTTTTAATAAAGATTAGCTGTTCCCAATCATTCTTGTCTTCTTCTTCATATTGACACTACTACTACTACGGTCAAATTATTATATATTGTCATACTGTTATATATTTATTTATTTATCTTCTTATACATTGTGCTGTCATGCTGCTGTAATATTTTAATTTCCCCACAAGGGATTAATAGACGTTTATCTTATCTTGTTAAGCACATACACTGGATATGACCTTTCCGTAATTTTGATCAAGACATGCCATCTTTTCCACCAGCCTCTTTGGTGATCTCCTGACAAGATTCAGCAGAGATTGTGGAGAAAGACTCTTGGGAAGAAACTCTATCCCTGCATCCTATGTAGCTCGGCTATATTTAAACTCTCCCGCTATAAACACACTGACCTGCATAATTGAATACTTGCTGATGCTTGCCCCGATGCTGCAGTTTGAATAAAAGGGCTCGGATGGTTCACTTGGGAAACAACCAATAACCAACACTTTACTTGGACTATTTGTGCAGTGATACAAAGAATGACCTAATGTAAAAGAACTGTTTCAGGGAGTCGGTTTTCACATTTTTAATTCCTTGTAGGCACCGTATTTACAGAAAGGAATCCAGATTCATATATTTAAAAACAATTTACATCACATCATATCTACAAGTTTGTATAATCACAGTCCGACTACGTTAATTGAACAGAGCACAGACGACAGATCAGCAAGAGATTCAACAGCATTTTTCCACTTCATCAGTTGTGATCACCACTCACATACACACATACTTCAAAAGATAATTCTTGTCATTTCATACTTAAGACAATTTAACAGGGAGATTTAATAAATTATGAAACAGACCCTTAAACAATTATTGACAGTGTTTATCTTGGAGTACAGGCACCAAAGCAAATTTCTCTGTTCACATAGCACAATACTTTCCTCTTTATTTGTTTGCAGGGAATGTCTCTGGTGTGTCTAGGATGATGGAGTGTAGAGGGGAAAGGTGAAGATCCCATCGTTGGCCTCAAGTTGTATTGTGGTACATGGTTATTAATCCCTCTTTGCAGCTTAGGGGCAAAGGTTTACAATTCATATGTCTAGGCTTAATACCTGGAAAAGGCTGGCAGGTCAAGGCATGGTCCCTGTACATATTGCCACATCCCAAATAATCCTTCTATAAGCTTAAGAATAAAGACAAAAGGAGTCCACGAGCAGCAGCTAATGACACATTTCTTTCTAACGCTTAAATATGCAGAGCAGAGATCTCTAGGCCAGCAACTCCCCAGGCAGTCCGAATACAGCTTGTAGAAAGCATACAGTCTGGCTTCAATCCACCAAAGGAATTTGCCATCACAAATTCATTCTTTTTCGGGCCTTAAATGGGACAGTTGCTGAGGGGGATCACAGCTCAGGCCTGTTTTAGGGAAAAACAACCCCCCTGTCTGCCACATTGAGAAGGAAAAAACAGAATTGCACTTATTTCCTCAATATACTAATGTTAATCTGCCTTTTCCACTGATTCCTTCAAACAGCCTCTTTAATTAAGCCTCTCAACAGCTTTCCAGAATGACACACAAACAGTGAGCGGGAGGAGAAAAGTGAAAATATAAATGCTGACAGTTTTTCCATATAACAAATGGCAGACATTGAATTCCTCTCAGTAGGCAGGACAAAAACATGACATTGATTTAATTAGAACTTAATTTAGACCAGGAAAAAAAAAAAGCTCACTTATTAAAGACCAATGCTAATTATATCCAATTATCCCCAATTTCATCAAGACTAATCTGATTTATACTGTACCAAGACACCTAATATTGGAAAAAGTGCATGCAGTGTAATATTCAGCCTTTAAGTGCTTCACTCAGCCTGCAGAAAGAAAATGGCATTTAGCTGAAAAAAAAACCTTGTGGCAAAAAAATGTCCCCTTTCTCATGCCACCATGTGGGAGTATGCACTTTACACACATTCAGTAATTGGCACAAAGGCATAAGGGGCCAGAAAAAGAAGCAGTGGTCTTTATGTAGCAAGATAATGATTTGGAGCAGGTCTGAAGATATCCACTGTTTCAAAAATGCACCATTACCCGCTGAAGCCTCTTTTTCTCAATTATTAGGGTCAAGCTCTTTAGAGGAAAGTGGAAGTACCTTTATCACATACATGTGTGCTCTTTCATTATGCAGGCTTTACACATTTTCAAATCACTGGGTTGAAGTGTGCAATTCTTTTATGAACTATGGAGAGCAGTTACAGTAGTTACATTTGATGGAGCAGCTCACACTAGACAGATGAGTGATGAGGGCAGGACAGTCTGACCAAGCAGATGGAGAGGACTCAAGTCCTCCAAGAGGTCACTCGCTTTGTGGTGTGCCTTTCTCTTTTCCCAGCTTGTCAATCAAATGTAGGAGCATGTCTGTGTGTGCGGTTTTTTTTTTCCTGCCAGCCTCCTTGGTTAATCACAAACCCTGGTCTTTCAGAGCACCTGAACTCTTGTAAACTTCCACATTTGTGATGTCCTGAAGTGACTCCGCTGAGAGCACGATTGTCATTTTCTCCTGACACCGGGTTCAACTGGTCGCTGCTGCTGAATCAATCTCTCAATCTCTGAACCCAAGGTCTGGAGATTCTCCTGTAGAGGAAAAAAAATAAAAAAATCACATTGCTGTGAGGCATTTCTGTGCTACAAGCAGCAAAGTATGACCAACCCAAGGTAGCGGAAAGAGAAACATAAAGGTAGAGAGAGAGAGAGTTGAAAGAGAGGAAGACACTGAAGGGTTATTTGAGGGTAAGCCTGAAAGGAAGTGTGGATTCTTGCTGCTTTACTCTAATGCCAAGTATTCACTCTACATTCTGATTGTGCTGTCAGGCAGATGGATGAATTTCCAGCATGTATGGCTGTCTTGCAATGAACCACCCTCTCAAAATCAAGATTTTCTAAATTTAACTGCACCTTGGGTGTCCAGCATGGCAGCAATAATATCATAACAGAATGTCACAGAGAAAGCTTGTTGTTTATGCAGGGCATAAGCACATACATTACCCTATAATGACCAGCAGGAAAGAGAAAAACATTTATAACCTGAGTGTGAGTAGTTGTTTTTTTCCCCCCTGAGTGTGAGTGAGAACTATGCACACGTTCTGACAGATCCACAAAGGCTGAGAGAAAAGCATTTGAACTGCTGAAAACTGGACATGTCAATTGGACTGATTATTTTCGTACTGTGCGAGCAGATCAAAAGCTTTGGTTGTATATGGCTGGATATATACATACCCCTAGTAAATCCACCTTGATCTTATTGCTGATACATTTCCATGTACAGCAACCACTAGTCTTTAGAATGCATAGGGTTGTGTTAAAGACATGGAGCTTTTCCTCTATCCTGCTGCTTCATGTCTAATGTTCATGCTCACAGCAGTCCATCCAGTGTGGGAATGTACTCACTATGGTCATTAGTCAATCACTGCTCAGTGTGCTTTGTTTACGATAGCTATCGCCTTCCCAGCCACATAAAATTCTGTGATTACATCAGCAAATACCAAGAGGCAGTCAAACGTTATCAGTTCTCCAAGTAAACCATGTATAGGTAAATCACCACATACTGAGACATAATAGCATGCAACAAATGATGGATTGTGAGAACCAAATAGACTAGAGACAAGTAATTGTTTAGGTTCCATGTATAGTACATGCACTGATTAAGGCAGACCATGTTACCTTCAGTGTGATGTTCTTGAGCAGCGTGTCCTCCAGCACTGCCTGGAGCTTCCTGTTTATCTCCAGCGAGAGGTCAAGGGTGAGTCCACTGTCAGCAGGGTGTGATGTGTACAGAGAGGCCATGATGCCACCTCTCTTACTCAGGTGGGCTTTGTTAAAATCTGATGCCTCGGATGAGAGCGCTCCAGACTCCTCCCTCAGCACATAGCTCTGGATAATTCTGCGGGACACATTATGGCAGATAACATCACTGCTCCGGTTCAGTTACAACATCAGAGCATATACATAAACACACACAAACACTTGTTCACAGACAGTGATACATTATGAAAGCTCTGTAATGGTTTTTGTGCTACTAACACCTCTGAGGGAAGAGGCTAAGCTAAAGCCACTAATGAACCAGGACACAGCAGAAGTCACAGAGCATCATTCACCAAATCAATGTACCTCATCTCTTTCTCTTCAGGACATAAAGCTGCAATAAATTGCAAGTAATCCAAGAACTCCAAGAAGCTATCAGTTTTTAAATTGGCGAGCTCAGCCAAACCCACTACCATGATTAAACCCATATAGCAAGAGTGGCTTTCTAAAAGCATTGTGATAGCAGGAAGCCTTGCTTCCCATTACACAAAGGCATCAGCCAATATATGATGAAAATAAACGCAAAGAGAAAATGAATTTCCTACTGAGGCTGTTTGTTTTCGTTAGACAGACCACCCAGGTGAGAACTCCAAAAATAACCATCGCATTTTCTGAGTGCATTTTAATAAAAGTATAAAATCTTCCGATTGAATTATACCCTAAAAAAAAACTCAAGTCATAAAAGCGTAATTTATTTTTAAGTGGCTCAATTTGAAACTGAATAGAGAGCAGCAATATGCTGATGGAAATTTGAAATCATTATTGTTACTGCCATTATTGTTCACTTTTTAATATGTAGAAAATGAAGATGAAAAGAAGCATCTCTCCCATTTCTCCCCATTCCGAACCTTTTTTAACCACAGTGACGCATGGCCCACATAACTGCCAATTCAATTTTAATGCTTTATTCAGACCATGTCTCGAGACAATGACATTAGAGGGCATATATGTATAGGGTGAACTCCCCAAATAATGTGGCATTGACAGAGTTTGTTATTAAAACAGATAATCAGATACATCAGAGAAGATGGTGTTTTAAATGACCCAGCTATCTAAAACAGAGAGGGAAGGGACTAACATTTCATATTCCATAGCACAAGCTAAAAACGGGAAAGGGGCTGATAGGAAGGTGGTGTAAAAATACAAAATTACTTCCATCCATCCATCAATCAGTCTATCAATAATTCATTCACTCACTGCTACAAAAACAGATTGGCTTACCTTAAACTTAACTAGGGTCCATTTGGACCCAATTTCCATCATGGCAGTATTTAACAGAACAAAATGAAAAGAAATTAAATTTTTGCGTAGAACATATTACGGCTTGTATGCAAATGAGGAGAGAAGTTCATTTAAGTTTAGCATAATTGGGTTATTGTCCAGTTTATTATTATTTGACATCTAGTAACACTGCTTTCTGATGGTAGTTCAGAACCAGTGGCGAAATGTCCTGAAATTATTTCACTCTCTGTTACTATATAAAGCCAGGGCAGGATGGCATTGGCCTGATTCTCTGCTGTAGCAGTAAGAGCAGCAGGGGGAAAGCAAGGACAGTAGCAAGCTACTTAGAAGGGCATATGCATTTTAGAAAGTACAACTAAACCACAAATGACAACATTTTAAGTTTTATAAAATTTGAAATACACTTGAAATGCAACCTTCATATATACATACCAATGAAAGTGGCCACATACTAATCATGCTCTTTTACTGTGTAAAATATAAAAGCATCGATAAGGAGAACGTACTTTCAATTGTATATAATTCACGCCGATTTTTAGCCATTCCTAGCTTAGCATATTTACAGTTCAATTTAAATGAAAGCATCTGCAAAATCAAATATGCTACAGAACATGCAAGAGACTAATATAATATCCAGCCCTTTATAACATATCTGTAGTTTATCTCTTTGGAGAAATATGGCACCATGAGTTGAATGCACTCACTGCCAAGATAGCAAGGTGACATTGATTCAATGTTGAAAAGTCCATCAGAATCGTCATTTTGGATGAATATTCAATGTTAAATAATATTGAATCAATGTTGATAGTTCATTGCTTTTCAGTTTTGAAAAGACAAACAGTGAATTAATGTTGATTTTTGGTCAGCTTCATTTTCCCCACTGGTGGGGCTTAGATTTACTGTCAATCCATCTAATTGTTTTAAGTCACTTTGTTATCCAGTTTATCATAATCTGTACATAAGTTGTATTTTGATTCGATGTTAAATAAGCGATAAGCGAAGTTGAACAAATACTGATTTTATGTCCATCTTGATCTATTTTTCATCGTTGAAATAACATTGATTTTTCATCAGGCTTGCACCCTGAAATAATGTTAAATTTCAACATTTTAACATTGATTCAATGATAGTTTGGTTGATGCATTAATATTGATTCAATGTTGATTCAGTGTTGGTCTGCTATCTGGGTGGGGAATTGGATCAAACCAACTGAAGTTTAATTCTGTAATCAATTTACCACCCAGATGAACTGTAACCAAGTACTTCAATAAAGTCACATCTTCAGAGCCAGATGCAGAAACAGGCACTGTGAAATATCTACATACTTTTGTCCACAGTTGAGACCCGATTCTGTGTTCTTGGCAGGTATATGAATAAGGTATGAGGCATAATTAGGAATCTCTGCGATACAGTATTTCTCATAACATACAATAATATATACCAATACATATGAAGCAGTTCTGTGCTTGGGTAACACTGACCACTCTAGATGATATCTTTTTAACTCATGGAAAATAAGCAAGAGGAAAACGCACACAAATACTGGGGGAAAAATGCCTATACAGTGCCCTCCACTAATATTGGCAACCTTGGTGAATATGAGCAAAAAAGGGTGTGAAAAATTGTCTTTATTGTTTAACCTTTTGATCTTTTGTTAAAAAAAAAAAATTACTCTGCTTTCATGGATATCAAACAATTGCAAACAAAACACAGGTTTATTAAAAAAAAAAAAAAAAAACTTTGTTAAATATATGTGTGCCACAATTATTGGCACACCTATACCTTTTAGTCAATACTTTGTGCTACCTCCTTTTGCCAGGATAAGAGCTCTGAGTCTTCTCTTATAATGCCTGATGAGGTTGGAGAATACATGGCAAGGGATCTGAGACCATTCCTCCATACAGAATCTCTCCAGATCCTTCAAATTTCAAGTTCCCCCCACAGGTTTTCTATAGTTTCAAGTCAGGGGACTGGGATGGTCATGATCAAGGACCTTGATTTTGTGGTCAGTATTTTATTGTTGACCTTGATGTATGTTTTGGATCATTGTCCTGCTGGATGATCCAACCACAGCCCATTTTAGGCTTTCTGGCAGAGGCAGTCAGGTTTTAATTTAATATCTGTTGATATTTGATATCAAGAGTCCATGATGCCATGTATCCTAACAAAATGTCCAGGTCCTCTGGCAGAAAAACAGCCCCAAAACATTAAAGAGCCACCACCATATTTAACCGTGGGCATGAGGTATTTTTCCATATGGCTACCTCTCTGTGCGCCAAAGCCACCTCTGGTGTTTATTGCCAAAAAGCTCTATTTTGGTTTCATCTGACCATAAAACCTGATCTCATTTGAAGTTCCAGTAGTGTCTGGCAAACTGAAGATGCTTGACTTTGTTTTTGGATGAGAGTAGAGGCTTTTTATCTTGAAACCCTTCCAAACAACTTGTGGTGATGTAGGTGACTTCGGATTGTATTTTTGGAGACTTTCTGACCCCAAGACACAACTAACTTCTGCAATTCTCCAGCTGTGATCCTTGGAGATTTTTTGGCCACTCAAACCATCCTCTTCACTGTGTGTTGAGACAATATAGACACACGTCCAATTCCAGGGTGATTCATAACATTTCCAGTTGACTTGAACTTCTTAATTATTGCATTTTCAATGCTTGTGCTATTTTCTTACAGCCACTTCCCATTTTGTGAAGCTCAACCACCTTTTGCCGCATATCACAGCTATATTCCTTGGTCTTACCCATTGTTATGAATGACTAAGGGAATTTGGCCTCTGTTACCTCATATTTAAACCCCTGTGAAACAGGAAGTCATGGTTGAACAATTTCCTGTTCCTAGTCACCCAGGTGTACTAAAAAAAAAAAAATATCAATGGGAATATACTTTTCTTATATGAATTCACAAGGGTCCCAATAATTGTTGCACACCTATATTTAACAAAGGTTGTTTTTTGGATAAACCTGTATTGTGTTTGCAATTGTTTGATATCCAGGAGAGCAGAGCAGAACAAAATATCAAAAGGTTAAACAATAAAGACAATTTTTCACAGCTCATATTTACCAAGGGTGCCAATATTGGTGAAGGGCACAGTATATAAGTAAAATAAAATTCCCACAGCAAGACAAAAGGATGTTTCAGTGTCTTTGTCTTAGAGTCACAAGCAGCAGGAATTAGGGCAGAGGAAAGGCTAGAAAGAGCAAAGCAGCTTTATCCATATCAACATGTAAAACCAAAGCTGTGAATGATTCTCACTTCTACAGAGCGGCCTAGCAGTCACACTAGCAGTCAACCAATGCACTTAATGCCTGATTTTTCAGAGCATCATTTGAGTCTTTTTAACATTAACCAATGAAAACCCAGACATTGCTGGTTATGGGACACTTCATAAAATTTCAGAATACAGACAATTTATCTATTTATTCAAAAAAAATTACCCATCTATTACACTTACTATCATCTTGTATTGTAATAAATTACATCTGGATTTCATAAATGATCTTTTCCCCCACACTTGAAGATATAAGGCCTTCACATTTTGTCAGAACAAAACTTCCCAAAGAGGGTTGCCTCTACTCTACTCTTTATCTAATCAATCATTCTCATCTACAGCTCATTTCCAATTTTATACAAAAAAAAAAAAAAAAAAAGATGACGCTTAATAACAAACAGAATATCACCATAACTACATAAACAGAACATGCCCAATTAACTACATATAAACATAACTTGAAACATTACTTGGAAGACTATAAACTAGATGTTCAGTAAGGAACAAAACATGACATGCCGTTCCATTATAGGAAAATCTGATAAGTGTTTTAGTCCTCTGATACCACAGCAATTCACAATGGTTATCTTTTTATTTATTAAAGAATTACACATCATGCTTTTTATCCATTTATAGTTACATTGAATGTTGTGGAATGTCCACGAAAACAAATTCATTCCTGTTATGACTTGTCACAACAGCTAAAAATAGCCATTCCCTCACCATCTTATTTCTCTCTCTTGATGTTAACAAGGTGAAAAAAAAATGCAGCTTATGTTACTGAGGAACCGCAAAACATATGATGTTGAAATGATGAAAGCTGAATGATCACTTAACAAAATTTCTACAGTGTGCCAAAGAGGCATGAGCCTCCACCAGTGGAAAAATGAGTGTACACTGCTCATCCAAAGTGAAAAATAAGTGTCTACCAGCAAAGAGCATCCATGATCACAGCACTCATGACTTTATACTGTGGCAATAAGACAATCCAAATGGAGTCATGTGGTTGGCATAAACAGGCAAATTAAAATTTACAGTGTAATTATAGTACTCATTATAGCTCATGGCCAGGCATCTTATGCACGTGGATTGAAATGCGTGTGATTGAAATCTGCTGTGTGTGATATTTATAAACACATCAGAAACACACCCAGTGTTAACTGGTGTTTGATATAATCATTGACTTCAAATACCAAAATGCATCACCTAGTGTAGTGATCTAGTACAAAATGTTAAAAAAAAAAAAAATTTAAAAAAAGAAGGAGAGTAAAGACAAGACAGGTGGAAGACGGAGAACATAGGAGAAGATAAACCAGTATGAAACAACCATAAACTATAAATTGATTCATGATCATAATAAGATTAAAAAACACATAAGGACTCACAAAAAAGCCAACACTGCCCCAGCAGAAACTGAGTGTGAGATCCCCGAGGGAAAGAGTATATAAGTAAAGGAGACTGCATAAGGCGCTCAGCTACCTTGAGGAATAGGAAATGGAAATAATTAAGGGCACCAAACAGCTGCTGTGACATTCTGGGATGCTGTTTCGAGACTGGAAGTTGTTGACTTGTTCACACCTATATTAGATTACACTCTATCTCACTCACTTTGTCTTTTTCCTGATCTCCTCCACAAGCTGCTTGATGTGGTCCTCCAAGAATTCGATTTTCTCGTTCTTGCGTGCATGGGCTTTCTGTAGCCGTACGATACGCTCCACCAACACGGCCTTGTCCACCTCTGGAAAGCTGTCGACCACCACCACAGACGAACCCGACTGGTTCTCAGGTGAACGATCGTCCATACTGCTGCCTCGAGCATTAAGAGAGCCTGAATGACAGAGAGAGAAAAAGAGAGAAAGAAGAGAGAATGTCACTTAAAACACACTGAGAAAGAATAGAAACAAAGTCTTGCCGAATGCACTCAAGTGACAGTCACACCATACGGGGAATAACAATCAGCCTCACACAGCAGATGGCAATCACTCACACCAAGAATATAAGACCAGGATGCTTTCAAGAGGTAGATGAAAGGCATACGGGCTGACAAGCAAAAAGAAAGAAAGATAGAAACAGCTTTTATGTGAGCAGGATAACCAACGACTTCTGGACTTTTAACAAAATATATTATTTATACTTTGAGCATTATGACAGCGTTGTTAAGATTATTGGAAGTTGAAAATGAAGGTGCACCTGAGGAACTGGAGCGACTGCCCATGCTGCTGCCCTCCCGATCACAGCCTCCATTCTCCACCTGTTCCAGCTTCTTGCGTGCTATTACAGAGAAAAGGACAACACGTGAAAACAAGCACCTGATAATCTCCTCATCCTCATTTTATTGCTCAGGATCTCATTCCATGGACACCGAGAATATAGCCTACCACCACAAGACACATATCTTCACCACAATTTGAATACGTTCAAATAATATACTTGAAGTTAAAGGTCTAGGCCTTGAGCTGGAGAAAAGTCAACAGGCACCAGAGAGAAGGAGCAGAAATAGAGCTGCTTAAAAATACCTTCACATTCACCACATGTCCTCTATAGGAACAAATCCCCAGACTCTCTAATGCTCTGTTTTCTTTCTCTCTTGTTCTTAGCAAAGTGTGGTGTGAACATGCACTGTGGCCTAACCTAGCTTTTCCTGCAGTCACACTGAAGGATGAATACATTACCTCAATCTGTCTGATTCTGCAGCATAGCCCCTCTACCAGCCCCCTGAGAGCTCCAACATGGCTTTATAATTACCAACAGTGCCTCAGGAAGCCAGGGACTTCAGAGAAATGCTAATGCTCCATTAAAATAATGAACAAAGCACCATTAAAAGACTTTGTATACAATGTGAAGTTTATAGACAGCAATCTGTTGATGTTTTACAGTCTTCGTGTTTTGTTTTTCGTTCATTAACCGATGTTCTGGTTTCAGGCCTTGTCACTCATTACAGATAGTTTATTGCTAAGGCTCTTTCAACAGATTTTTTCCCTAACCCAAAAATCTGCTTCCTACTTTGTGGAAATAAACACATACATAAATAACAAATTTGTGATTGCGGGCCTGGAGGTCCTGACAGTAATTTTAGAAATACAAACTATTAACACCAAAATAGAGATTTGAAATAGGCCTAAGACAATTTTTATGGTAGCATTTACATAGTAACATGGCACAAAAAGAAATGCTTAAATTGGATTAAATTGGACTTCTGGAGTTGCCAAATGATTTAACAATTTTCAAGTCTTTCTTATTTTCCATTAATGCCACATGACAGTGTCTTACTGAATCAAATATATAGTGCCCCAAAGGCAGCATTAGAAAACTTGACATATTAACTGTGATACCTCCCTCTGTGTCAAAACGCATTATTGAACATCTTTATAGAAGTCTTTGTCCTGGTTATGGTTGTTACAGTTGTTACAGTACGGTTAGTCACGATGTACAGCGGTGCTGGAAAGATTGTGAACCCTTTAAAATTTTCTATATTACTACATAAATGACCTAAAACATCATCAAATTTTCACAAATGTCCTAAAAGTATAAATAAATGACCAAGTATAATATTTTTGTCTCATTTGAGTTCTCTTTGTCTACTTTTAGAACTTTTGTGTGTGAAAATCTGATGTTTTAGGTCATATTTATGCAGATATACAGAAAATTCTAGAGGGTTCACAAACTTTCAAGCACCACTGTATGATCAGAGAGTTACATCACCTGGGTATTTTTCAATACTGATAAAAATGCATATCCATCTATTACCGTCTACCAGTTCAATTATTTTACTTAACCAAGCTCCTTACTCCAGTGCTTCTCATCTCTTTTACATCTGGTTGCGTCTCCTCAAAAATTTCCCCCTCACACTAGACACCCCTAAAATCATATTCCTTCATTTCTCCACTCAGCAATGTTGTGAAAACCCTTAGCTTGTATAAACCGCTACTGTAAACACTTTGGTAGCACACTTCTGCTGTCACTCCTAGCACGTTCATAACTTCACAGCACACAATGGCTATCAAACGAACAAAAGAATATTGCTTACAAGAACTTTTACAAAATAACTATCTATTTTTGGCTGAGAAGCACCGTCACGCCAGTTTAATTTTTTAGTTCCCTTAAAATATCTTTCTAAGAAAAAAGAACAGAGGATTTGATCTTTACTTTTTGGGTCTTTTGTACAAAGATCTTATTATAAACTTTTCCTTTAATTTTCACCACTGGCTTGTGTGTTTTTAAATGGTTGATTAATACCATGAAACCATGAGATTTTTAGATTAGGTTATCATACCAAGAAGATTTCAAACTGTAACAGCCATAGTGCTGGTATTACTTTACTTCTGTTACCTTGTGTGAGCTGCTTTGTCAGATCCTTGATGTTGGCTGCTTGCTTCCTTTTCTGTGTAACCAGCTCGTCTCTCAGCTCCTCTACTCTCGTCTTCAGCTGCGCAGTCTCTGTTTGCAATGCAGATCGCTCGGTCTGAAGAGCTTGGACTTCATCATGCATTCGCTGTTCCTCTCTCTTCAACCTTGCTGTCTGAACACGCACACGTGCACACGCACACACACACACCAATCTATTTTATGCCCAAGAGAGGCATACAAGTCATAATCATTAAATCAGTGTGTTCTTTTCTAGCAGGTGAGTGATGAGTCTGCTTTTGTGTTGTAAAAAATAGTTCAATTTAAAGCAGCTCTTTTAATGCAGGACACACTCTCAGTATTGATTTAGGTAGCTGTGGGGTGGAATAGATAATAACAGAAGTACTTATATGTCCATAGAAGGATTATGTGCACTAATGTGATCATGTGTGAGCACACCATGTCTGTCAGGGCCCTCTCGGTCTCCTCGAGTCTGTTCTGCAGCTCCCTGGAACTAGTGGTCATGCGGTCCAGCCGAGTCTGCAGGCCATTGCTCTCAGACTGTAGCTGAGCATTCTTACTCGTCATTTTCTCTGTGAAGGCAAGGAGCTCACCCTCTCGCACTCGGCCACCCTGTACATCTTTGTGTAGGTCTGCAATCTGTAAGTTCAGACTCTCTACCTCCTCCCTCAAAGACGCCATCTCCTGCTCATCTCTGTCAATCAATATACACACAAGAATAGAAAACATTATAGCAAACAAATACACAGATTTTAGCAATTTATTGTAATTGCCATTTCTGAGTCAAAGCCATAGTCACAGCCATAAATAATTCCTAATAATTCCTAGAAGACATCGAAATGATGACATATAATCAACTGACATATGTCCTAATGTCTTAGTGGCAACCCCCCAGAGATTCACACACACAAATAATTCTGGTAACTCTAGCAGACGCCCTATGATCACTCCAGTGGGCACAGAGTCACCCTTTCATCTCTTCATTAGTAGGAATTCACCCACCGCTGAGAACTGACACACGGACCAGCTACATTAGCTACATTTTTGATGTCCAAGAGTGTTCACCTGAATCATCATTTCTGATGCAAAGCCACCCCCACTGGTCTGTGTTAAGGTCATCATCACATTGTAAGAGACAATAATAATTTGAAAACTCTTTCCTAAAGTGATCCCACTTTTGAGACCAGATTGGAAAGTGGAATGCTCCATGGAAGCAAAACTACAGTAGCTATGGGCTTCTTTGAGTCATTAAGGGCACTGCGAGTGGTATGATTAATTGGTCATGGGTTAGTATTTGGGGGTGCCTCCATTACCTCTGATGCTGCTCCTCTAATCTCTGAATGTCCCCCAGCTTCTCACGCTGGTTCTGGATCTCGGACTTCTGTCTGTTAATGATCTCTCTGTATTTACACAGCTCATCTTCCCATCGAGGCCTTTCATCCTCCAGACATTTTACCTGTACATGAGAGAAAATAAATGTGCAAATATTCATAAATAATTATGTATACTACGTATATACATCATATATGATTTTTCTTTTTATCTCACCTTGGTTCTTAGAGTGGTAAGCTCATCCATGCCTTCTTTGAAGCTCCTCTTTAGATCCTCCAGCTCCTTAATCTTGGCTCGATGCATCTGTCAATCACAGTGGAAAACATGAGGCAAATGAGCCTTCTCCAGAGCTACAAGTCCCATTAGCCAATTGCTTCGTTCCACTCATTCTAATTAGCAGAGTGACGGCTGAGAGAACGTTCCAAGTAACGTTAACAAAGTTTATTAAAGCTAATAAAAATGCAAATAATACAAATAACGTTTCACTTAAAATCTTCCGGTACTTCAAGACAATAATTAAAAGTGGATTTACTAACATGTCAATACTAGCCAAGAAAACAAGCTAATAGTTCAGTATGGCCTCACAATGTAAATATAGAGTACTTTACAATTCAAACATGCACGACATGTAAGTAAAGACATGTTGCAGGATTACAAATATAGAACCTTAACACATTATAAAGGGCTTCGGGTTGCAGCACTTTTTCTGAGGTGTTTAAAACCAGCATCAGTGAAAGGTTGAAAGGGACAGACTCTGTGAGACAGGTGTAAATAAAACAATAAGAGTTCACCTCCAGCTGGTCTGTCTGTTCCTGCTTGTGCTTCTCCAGCTCACCCTTTGTCTCCCGCAGCTTTGCATCCAGTTCATTAGACTTAATTTCCTCGGACTCCTAGACAGTGAAAGAGAGTAATTTATTTGTGCATTATGAACCTGAAGCAAAATAAGTCATTTCCCCTAACAAAGGATAAGGAACTCATGTCACTCCTAGCTTTACTGTGCTCTTTACTGTGCTCTTACTCTTATAGATTATAGATATAGATTTGTGCAAATGGGTTCAATTATACACATACCTAGACAGTATACTTTTGTACTATACATTCACATTTTCAGAAATGTATATTGTTAGAGTTGCACCTTTTTTTCCCCCCCAAAAGAAAATAGCACGACTATAGTATAGCATGTTATATAGTATAACATTAGCATGTTTAGTGATCAAGGGCCTGCAAACTAAACAACAGTCAATACTGTCCTCTAGTGGATATTTGAAACTCTCAGTAGTGCTGCCTGGTTAGCATATTTAACACACATTTAACAATAAGCATCCTATTTAGACTTGCCTGATATGTTCGAATCATGTCTTGGCAATTTTTGCGGATCTGTTCGGTTTCCTCTTTCGCTTGGGTCAGCCTGGCAGTCGTTTCTTTTAACTTGTCTTTTGTTTCCTGTTTTTTAGGTAAATATCAGTGATTGGAACACCACAAAATAAAAAATATTAACAACTGAAAATTTTACAATACAATAAATAGACACAATAGACTGACAACAGGACTAGGACATGCCAGAAGTCTGTATCAAATTACACATGAAAATGTGTAATTTTTTTTTTTTTTAGTTGAAATTTCCCTTTACAGAATTTCATCACTGTTAGCAGTTACCTTATGAGCATCTGTCTCACTCTTTAATTTGTTCTGGGCCCATTTCACCTTGATGATATGAGAGTTGATCTCATCTTTGAGCTTTTCCAGTTCCCGAGACAGCCTGCTCATCTCATTCTCCTACAGGAACAAAAATGAAACACACTGAATAAATGACAGAATTAAAAAAGGTCAGCCAGCCTTTAACATCAGCCAGCTTTTATCATTTTATATTCCAAATACAACAGTGTTTTTACTTTGGTGTCATGTAGCTGCTGAAGCCGTCCTTTCTCCTGTGCCAGCTGGTTCCCCCTCCTGGCCTGTTTGTCCACCTCTACTGTTGCCTCTCTGAGCTTTCTCTCCAATTGCTCCTTTTCTCTACGGAGGTCCAGTGCCTCTTTTTCCCCTCGCACATACTTCATAACCATGGCCTCCTTCTCCTGGCGTGCCTCCTCACACTTCTTACCAGCCTGAAGAGAGTAAAATCATATAATAATGCAACATCATAGGCATGTATAATTGTATTGTTTAACATCCTCATCTACAATTTTTTGTAGGGTTGTCTGAAAAATGTCATAATGTGGTGCTTTCAGTATTCGAGTTGGCAAATCTTAGTGTATTTGAGGTTCCCATTTGCAGGAAAGTGAAGAGCGCTGACACTGTTGTGAGAATTTTGCATGAAAGAGAAGACCAGTTTGACTAAATCCTTCTATAATAAGTAACACTCATTCCACCTACCAAATCTAGCTTAACATTAGACCTTGATAACTGAAACTCAGAATTAAACACGAGCCAATACTGGGACTATGAGTGAGAGATAAAGAGAGACAACAGTGCCACATTCTATTGGGAAATGAGACAAGGATGAGGGAAAGGGAGATTGAGAACCACAGTCTAGTCATTGTTTAGAAGTAATTGATCCACTGTGGAAGAAAATGAGCTTTGTGTGGGAAAGGGGGAAGGGTGTCATCTTGGACGATTTCCATGGTACCAGTGGCAGTGGTCATAGTGATGACCTCTAACCTGCTCAAGGCGGTAGGACATCTCCCTCTGCATCTGCTGAATGGTGTTTTTAGCTGCCTGGTCCTGGTACACCAGTTTGTCCTTGGATTCTTTCAGCTCCTTCAATAGTTCCTCCACCCTGCTCTCAAACTGGTAGGACAAGAAGAGACAGTTATAGTTTTACAAAATCTGCTTAGGAATGTCTAGGGCAAGGCTAGTCATGAACACTCCCTTTATGACGACATAAAAGCGGGTTTGACAGGGCAGAGTTACTCAAAGATAGAGGAAATTAAACACCCAGGAACAACACCATGACTCAACATCAAAGATCGTGACCATATACACAGTGAGAGTTGTGCAGTAAGCATTAAAAAATCTACAATGACCACAATATATCTTCTAGCTAGTCAGTGAATACATGTTTAATAGCCTGGTAAGGATGGCTAAATTTATTACCTACAGTCTCTCTGTATCCATGACCAAATCACATGTGGGTTGGATTTGATTTAAAGCAAACTTCGGCCTTTTTAATTACAAAAGGAAAACACCTAAACAGCTGCCAGGTTATTATTGTCTTTACAGACAAGGAAAACTTCAGCGGTGGACAGATAATAAATTTATTAGCTATCCCACAGGACATGTAAGAGCTCCACTGTGCTGCCCAGTCTTATGTTATGGTTGCCTAGAAAATGACTAGGCTAAAAAGAAGCAGCCGACATAATATAATAATAATAATAATAATAATAATAATAATAATAATGTTGAACTAGTTTGCTAGTTAAGTCCATTAATACAGACGAAGGGGCATGCACATGCACATGAATTTTATCTGCTGACATTTTATTCGACAAAATGTCAGCTATGAGGTGTGGGGTTCTTTCCTCACATCTCACCTAAACGATAGTGTTCAAATCTGCTTAGTATCTTCATTTTTTGTGCTGATGTTTAACCACAAAGCGACTTTTGCGAAAGACTGGCCCAATATTACGATGGTGCCAATCTTTATTTTGTTGGGTTTCGTCAGCGTTTCCACATACCTGCGTGTTCCTGATTCTGAAAGGATCGTCTGTCATCTGTACACACCTAGTGAGAACTGTTCCACCATCAGCCAGTTTGTGTCTCGGCTGATGTGTGTGGAGCAGGCAGTGGGATTCAGAAGCATGTGCTGTAGTTATAGAATTGTGGACAGCTGTGTCACCGTGAAGTGTGTCAAGTTTAAACATAGCTCAAAACCAAATGTTTTGTGAAAGCCAATCAGGAGTGGGGATTTACCACTTTTTCAGGTTTGTTAAACCTACTTCTTTGCCAAGCATCTATGATTAAACAAAAAAAAAAAAAAAACTGTTAGCCTGGACATGAAATCTGCTTGTCTTGGGGACCCAGGCTGCTTATTAATCCACCTCTGAACTGCCTGTGTCTCTTGTATAGAATGACTCTCACTATCAAAAGTGGGAGTAAGAGCTTTATATAATTGGTTTTGTTCATGGTGTTGGTGTTTGTTGAGATATAGAGCATTGCTAAGATGACATCTCTGTCCCTTGGTCTCTCTCCAAGGAAGGAGGCAGTCAATGAGTCTGATAAGACACTGGTGAGATGATGGAGCACAGATGCCCCTTCTAATTCAGCTGTGATGAGAAGCTGTGAAGGCATAGTACACACAGCAGTTTCCTGTCATTACTATGATATCAGGTTATTGCTCGTTAGACACAGCAGGCCTCCTGGGCTACTGTTTGATTTGCGTTATTACCCTCTGTGACAAAGGCCCCCATTGGACTGAACTAGATTGCAATCTTGCCAAACCCATGGTGGGCCTCAAAGAGGTGTACTTACTCAGCACCAGATGCAGGCTCTTCAGTAAACAAGAACATTAATCAGTGAGGAGAGCCTGAACTGGTTATTCAGGTCTGCCATCTGAACTGGCAGGAGCAGGCTTATTTCGCTAAACACGGTGGCGGTGGTTACATTTATCAGTTGCTATTATTAGCCTTGTTACTGACCATGTCTCAAATAACAGTGGTCAATCTGGAAAAATAAACAGAGCCAGTGGTAGGCTGTATATAGAGTGGAAATGTATAGTGATTATCATCACCAACATGCCACTTTATGTCAGAGCAAAACACTGCATACTGCCTAACTATAGCTTAATGCTATAGTGATACCAGTTTACCTTCTTAATAGTGAAAAGATGTTGTTTCTCAGTCTCCATCCTCCTCTTAATCTCCTCCCTCATGTTGTCTTTCTCAGAGCAGATGCCCAGAATCAACTCCTGGTGTTTCTTATTCTCATCCAGCAACCTGTCACACAATTAAAGCAAGTGTTATTACAGCTTTACAAACATCCCTCAGTGTTTTTACTGTCCATCACTGAATTGGTCTGCATCATTTGGAAGGGTTTCAATTATAACAAGTGTCCAAAAATGATTACTGATCATGCAGTTTTAACACAGCTCAGTGCTGGGCTGGCTCCAGTTTCTAGGCAAAGCAGGTGTTCATATATGGAAATGAGGAAAGTAAAAACACAAGGGAATGTAGGCACCTACAGTGCAAAAACAGCAGGCGATTTTAGAATGACAGGGTATCTGCAGGTTTTTAGCAAATTCAACATAGGGTTGCAACAATAACATGACAAACTTCTACAATAAAAATTGTTTCAACAGAATTTCTTTATTAGTTGGTCTGTTATGAAGCACATATGAAGTTATTTAAATCGATTAACTTATAAGTTGATAAACACCACAGTGTTCAATTTTTTAAGAAACACAAATATATATATTTTAACAGATGCTGTGTGTCAAGTCATCAAGTCGCCTGCTTTTGGTTCACGTCTACGGTACTGGGAGTCGATCCCAAAAAGTGTCGGTTCCCTGATTCCAGGCACTGAAAACAAAGAGTCAACCCCAAAGATTTGGAGTCAGTTCCACACACCGGAAATTATTCTCCTCGCTCAAACACAACAAAATTAATTTAGTGTCGGAGGATGGAGATTGGCTTTTATTTTGCATTTGAGAGAATTAAACACGGCTTAAAATGCACGCCTCTCACAGCACTGAGACCTATTGGTCCAGTGGTCTCACTAAAATATAGTTGGCAAAAAAAGTGTGTGGAACCAGTAAAAAATGTACAGAATACTGTGACCATGTGTTAGTCTGGTTTGACAAAAGTGATCATCATACATAGTAGAAAATAGGGTTGTCAAAAGTACCGGTACTTTGGTACCAAGTCGGTACTAAAAAATAAAAAAGTTGACGGTACCAGATTTTCACAAGTACCGGTACTACTAACTGATGCGCTGTCTGACAGGTAGTCAGTCGGGAACTTTTCACAGCTGCACCGTGCAATTATAGTAGCGGTTGCATTATGGATGTTGTAGCATAGTTTAATTCAAGTGTAGGATCCTGTGTAGGTGTCCTTATTAACCATTTAATTCTTTTAAAAACATCCGCGGACCGCCGCGTTGTTAAGTGTAAAATGTACACAGCTGCTGTGTTTACGTAGACACTCTTGCGATATATCTTTGGAAAGCTAAGATTCTGGTGCTTCGTTTGATATAAACCAACACTTACAAAACTGAGGCAACTCACCTATGAAGCCTCATAATATTCCACTGATCCATAAAACCCTGACAAAAACAGTCTTGTTACACTGGCAAAGGTCCAAATGATCCAATTAAGTAAAAATATTTAGTCCAAAACACATTATTACATCAATAAATACCCACACACTATTGCTGAGTCATTTCAAATTATAGGCAGATGTGCCTAATCTTTCCCGTTTTCTCTGTTATAACCCCGGTTCACTTTCAGCACTTCAATTTAAAAGTCTGTGCGTAAAGATGACTAACGAGTGGCAAGTGTTTCACCTCAGAAACTTTTTTACATAGTTTGTATTTTTTGATTGTAATTTATTTAGTTATTATTTACTTGAAGGGAAAAAAAACCTTAAAGCATTTTTCAGAAATACTTGAAATATACATATACATTTGTTTAATTTATTTTAATATTTAACTTTATAAATAAGAAGTGTGTGTTGTTCAATTATGGCATACTTTTGTGTTTCGCATGCTTGTAATTTTTTTTGTTTATTTATTTTTATACCTTTAATTACTTGTGGAAAAAAACTTGAAACACTTTGAAACACTTGAAGTATACCGAATGGCTTTGTTTTTAAAAAATATATTTTATATTGATATTTAACTTTATTAGTAAAATAGTGTGTTGTTCATTTAGCATGTTTTTGTGTTTTGCTTTGGTACCGAAATTGGTACCGAGTACTGTGGAATTTAACTGGTATTGGTACCGACTACTGAAATTTTGGTACCGTGACAACCCTAGCAGAGAATATTCTGATGCCATGTCACACTATCTGATGAATGTCAGTAATGCTGCATTGTAATGAGTGACCTGTTATTTAATTAAGTGTAGTTAAGAGTTCTGTACTTGTGTTAGCTGATTGAAGATTTGGAATTTTTTTTTACGAAGCATTGTATGTGAACACAATATCTAGTCTCAATAAGATAAAGTCCAGCAAGTCCAAGTATTACTAGTGGGGTAGGACAAAAAATTAAACACTGATAAATAAAGAGTGAATGAATGAATCAATCAATCAAACAAACAGAACATGAACTAATGGCATCCACTAGACAAGCGCCATTAGACTATTAACCAGATTTAGAATACATTAAAACACATCTATAACAAAAATAATAAACCACTTTCAAAAATGTATCATTAATAATAAAACCAGTTTCAAGAATGTGTCATTAATGTAAAAAATATGATCTCCTATCAGTAGGAGATATTTTTTCCTCAGTGAAAATTGCATTTGGCTGTTTTCTGGCATGTGTATATCTGCCTTTAGTTAAAAGCTAGCCAGTTCAAGAGGTCCAAATAAACATATCATACAGTTTTTATTCTACATACAGGGCAGTTCCCCAAAAGGATTATGAACATATTTCAGCTCTGTAACAAGCCACAATTTATTTTAACCCATGAGCACTTACCTGAGATCTTAGGTTCCCAGTAAATGTATGTGTGTTTTTCAATAAACCTATAACCTTTTCAATAGTCATACAAGGTATATACAACAAAAGATTTATCACAATTGCAATATGTTAGAATACGCCTCCCCGACGATCTCACATAAACAAAATATACAGCTGATGAAATAACATCACATCCAAATTACGGCTGGCTTGTCAGATAAGCATGAGACAGGGAAAAAGAGGAGGGAAAAGAAGGGAAGAGGAGTCTGACCGATTAAATCAGGAGTAGCAGAAATGCTAATCTAATCTAACCTGTGGTAGAGAAATAACTGTTGTGTTATTTGGCAACACTCTTGTCTGCCAAAGCAAAATTAGTTTTGTTGGCGGAGCCAGAAGATGATCCAAGCATACCAGAGCAGACTGATATTACACTGTTCATCATCTGACCATCAGAACAAAGATACAAATAAATAAAACTTTTGTTGCACAGACTTGGGTTAGACTACCTAAAGCAGGGTTTTACGAAACAAATCTATGACTTTTCCACAGCAAATTTCCATGAATTTTTCTTTGCTTATTTGTGAATAAAATTTCCTTTTGCCACAAAACTGGAAATGCTAGAGGTTTATCACTTTTAGAGCAGAGGTATTGGTGGAATAATCCTTAAACCCCTGTCTGACACATTTGTCAATACTACAGCAGCTGCCTTTTCTATATTAAACCAAAATAAGCTACTTTAAAAGTGTGACGATAATAAAATTATCTAAATAAAACTTTCCACAGTTGATATTTTATCAAACCTTTACCAGGTCTGGAAAATGAAATTTAACTTTGTGTCACAGGACGTTCAGGATTCTGAGAACCCTGTGCTAGACAAACATATAAATATTTAAAAACCTGGTGAGGAATTTTTAATTTTCACAAAATTTTACCTTTTCATTATGACTCAAAGTGACACGGCTACACTGCAACCTCTCTCTGTGGCAGCATGCTAACCACCAAACCAGTGATACACAGTAGAGTATGTAAAAGACAAATATTTTCTAAATACTCAATACCTTTTGATGGCCTTTTCCTGTTGCGAGTACTTGAACTGGACACACTTCTCGAACACAACCATGGAGCCCTGATCCTTGGGCAGACCGTTCGGAGGGCTCGCTCTGCTGCTGCCTTGTTCCCGTACCTGACAGCTCAGCAGCTCTGACTCCAACTCATCCAGCAGAGACTCCTGAGAAACTGAGCGCTGGATCTCAGACATTAGCTTCCTGCTGCAGTCTGTATCATACAGGTTAGCACTGGACACAGTGTTTGAGTGATTAGCCTCATGCTCTGGCGAAACTGCTAAACCAGAGTTGGTCACTTTGCCAGTTTGACTGCTTAGACCTTCAGGTTTGGCAGCATCCCCTGATGGACTTACTTCATGTGAAGGTGTATTGTTTGACTCACAAGATTCTCTTGCATCATCTGGAGCACAAGAAGAGGCCACGTTTTGGTCCTCAGGATGACTGGAAGGAAGCAAAACCTCTACTGTCCCATCCTGAACAGCAGGCACTGTCTCTATAAATCCGTTAGGAAGAGCTGGAGGAGTCCTGGTATCATCTATGGAGGCGGTTCCACTGTCACAACTGTTGTCGACATCCCCCTGGTCATCTTCTGCAGTCGTTCCTTCCTGGTCTGATGTGGAAAAGCCCAGCCTCAGCCCCACCCTTTCAGCACCATCAGACTGAATGCTGTCCAAGCCACTGTCCTGTTCAGCTTCAACATCCTCCTCGACACCTTTTAGCTCCTGTCCTGTAGCATCTCTGATGACTTGTGATGGCCCTGTGCATGCTGAGCTGACGTCTGTGCTGTGAGGAGGATCGGGAGTGGGGTGCTGTTCTCCCTGACAGTCACACTGCTCCATGCTCTCCTAAAACTCCACACCTGAAAGGGGCAAGCAATTATTACCATGCGCAGATCAGCACTACTTTTCTGCTACTTTGTGAATGAAAAACAGCATTACATTACAACAATTCTTTAATTTGTCACAAAAAGTGTTGCAAAATGTCACTAATGCAGAACTGTTTTGCATTATCACACTTCCTTCCTGCAAAGGGGGCAGTGAGGAAGTGAAGGTCACTTCCTCCTCCTACCGACCTAGCTCAGGTTCTGGCACTGTCCTCTACACACCAAAAGAATGGAAACTCTATCCCTCGTTCACACACACAGCCTACTGCTTGAGTAAATTTGAGCTGGTATTCATCACACTGGCTTTCACTCAGTGGTATACTGAGATTGCAATTGTTCTCTTATGAACTTGACTGATACTGCCACAGATGCCAATCCTATTAGTGGACAATCATGTGCTACAAGTGTACATGAGACTTTTATCCGAATACAGCACTCCCATAAAGTAAGTGTGAGGGCAAAATTCAAAAGAGATGAACTTTGGACAGAGTACTTTAAATCAGGATATGGCAAACTGTAAAGTGACTTTAAGTCATGGGACTGTCTGGGAAATTTAATACTGTGTATTATACACCGTTGGGCAATAGGACAATATATGACAATATAAAATGTAAAGACATAAATTCCTACAAATGAGATGACTCAGCCATTCTTTGCTAATTGTCTGAGGTAGAGTTTGTGGCCCAATAAAATGTTCCGCAATTTGTTGGCCAAAATTTGGCTACAAGTTGTGGTGTTTTCTCACCACATTAAACATAAAAGATCTGATACAAATCTGGCTAGCATCTTTATTTTCTCTTGACCACGAGGGTGACAAAGGTCACTAGCGAGTAGAGAATTTTCTTTCCCTGGCTATTTAATGACAGAAGACAAAAACACAGGGATGATTTCTAGACTACTGATACCAAATAGTCATTTTAATATACCAGGATCAAATGATTAAACGGGTGGAATCAGGTGTACTACTGCCTAGTTGGAATGAAAACGTGAAACCACCTCAGAATGTTTGAGGATGAGATTAGAGATCCCTGTTGTTCAAACAGTCAACATAGAGCAAATTTTGTATTTCTAACAGTGAGTCAAAAGAACTAAAAGAACAGTTGACGGTTATGTATTGGCTAATCAAGTTCTTTCCAGAACTGTACTTGAAATGTCGATGATCATTCTTATAAAAAATAAAAGTAATAAGGCTTGCTAACTGCTGATGCTGATGCTGAAGGTGAAGAAAATACTACACAACGGTGTAAATGGTGACACAATGTGGAAGAGAGAATTTAGGATCATTACTCATGTTAGAAGTGAACTTCAGGAACTGCTGTGTGATCCTGTTACTGAAGAAAGTCCTAAAAGTAGACAGAGATCCCAGTTAAACAAATGAGACAAAAATATTATACATGGTCATTTATTTATTGAGGAAAATTATCCAATATTTCATTTCTGTGAGTGGCAAAAGTATATGAACCTGTAGGATTAGCAGTAAATTTGAAGGTGTAATTAGAGTCAGGTGTTTTCAATCAATGGGATGACAATCAGGTGTGAGTGAGCGCCCTGTTTTATTTAAAGAACAGGGATCTATCAAAGTCTGATCTTCACAACACATGGTTGTGGAACTGTATCATGGCATGAACAAAGGAGATTTCCGTCAACCTCAGAAAAAAAGTTGTTGATGCTTATCAGGCTGGAAAAGCTTACAAAACCATCTCTAAAGAGTTTGGACTCCACCAATCCACAGTCAGACAGATTGTCTACAGCCGTGGCCAAAAGTTTTGAGAATGACAGAAATATTAATTTTTACAAAGTCTGCTGCATCCGTTTTTATAATGGCAATTTGCATATACTCCAGAATGTTATGAAGAGTGATCAGATGAATTGCAATTAATTTCAAAGTCCCTCTTTGCCATGAAAATGAACTTAATCCCAAAAAAACATGTCCACTGCATTTCAGCCCTTCCACAAAAGGACCAGCTGACATCATGTCAGTGATTCTCTCATTAACACAGGTGAGAGTGTTAACGAGGACAAGGCTGGAGATCACTCTGTCATGCTGATTGAGTTAGAATAACAGACTAGAAGCTTTAAAAGGAGGGTGGTGCTTGAAATTATTGTTGTTCCTCTGTTAACTATGGTTACCTGCAAGGAAACACGTGCAGCCATCATTGCTTTGCACAAAAAGGGATTCACAGGCAAGGATATTGCTGCTAGTAAGATTGCACCTAAATCAACCATTTATCGGATCATCAAGACCTTCAAGGAGAGAGGTTCAACTGTTGTGAAGAAGGCTTCAGGGCGCCCAAGAAAGTCCAGCAAGCGCCAGGACCGTCTCCTAAAGTTGATTCAGCTGTGGGATCGGGACACCACCAGTGCAGAGCTTGCTCAGGAATGGCAGCAGGCAGGTGTGAGTGCGTCTGCACGCACAGTAAGGCGAAGACTTTTGGAGGATGGCCCGGTGTCAAGAAGGGCAGCAACGAAGCCACTTCTCTCCAGGAAAAACATCAGGGACAGACTGCTATTCTGCAAAAAGTACAGGGATTGGACTGCTGAGGACTGGGGTAATGTCATTTTCTCTGATGAATCCCCTTTCCGATTGTTTGGGGCATCTGGAAAAAAGCTTGTCCGGAGAAGAAAAGGTGAGCGCTACCATCAGTCCTGTGTCATGCCAGCAGTAAAGCATCCTGAGACCACTCATGTGTGGGGTTGCTTCTCAGACAAGGGAGTGGGCTCACTCACAATTTTGCCTAAGAACACAGCCATGAATAAAGAATGGTACAAAAACATCCTCAGAGAGCAACTTCTCCCAACCATCCAAGAACAGTTTGGTGACGAACAATCCCTTTTCCAGCATGATGGGGCACCTTGCCACAAGGCAAAAGTGATAACGAAGTGGCTCGGGGAACAAAACATCGACATTTTGGGTCCATGGCCAGGAAACTCCCCAGACCTTAATCCCACTGAGAATTTGTGGTCAATCCTCAAGAGGCGGGTGGACAAACAAAAACCCACAAACTCTGACAAACTCCAAGCATTGATTATGCAAGAATGGGCTGCCATCGGTCAGGATGTGGCCCAGAAGTTGATTGACAGCATGCCAGGGCGAATTGCAGAGGTCTTGAAAAAGAAGGGTCAACACTGCAAATATTGACTCTTTGCATAAACTTCATGTAATTGTCAATAAAAGCCATTGACACTTATGAAATACTTGTGATTATACTTCAGTAACAGTTAGTAACATCTGATAAAAAAGATCTAAAAACACTGAAGCAGTAGACTTTGTGAAAATTAATATTTGTGTCATTCTCAAAACTTTTGGCCACGACTGTACAAATGGAGGAAATTCAAGACCATTGTTAACCTCCCCAGGAGTGGTCGACCAACAAAGATCACTCGAAGAGTGAGACGTGTAATAGTCCGTGAGGACACAAAGGAACCCAGCGTTACATCTAAGCAAATAAAAGCCTCTCTCACATTAGCTAATGTTTATGTTCATGAGTCCACCATCAGGAGAACACTGAACAACAATGGTGTGCATGGCAGGGTTGCAAAGAGAAAGCCACTGCTCTCCAAAAAGAACTGTTTCCTGTCTGCAGTTTGCTAAAGATCGAACATTTTTGGTTTAAATGAGAAGCATTATGTTTGGAGAAAGGAAAACACTGCATTCCAGCATAAGAACCTTATCCCATCTGTGAAACATGGTGATGGTAGTATCATGGTTTGGGCCTGTTTTGTTTCATCTGGGCCGGGAAAACTTGCCATCATTGATGGAACAATGAATTCTGAATTATACCAGCGAGATCTAAAGGAAAATGTCAGGACATCTGTCTGTGAACTGAATCTCAAGAGAAAATGGGTCATGAAGCAAGACAACGACCCTAAGCACACAAGTTGTTCACTCAAAAATGGTTAAAGCAGAATAAAGTTAATGTTTTGGAACGGCCAAGTCAAAGTCCTGACCTTAATCCAATAGAAACGTTGTGGAAAGACCTGAAGCAAGCAGTTCATGTGAGGAAACCCACCAACATCCCAGAGTTGAAGCTGTTCTTTAACTGAGGAGTGGGCTACAATTCCTCCAAGCCGATGTGCAAGACCGATCAACTGTTACCAGAAACGTTTATTTTCCTCAATAAATAAGTGACCAAGTATAATATTTTTGTCTCATTTGTTTAATCGGGTTCTACTTTTAGGACTGTGAAAATCTAATGATATTTTAGGTCATATTTATGCAGAAATATAGAAAATTCTAAAGGGTTCACAAACTTTCAAGCACCACTGTATCTTTGTTTGCACTAGCTATATGAATCATTGCTAGCTGTATGAATCCAACACCTTCACAGTGGGCTAAGAAAGTGGGTCTGAACCCAAGAAGATCTAAAAGGAGCAAGAAACAAAAGGTTTTGAAATCGATAGCATGGATGTAGCCACAGCTAAGCTATCAACTGCATCCATAATCAGTGACTTGTAAGTAAACAGTTGGACATTTCTGAAGACGGTGTCAAAAGCCTGCTATAGCTAAAG
This sequence comes from Cranoglanis bouderius, assembly GCA_023630585.1. NCBI lineage: Eukaryota > Metazoa > Chordata > Actinopteri > Siluriformes > Cranoglanididae > Cranoglanis > Cranoglanis bouderius. Next base: position 4,887,463 of record CM042562.1, on the reverse strand, counting down.
CTTCGCTATCTTCGTTAAAACACGAAATATCATAACATAAAAGGTCAGATATGTTGCTAGAACAGATTTTTACTAGGTATTAGGAATCAGGAGTTAATGTTAGCCACGCACTCTGCTAGAAAACATCTGATTAGCCTGCTAGCTAACACAGCAGCCGGAACTGCAGTGTGTCTGAAGCACTGGCTCACCCGAGAATGATCTCAAATGTGACATTTGACTCACCTGTTATGTTAGGTCCATTCAGTACGACTGTTATAAAGGTACTCACACCAGCATGTCCACCGTCCTTACGTTAGCTCCTGTTGAGGTGACACATCAACAAATATGGCCACTGCACACTAAACCGACGGCAGGCAGCGAAAGAGCAGTCTCCGCGCATGCGTAGTAAACGCAGAGAGAGAGAGAGAGAGAGAGAGAGAGAGAGAGTGTTTTAATCGTCGCTGAAATAAACAGTGAAATGAATGCATGAGAAATAGTAGGATTCAGGGGCATTTGTCCTAACTTGCATTAGATAGGCTACGAGAAAACATGTGACATTTGGTAAACCCGTATTTTATTAATGTTTTACACCAGGTAATGGATGTTCCTTGAGTTCTGCAGTATAGAAAAGTATTTAAACACAATCGGACAAGTGGACAAAGACATAACCACCAAGTGGACAAAGACTATATAATATACAGTATATTCACAGACGACCTGCTCTGATGGTGTTTGTGTATACTACCCCAGATGTCTTTGATGTATTCCAAGAGGGAGGTATCTGTCTCGACTTGTACTGAAAAGGAAAAAAAAACAAAAAAAAAACAACAACACATACTTCTTTTGCCATGAAATGAAAAATCAGGGCCAGTACACAGATAGCCCAGATAATTCACCTGCTCACTGACATTTACGTATTTCAGCATGTATTTCCTAGCTAAACTACTCCCTCTTATGGAGGCAGTAAGACTTAAAAAGGGGGGGGGAGGGGGAGATTCAGTCATCTAGAGTACATTTTAACAACTAAAGTTACGGCATGTTATATCCAGCTGTCAGATCATCTGTCCTAGACTATCAGTAATTTTCTACTTTTCAGCCTCATTACGGTAAACCCACAGAAACTTACCACAATTTCTGAATGAATATGTTAAAAAAAAATATATATATATATATATAATTTGGGGAAAAAGTATCATATTAAATCAGATCTTATTTGAAAACTGCAAGTGTTACTGATGTAAACTGAGGTAATCTCTCTCTTTGATATCTGACTTGAGAAACATCAAAAGTAAAGTTTCTCCTAGGTATGATTCACACTGAGGTTTCCCTACTGGAGTGCACTTGACCAGCTCTTGATTAAACGGCATCGAGTGCACTTGGAGAAGTAGCTTAATTGAAAATGAGAAACGGCCTTTTGTAGCAAAACGGTGTTCGAGGGCTCGCCCTTTAATTGCGCATGCGCATTGTGCAGCGGTAAAGTCTGCTAAATTGGTCGCCGCCACGTGCTTTCAACCTGAACTTATATACGCGAGGTAAAAATTTACTGAATTATTCATGATAAGCCAAATTCGCTGATATTTATAAATATGCGATTAATGAGGCGCGAGTCCTTCACTGTGTTATAGGGTCTAAATGCTGTTTGACATGTAGCAAGCCGAGTCATTTTCTAGCTTGTTGTTTTCTGTCTCGTTCCTCATTAGTTACTGAGGTAAGTTAGGCTCCAGGTGCGGCGGTGTTAATGCTAGTAGTTACATTTGATTTCCATCAAATACAGAGCGTGTTCGGGCACATTTTAAAGCAATTGCTTAAACTGATGTGCTTTAGTGGGTTTGAGTTAAAATTGGAGTTGTTTGCTGGCTGTAACGAGCTGATGCTAATTTAACTTTCTTCAGTTCAGCTAAATTGAGTACCTCGTGTAATTTATACATCTGGCTAAGAGTAGAAGAACATCTATCTATCTGTCTGTCTGTCAGCTAAATATTAGCTAACGTTGCATAATTATAATACAGAAACAAAGTACTTGTTTGAGGGTTTTTTCTTTTCTTTTCTTGTTTAGCACACAGTGGGAATGTTGGCAGAAAACACGGCCATTCAGTGACTCGAGTCTTTTCGGATGGTTTAATGATTAGGCTCATTTTTCAATACGAAAGCCAGTTCATTAGATTTGGCTCATAGAAGGCATTAGATTGATTTGAAATAAATGCACTGGCAGTATTTTTTGGATGAAATTTCATTATTAAAATTCTTATACTTTCCATCTTCTAATTTAATGTGTTTCAGTCATTATTTGGATACCTGTCCATTTTAGAGATTGAAAATATATATATATATATATATATATATATATATATATATATATATATATATATATATATATATATAGTGGTTGCCAGCATAGTTACTGATTCTTAAATTGTTCTTTACAGAGTAGTGAGGAACATCCAGGATGAACCGTGCCTTTTCACCATCGCTGGTTAGGCCGACCCTGCCATTGAGAAGACCTGCATCAGGTCCAGGTTTAATGACCCTAAGCAGCCTGAGCTCTGTAATTAACAACCAGGGCACCTGCTCACCCCAAGAATGGCCTCTGTTGACTGGCAGCTCAGATGGTATACTGAAGACCATAATAAAATTTGTATAGTGTGCCTTTTGAAGACCTACTACTATATTTAATGACAACATCTTCATAATTTCAATTTAGCTCTCAAAGCTGAAGGTAGCAGAAATGAGAAAGGGTGGATGCCTGGGAGAGAAAACAGTGCTGTGTGTATCTGGTCATTTTTTATATATTTGTATATGTGTGTTTATTTATATATATACAGTGCATTGTATTTTTAAAATGTAAAACAAGTCTTCTATCTCCGTAATTTGTTATGAAGCTCTTTGCCTTTCACAGAGAGCTGGACCCATGTCTGCTCCAGTAACAGTGAACCTGTGTAATTACTGCAGTAAGCAAGGTGGATGCTTTTGTTTAAATCTACACATTTCTTTATGCTTTGAAATGCCATTTAAAATGCTCAGCTATTTCGGGATGTATATGTCTGTATCACTATGCTGATGCGTTTGATCCTAGGTAATCTTAGGTGCACACGCTGCAAAAAGACTTGTTACTGCTCGGTAGCTTGTCAGACAGAGGACTGGAAGGCCCATCGCCACATTTGTAAACTAAGTGCTCTAGAAAACAGTGCAAGGTACAGTTTAGAATATAGTGTCAGTGATATGAGTTTCTTTCTGCTTTTGATTGAGTATATAATTATGTTGTTTTATGTTGTTTTCAATCAGCGATAAACCAAAGGAGTCCCTGACCCTACCTTGTGGTGATGGAGCTAGTGTTTTGGAATCCAAAGTATAATTTCTTTCATGTGTTAAAAACATAAACGTGCATGTGAATATCTTGTTGCGTGGAGCTTTATAAGTCCTTATTTATTTATTTTTTGGGGGGCCAGGTGAACAACAGGCATGTGGTTGAACCAAAGAGAGTTTACCTGCAAGAGTTACAAAAGAATAACCTCTCCAAAGGAGATGAAGTCCATGTATGTTTTTAATATAGTCTTCTGCATCTTCATGTGCTTTTTAGGCGATGTTTCTGGTCAATTCTATCTTCTTTCAGGCATCTGTGGTGGAAATGAGGACCCCTGGGAAGTTCTTCATCCACATCCAATCAGTGGAGATGTGTGAGACCCTGAACAACATCACGCTAAATCTACAGAAGACCTATGGTGGTTCACTTGCATCTGTGTACAAGCCCGAAATCGGGGAAATCTGTGCTGTGAAATTCTCTTTTGATCAGGTTAATCATATTGAGTTTTTAATAGTTCATATTAATAAGGATAATTCGAATGAGAATGTAAGATTTTAAGTATAAAAATAGTGTGTAGATGGATTTGCTACACAGTATTTTTTTTTTTTTTCCTAGCTAAAATATAGTTGATTTTAGAAATGTTGAATCAGATTATTTAAAGATATATTTCAGTAATACAGGAGATGATTGTAACTGAGCTATGCCAGTTTTTGACTGGTTGGATAATCTAGAACTGTGTTTGGAGAATGTTGGATCTTAACAGCATTAGCATGGTTTCTATATAAACAAGGAGTTTAATTATTTCTTGTCTCATTTCAGAATTGGTATCGAGGTGAAATTGAGTCTGTTGATCTGGATCACCACACTGCCAGAGTGCTCTACATAGACTTTGGAAATGAAGAGGATGTAAAATTTGACCAGATACGCCCCCTGTCAGCAAATATTGATTCTGCACCACCATGTGTAAGGATTTCTGACTGTCTGATAACATGGTTTCATCCATTGATTATATGATAAATGTCATTGTTCCAGCTGTTGTAAGGGCTAACAAGTCTTATGTTTTATGAACTAAATTTTGCAGGCTCTACAGTGTTGTATTGCTGGAGTAACTGCAATCACGAGCAGTTGGACAGGCGAATGTTGTATTGCATTAAGGCAGCTGGTTGCTGGAAAGAGCCTGACTTTCACTGTGGTGGATGTCCTGAACAGTAGCACTGTGTTTGCTGTAGATGCGCCTCTGTCCACACTTGGTAGAGCGAAGGCATTTTGCTTATGAAAATGGATTATATTGCAATATGTTGCCAGTTTATTCTGAAATATAAGCATATGGGTTTAATAGTCAATCAGCTAATTATGTGGCATTAAGGGCAGCATTCATAATCTTGATTTATTTTTTTAATTTAAGTTTTAATTTGTCTACAGGTAAGAATCTCAGTACTTTCCTAATTGACCAGGGCTATGCGATGAAAGAGAACAATTCCACAAAGCCAAAGATCAAGCAAGACATCAGTGAGTTATTTGTAAAAAATCCGTGATATAAGTGGTTGGTCAATTTATTTATTTTTTATTCAGTGCCCTTTTTTTTTTTTTTTAAGATTCTTTAATGACTGCATCATTTGAAAACTTCAAGCGTTTGTCTGATGGGAAAAATGAGAACACTGACGCTCAGGCACCAGAGCCCTTGAGTCAAGGAGTGGGAGACACCTTCACAGCTATAGTCACCCATCTTCAGTCCCCTTCAGAGATCATCTGCCAAAAGCTAGAAAATGCCAGTAAGAACGCTCTATCCCAGTTTAACCAGTTAGAGGCAGTTGCAACAATAATGAGGAATTGCAAAGTTAATGTTAGGTTCTAGAGGGTAATTTATTGTATGCCTTCATGTGTTGGTTATTCTCATATTTTTTCCTGTGTAGGTGTTATTCAGCAGTTACAAAAAAATTTGAGAGAACACTGTACTAAGACTCAGGCCAGTGAGAACTTCCGACCTGCTCCTGGAACTGTCTGCTGTTCCCTTTTCTCAGGTGAGGCTAAAGCAGTAGACCTGTCTGAGTTTCTCAATTAGTTATAAAGGACTTGAGGTTATTGTGACCTTGTCCTGACCGTTAGTGTTCAGTGGTGTACATTCTTCTTCATATTCCTTTACAGAGGACAATCAGTGGTATAGGGCCAAAGTGCTGGCATATTCCTCTGAGGATCGGGTGTGTGTGGGTTACATAGACTTCGGGAACTCGGAAGAGGTGTCGTTGAATCAGTTGCGTCCCATCAGTATGGATCTGATAGCTTTGGCTACTCAGGCAATCCCATGTGCCCTGGCAGGTAAAACAAAAAGCTTTCAACTGTTGGGACTTTCTGGAGGTGCTCACTGTCAGCTTATGAAGTGTAATTTCGAACCAGTAAAAGCAGTGTTTTATAAACATTGACAATGCAAAATGGCTCAGATTTCCACAGAGCCATAATCTGTAGCTTGGTGTATTGTAAACTGGCAAATCAATTCAATTTTAATTTAATAGTTGATTAATTGAAAGGATATGCGGTATCTTTTCTTTGTTTCCAGGTATTAAGCCCAATTCAGATGCATGGTCAGAGGAGACAGTAGTAATGCTGAAAAAATTGGCCTGTAACCGCTTCATCCGTGTGGAGATTCTTGGAGAGCGAGATGGAACAGCTTTGGTCTCGATGGTTGATGAGTCCAGTGATCCTCAGACGAATGTAGCTGAGCTGCTGGTTGCTACAGGCCATGCTGCTGTAGGAAATATGGAAATGAAAAAAGAGGAAACGGTTGAAAGCCCTGGTAAGTCTTTAGAATATATTTAGGTTCCTGTCTTATTCAAGGTAGATTATATCTCTGCACATAGACAATATTCTGTGATATTGTAATCTGTAATATAGTAATAAAACTCCCCTAAAAGACCCTAGTTTCTCAGATGTTGCACAAGCTTATCTTTATCTGCATGCAGTGACTTACTGGAGAGAACAAGGCTGTTAACTAATACATGAGCTAAATATTTTGCAGCTTAAAACCGATCATATTGCAGATAAATTTCACCAACATAAATGCATTGTTGGTATGTCTTTTTGTGTTAAAGTATTTGCTTTGTGGTTACTCAGGCCAGGGTATAGTCTGAAAATGTGTTTCAAAAAATCTAACTAGGTTTGGAATGTGAATAGGTAACTAAACCACTAAGCTACCTAGTGCATATTTAGATCTTCCTCCTATTAATTATAAGTTGTTTATTCATTTAAACAGGTCATTTTTGTAATGTTAGTAGTTTGTTTAATTTTAAAAAAGCAATTATGCTAAAAAAAAAAACCTGAGCAATATTTTTTAACATACAATTAATTTACAATTTAAAAAATTTATTATAAATTGTATTGATAGTGTGCCGTGATGAAGCGTATGCAGGTAGGATGTATAAAAATATTGGCACTTGTTTATTGCATTATGATGTTGCATTGCTACATAAACTGTTTCTTCTCCTGGCAGCTGGTCCTGCAGATAAATTGGAGTTGTCTTGTGCAGAACTTCCCGTTGACGGCCAGAAGGTGGCGCTAGTGGTTAGTGTACTGGAAAATCCTGGACAATTCTACTGCTATAATTACAATGCAGAAGGTATGGTTCTCCCTAAAGTATGTATGTATGTTTTGAAAAGCGGTGTTGATTGTCATATGTATGTTTGTCAGACATACAGCCCCTGGCAGAGTTGTCCACTGCTCTGATGAAGCACTGTGAGGCTGATAGGACTCCTTTCAACCCTGCTCTTGGAGAACCCTGTTGTGCTCTCTTCAGTGGTCAGACACATGTCTCTAATCATGATTTAATGTTTGTACTTTGGTTTACTTAACAATGTTCCTGTTAAATAAAATAGTTAAATTATTTTTTTTTGCTTGCCAAAATTCCGTGAGGACATGTACATTTTAACTCATTTAGCTTCTTTACCCTTTTCTGTGTATCCATCAGATGGGAGCTGGTATAGGGGCATTGTGCAGAGTCTTGAAGGAGATGGAAATGCAAACGTGTACTTTGTAGATTATGGGAACACTTGTAAAGTACAGGCAGCCCATCTAAGAGCCATCAAACCTAGCCTCCTCAAACTCCCTTTCCAGGCCATATGTTGTTGGCTTGCAGGTATATCTTTGTGTGTGTGTGTGTGTGTTTTTCTGTGATTAAGCATGTATCTGGCACATCGATTGTACCAGCACAAAATAAACTTGGGTGTTGCAAGGCAGGTTTATGTATTGCTTAGTTAAATATTGGCCTTGTTCTGCCTAACCCCACTTCCTGTAGGACTGGAGCCTGTAGGAGGGGAGTGGAGTAAGGATACAGTCCAGAGGTTCCAGACTCTGTGTGTGGGGAAGCAGCTCATTGGCAGAGTGCTATCCGTCACTGAGAAGGGTTATGGAGTTGAGCTGGAGTGTAGTGGCTGCAACATTGCTGCTGTCCTCATTGCAGAACAGCTTGCCAAACCTTCAGGACGGGAAAACAAGCCTGATTCACAAACA